>CM035430.1:146855597-147428097 GCA_020310875.1 Ceratopteris richardii
TTCTTCCTTGTGTTGTTCGCGTGCTTCCGCAGATGTCTAACTCCAAGAATTGGTATAGGAGCAGGTCACTACTTCATCTAGGGCATCATCGACACCATTCCGGTCACAGTCTCAGAATCATACGAACTTTGGTAAGCATACTCTGAAATCATGATCTGAACTTGTTTTGGCCTCCGAACATACTATCATAGTGCTTGTGCAAGCTATTTTGTCTTTTTGTGCCAAAGATATATACAGGTTTTGGTTCTCCAGTATAAATGTCTCGAAGTCTGCTACAAGTTTAGCAGAACTCGTCAAGGTAATTTTGTTCAACTTTTTTAGATCACTCATTTTTGTGCATCAGGGTATTTGAGTCAGTAGCCATGGCTGAAAGTAGTGATGTATTCCATATGTTGGCTATTGAGGATAAATTGGATGGTACCAATTACCCATTATGGGCTTATATGATGTGACATGTATTGGTTGCAAAAGGACTATGGAACCATTGTGCAGGGTGTTGAAGAACATCCTATTACACCTACAAATACAAGTACTTAAGTTGATGTAGATGGCGTTGAAGATGCTAATATTCTTTAGATTCCTATTTGTGCTAAGGTTTTTGATGCACCTATCGTAGAGCAAATTTGTTGGGATGGCAGAGATGCTGAGGCACATGCATTCATAGCCTTGTCTATCAAACATGCCATTTTTCCTCACATTCACTCTTGCAGAACAGCTAAAGATGCTTGGGATACACTTACCACATTGTATCAGGCTAGGAATGAGGCTTGTGTTTCTTACCTCTGAAAACATTTGGAGAGTGAGCATATGAATGAAGGTGATTCAATGGACAGTTTTCTAACAAGAACAAAGACTTGACGGAATAATTGATTTTTGCTGATGAAGTTATACCAAATAGCTCACTTGTGGATACCGTTCTAAATGATCTTCCTGATTCATATTAGAGCTTTGCTTATACTCTTCGTTTGATGATAAAAGGCAATCCAAAAGCCTTGTCATTTGAGGAGTTAGTCTCAAGAAGGTCAATCTAGGAGGAACATGTCCATTATGCATATTGTAGATCAAGCTTTATTGGATAGTTAGAAGGGCAAAGGTAAATGGAGCTTATTTACTAGTAAGCAGAAATCTACAAATGCTGCACATTCGAAGAAGGAAGATAAAGATGAGAAGAAAAGCACAAATTCTTTTGCAAGTACTATAAAGGAAATAATCATGTCATAAAGAACTATCCAAAACTGGCTTCAAAAGAGGCAAAGAAAAAAGAGGCTAGAATGGTTGTTGCAGAGGCCTCTACACCAAAAACAGAGTTTGCTAATCTTGTGTAGAATGAAGAATGGGTGTTTACTACTATTTGTAGTTTTGACCATCTTCTCCTAAACAGCGTATGTTTGTAGTGGACTCAGATGTTTGGTACTTTGATAGTGGGGAAACCAAACATATTACCTCGCAATGCAGTTTCTTCACTTCACTCGAGCCTGCCCCTACAGGGAATACTATCACATGTGCCAACAACTCCTCTTATTCTATCATGGGACTTGGTAAGATCATTTTCACTACAACTGGTGGTAGTTCTTTTACTTTGTCGGATGTTTTATTTGTGTCAGGGATGAAGAAAAATCTATTATTAGTTTCTGCATTAGCCAAGATTGGCTTGGTAGTGAAATTTGTTGATGACAGATGTACAACTCATGATCTATCAAATGGTGACATGATTATTGCTTCTGGCATTTTATGTCATGGGCTATATAAGCTCATTGACTATGAAAAATCTATGAATGATTTAGCATGTGCAGTACATGATTCTCAGGCTATGTCATATGCAAAGCTTTGGCATGCACACTTTGGTCATCTGAATTTTGCTAATTTTCTACGCTTGTAGAAATATGAAATGGTGTTCTCTTTGCCCAAACTTGAGGCACCCAGAAAACATGTTTGTGAAGGCTGTATTTTGGGCACAATGCAGCGTTCCTCCTTTCCAAAAGATGGTTGAGTTCAAGCTACCAAGAAATTGTAGCTTGTTCATAGTGATGTATGTGGTCCTATGTAGACATACTCTTTTGGAAATTATCTTTACTTCGTGAGTTTCATTGATGATTTTTCCAGGCATGCATGGGTATATCCATTGAAAGCAAAGTCCGAAGTGTTCATGTGCTTCAAATAGTTTTTGGTTTTGGCTAAAAGTCTGTTAGCATGTAAAATGGGCACCCTCCATTCTGATCGAAGGGGAGAATATATGTCTTATGAATTTAATGCATTTTTGGGTGAACGTATGATAAAACATAAGTGTACAGTGCCCTGTACACCTCAACAAAATGGAGTTGCTGAACGGAAGAACAAGTCACTCATGGAGATGGTGAGGTGTATGGTCAAGAGTCAAGCTTTACCATATAGTTTGTGGCTTGAGGTTGTCATGTGTGTAGCACATGTACTTAGTAGGTGTCCCACTAAAGCACTGTAGTCTATCACTCCGTATGAGGTTTGGAATGGTTGCAAGCCATTTGTTGCTCATCTGTGTGTTTTTGGTTGTCAGTAATATGCATTAGTGCTTGAACAACATCACACGAAATTGGATGATAAAGTAGTAAATTGTATTTTTTTTTCATACAATTATGAAAGCAAAGGCTATCATCTATATTATCCATAGAGTAAATGCATTTTGGTTAGCTATGGTGTTGTTTTTGTGGAAGATGCTATTCATCCTTTACATTCATGTACAAAGGAGACATCTGTTAGATCCAAAGACATGTATGGTACTTTGCTGCCTCTTTTTATAGGTGGACAATCTGGTGCTAGTCCTATTGAGGCAACTTCTCTCTCTGTACAGGTTTCATGTGATGATGTAGATCATTCCATTTTTTATGCAAATTTGCATGATGCACTTGTTGATGAGAGAGCTGATATAGAGGAGGCAAAAACTATGTCAAAATGGCTAGTGCAGACTTTGCATGACAACAAATTAGATGCACCTTTGTCATACCATACTCATTTAGGCTCTCATATTGCAATCTTGTGCATCAAATTGCTATGCTATGGCTGCCTCTAGTCATTGTGATGAGACTGAGCCTATTTCATTTGATGAAGCACAAAATTCTGAACATTGTGGTTTTCGCTTCATGCTTGGTAGATCATGCATATCTTGGTTGAGCAAGAAGCAACCTATTGTGGCCACTTCCAATTGTGAGGCTAAGCATAGGGAAGCTTTCATAGCGACTGTGGAGTGTATGTGGCTCAGACACCTTATGGATGATTTGGGTGTTGGTCAGTCTTCTGCCACCACTAGCTTCACACTAGTCAAAGCACATGGGCAGTTGTGAGGAACCCTATGTTCCATGCTCACACTAAGCACATTGAGGTGCACTATCATTATGTCTGGGAGAGGTTCTCTGTTGGAGAGATCAACTTGGGATATGTGCCCACACAAGAGAACATTGTAGACCTTTTCACGAAGGCTCTGCCTAGGGTGAAGTTTGAAGCTTTTTCGCAAAGCTTTGGGCTTACTTCCTTTTTAGGATTGATTCCACATAGCTTGGCACTTCCTTATACATGAGTGCCAACTCCTTGTTCACTGCATCGCTCCTAGGGGGATTTGCTGATATATTTAGGTAGTGATGTGTGTGAACGCACTAGGACTGATGGGACACTTTTTTCCCTCTTTAGGAGGTTTTTTCCCCCTAGCTTGTATATATGCCTATAGCCCTAACGGGTTACTTATCTTTGTACATTCTAGTAGTAATAAATTCAGTATAGTGTATTGTGCTCCAAGCTTCTTCTTATTCCTTGTGTTGTTCTCGTGCTTCTGCAGACATCTAACTCAAACACCATCAACTTGCATAAACTAAATTTGATGTAAATGGCCCACGTATCATGTCTCAAAAGACACATGCGAATCAGTCTTAAATTCAGCAATATGCTTTCATTGGAACTAGTGAGCAGCATAGCATCAAAATATGTTTCTTTTTGTTGAAGATGTAATTGATTTATTACTTTTATGTACGAAGGAGTCATCAATTATCTCCAAAGATGTGTATGACACTTTGCTGCCTCGTTTTACAAGTGAATAGTCAAGTGTTGGCCCAAATGAGGCAATTTCTCAGCCTTTGTAGGTTTCACATGATGATACAGATTATTCCATTTCTGATGCAGATTTACATGATGCACTTGTTGATGAAAGAGTTGCTATAGGGAAGGAAAAAACTAATATGTTTCTTTTTGTTGAAGATGTAATTCATTTATTACTTTTATGTACGAAGGAGTCATCAGTTATCTCCAAAGATGTGTATGACACTTTGTTGCCTCGTTTTACAAGTGAATAGTCAAGTGTTGGCCCAAATGAGGCAATTTCTCAGCCTTTGTAGGTTTCACATGATGATACAGATTATTCCATTTCTGATGCAGATTTACATGATGCACTTGTTGATGAAAGAGTTTCTATAGGGAAGGAAAAAACTATGCCTAAATGGTTGGCATAGACTTTACGATCAAATTAGATGCCCCTCTATCATATTGTACTCGTTCAAGATATCATAGTGTTTCCTTTGCATGAGATTGCTATGAAATGGTTGCCTCTAGTCTTGCTCAACCAAGATATGCATGAGCTACCAAGCATCAAGCAAAAACAGTTGGTGGACACACAAGTGTTATAGAGATCAATAAGATCTGAGTCATTAAAAGCATGTGATTCTAGCATTAATGATCTCCCCTTGGGATAAAACAATCCAAGTAGTTGGGTACCAGCCAAATAGACAAAAGATGATCTTAATCACCTACCTATTCTTGACACTTAGGCAATGCATAAACTTGCTCATATGAGAGATACGAAAATGAATATTAGGCCAAGTTATGCATAAGTAAATCAAGTATACAATATCCTATTGATAGAGAAAAACATCAATGCATCTCTAGGATGATCAAGACTCAACCGTAAACCTGTTTCCATAGGAGTGGCAATAGGTTTGCAATCTTCGAGGCCAAAACATTTCAATAATGTGCCAATATATTCTCTTCAACACAAAGCCATTCCCCCATCAACTTGCATAAACTGAATTACTAAATAATGATGCAAATGGCCCAAGTCAAACTTCCCAAAAGATGCATGCAAAATAGCCTTAAATTTAGCAATGTGCTTCCCATTAGAACCAGTGAGTAGCACAACATCAAAATATTTATGTTTTTTGTTGAAGATGTAATTCATTTATTACTTTCATGTACGAAGGTGTCATCAGTTATCTCCAAAAATGTGTATGACACTTTGCTACCTCGTTTTCCAAGTGAATAGTCAAGTGTTGTCCCAAATGAGGTGATTTCTTAGCCTTTGTAGGTTTCACATGAGGATACAAATTATTCCATTTCTGATGCAGATTTACATGATGCACTTGTTGATGAAAGATTTGATATAGAGAAGGCAAAAACTATGCCTAAATGGTTGCTATAGACTTTATGATCAAATTAGATGCACCTCTATCATGTTGTACTCGTTCAAGATATCATAGTGCTTCATTTGCATGAGATTGCTATGCAAAGGCTGCCTCTGGTCTTTGTGATGAGAATGAGCCTATTTCTTTTGATGAAGCACAAAATTTAGAAAATTGGATGGGTGCTATGCAATTAGAATACCATGCTAGTATGAAGAATGGAACTTCTTCTTTATATGATTCGCCTCTTGGAAAATCGGCAAATGGCACTAAATGGGTATACAAACTGAAGCATAAGCCTAATGGAACAGTTGATAAGGTATAAGCCTAGGCTTCTTGCAAAAGGTTATACTCAAGAGAGAGGCATTGATTTTGATGAGACCTTTGTACTCACATGCCAAAAGAACACCATTCATAGCATTTCTACACTTGCAACTCATCAAGGTTGCAATGTACATAAATTGAGTATTTAATTGCATTTCTAAATGGTGAATTACATGAATAAGTGTATGTATTTCAACCTCGTGGTTTTGTGCAGAAAGGGCATGAAAACAAAGTGTATGAGTCTATTTCTTTTGATGAAGCACAAAATTTAGAAAATTGGATGGGTGCTATGCAATTAGAATACCATGCTAGTATGAGGAATGGAACTTCTTCTTTATATGATTCGCCTCTGGGAAAATCGGCCAACGGCACTAAATGGGTATACAAGCTGAAGCATAACCCTAATGGAACAGTTGATAGATATATTCCTAGGCTTGTTGCAAAAGGTTATACTCAAGAGAGAGGCATTGATTTTGATGAGACCTTTGTACCCACATGCCAAATGAACACCGTTCATAGCATTTCTGCACTTGCAACTCATCATGGTTGCAATGTACATAAATTGGATATTAAATTGCATTTCTAAATGGTGATTTACATGAATAAGTGTATGTATTTCAAACCCCCGGTTTTGTGTAGAAAGGGCATGAAAACAAAGTGTGTAGGTTGAAAAAGGGATTATATGGTTTGAACCTAGAACCACATGCTTCGTACAAAAAGATACATGCCTACTTGATTGCACATGGTTTTGGGAACAATCCAACTAAGAGCACCTTATACGTTAAGCATGCAGATGATGTATTTCTGATCATTGTTGTGTATGTTGATGACATGTTGCTCACTGGTCCTAGTGAGAAGCATATTGGTAAATTTAAGGCTGATTTGCATGCCTCTTTTGAGATGTAAAATTTGGTGCATTTGCACCATTATTTGGACATTTAATTTATGCAAGTTGATGGGGGAATAACTTTGTGTCAAACAAAACATATTGACACATTATTGCAACATTTTGGCCTTGAAGGTTGTAAATCTACTGCCACTCCTATGGAAACAGGTTGATAGCTAAGTCTTCATGATGTTGGAGATGCATTTGATGTTTTTCTCTATCAGAAGGCTACTGTATGCTTAATTTAATTATGCGTAACTCATCCAAATATTTAGTTTTCTATCTCTCAGATGGGTAGGTATATGCATTGCCCAAGTATCAAGCATTCATAGGTGGTTAAGCACACCTTTTACTACTTGAGTGGTACTGGGCTACTTGGATTGTTTTATCCCAAGGGGAGATCACTAGTTCCATGTTTACATGCTTTTTTTGACTGTGATTGGGTTGGTTGCTATGACACGTGTGTCTCCAATAGTGGTTTTTGCTCCATGCTTGGTAGCTCATGCATATCTTGGTTGAGCAAGAAACAGCCTATTGTGGCCACTTCTAGTTGTGATTTTGAGTAAAGGGAAGCTTTCACAATGATCGTTGAGTGTGTGTGGCTTAGAAACCTTTTGAGTGATTTTGGTGTTGGTAAATCTTCTACCACCACCATATTCACTGATAGTTAGAGCACACTGGGAGTTGTGAGGAACCCTATGTTACATGCTCGTGCAAAGCACATTGAGATGCATTATCTTTATGTCAAGGAGAGGTTTTCCTTGGAGATATCAGTTTGACATATGTGCCCACAGAGGATAACATTACATATCTTTTCACAAAGGCTCTGCCTCCGGAGAAGTTTGAATCTTTTCACAAAGCTTTGGGTTTATTTCCTTTTGTGGTTTAATCTCTTTCCATATAGCTTGACACTTTCTTATACATGAGTGTTAGCTCCTTGTTCAATGCATCACTCCCAAGGGGGATTTGTTGATATTTTTTGGTGGTGATGCATGTGAACACACTTAGGACTATTGGGGCACTTTTTTCCCCCTTTAGGAGGTTTTTTCACCCAGTTTATGTTGGTGCATTCTACCCAAGCCTACATGCTTGATATGCTTGATATTATCCTCATTTGTAAGTCACATGTGTAGTCATGTGAACACCTCTTGTAAAAGAGTTCATTTTTATCTCTTGTATTTGAAAAAAGAAAAAAGGAAAAGGATGGCTTACCTCATGCATGATGTAAAAGCAAATTTGTGGCTATAACTACCAAAATCATGAATTTTTGAGCTGAGGGAATCTCTCCTAACTTTGGGGATCAGTTTTAGGTGGAGCCATTTGAATTCGAATTCAAAACTCCCTCCAAGAATAGCTATAAAAAGAGCAAGGAGGAAGAGGCGATTAGCAAGCCTTGTACGTGACCACTTCATGTCATTTTGTAGAGATTCAAGAGCTTACTCCATAGCTCTATCATTCTACTCCCATTGTGCAAATATTCATTGCCAATGTGGTTGTAATCATATGTGAATCTATACATTTATTATCATCTACTCCTCTGTTTTGTTCTCTGCTATACTCACTCAGAGTAGTACCTTCAGAAGGTCATATCTCGAGTTCTACTGATCCGTTTTCAGTGATTTAACGTGCGTTGGATAGCTCTTACTGTCTAGTTTTTGCATATCAATTTTCAATGTCATTGGATTTATAGTTTTGGAGATATTTGCATTTTCTGCTCACTGGTCTATCTCTGCAGAGCCCCGAGAATGGTGGGCATGTTCCAGAAATTGATAAATCTTGTTCTCAGTGCTCAGTCCGTCATTTGAAGTGTTTTAACTTGGATTGGGAAGATTGTTAAGTCTATTTTCTATGCCCAAAAGGAATTTTTTCAAATTCTTACCAGGTTGAGAGCAGTGTTCATTTTTTCTAGTAGGTGTATGTCCAAAAATAGCAAGTTTTGGGAGCTAGTCATTTCGCAACTAGTCTGTCTTGACTTAAACTTTTGGGATACATGTTCCAAAGTACTTGGCTGATATTTTGGTGGATTTAGGAAGCTTAAAGGGTCTACTAATCAACTCTGAAGTCTCAGTTGGCTGCTGTGAAGCTGATTGTAGCAGCACCTACTCATCTTTGGATTGCATCCACCATCTCTCTTCACAGTGGTATCAGAGCATAGTCAAGCAACATGGGAGATGGATTTCCATCAACAATTGACAAATTGGATCGAAACAACTACCGGGCATGGTCTCTAAGGATGGAGGCTTACCTTCAAGGGAGGAATCTATATGGATTCATATCCGGAGATGAAGCAATGCCAACCATGAGGAACAAAGGGCAACCATCACATGAAGAAGTGGAAGGACTTTCGAATTGGTGTTCGAAGGATGCACTTGCAAGGTCCTATATTCTTAACTCAATCTCTGATTTTCTTTTACCTCATGTCAAGGGATGCAAGACATCAAGAGAGACCTGGAATGCACTTGCTTCTTTCTTCTCTTCCACCACTCGAGCAAGGAAGAACCAATTATGGATGGAGTTCACAACAATGAAGAAAAGCCCGAAGCAAAATGTGACTGATTATGTCACAAAGATGAAGGAGATTTCGGACCAGCTTGGAAGCATTGGAGAGGTAATTGAAGAGGAGAAAATCATAAGACAAATCATGAATGGAATCAAAGCAGACGACAAGTGGGAGTCATTCACAACAGCCATGGATTTATACATGGATATGCATGTACCCGACCTCAACACACTCATGGGTCAACTCTTCACTCATGAAGCAAAGATTAGCAAAGGTGGTGAGTCCGCAAGAGGTAATCAAACTTCTGCCTTATATTCTGATAAAGCTAAGGTCAAGGACAAGTCAAAGAATAGGAAGAATGAAGATGAAGGAAGCTCTTTCCAAGCAAACTTTGCAGGTAGAGGAAGAGCTAGAGGAAGAGGCAGAGGTGGAAAGCAAGGCAGGGGGAGATTCCAATCATCTCAACCTTGCAACATATGTGGCTTATTTAACCATACTACTGAAGAATGTTTCAGGAACCCGAGGAATTCAAGAGGAAGAGGATTCAATAGAGGTGGCTATAGATCAAATAGAGGTAGATACAATGGAGGCTACAACAACAACAACTACTACAACAACAATTACAACAACAACAACAACTATCAAAGTGGCCATAGAGGAAGAAGAGATTACAATAACTATGCAGAGGACCAAAGTCAAGAAGATTCATTATTGATTATGAATCTATCAGCGAAGAAGGGTAAGGATGATGATCACATATTTTACATTGATTCGGGATGCTCGAACCATGTAGCAGGAAATGTGGCTTTACTTTCTGATTTGGAAGATCCTCATAACAAGCATGAAGTGCAGACAGGAGATGACACAAAGCACTCAGTGGAGAAGATAGGTAATGTGAAGACATCAGATGGGAATATGAACCTCTTAGGCAAAGTCTTATATGTCCCTACAATTACCAAAAATTTAATAAGTGTTGGACAGATTGTTGAAAAAGGATTGCAGGTTAGATTCAATCGATTTGGAGCATATGTTGAAGACCCAAGGCAAGGCTTTCGAAGGATTGCCAAAGGAGAAAAGACAGGAAGGCTTTTCACTTTTGAAGTGGAAGATACAAAGAACATAGCTTTGTTTAGCTATGGATCTCAAACTCTAACAGAGTTGGAGATATGGCACAAAAGGCTTGCTCACATTGGTGAGAGGACACTCAAACAGATTTGTAGGGACCAAAGTGTACTTGGTTTGCCTAATATCACAACGCAACACATGATTTATAAGTGTGAAGCTTGTCAACTCGGCAAGGCTCATAGACAACCTTTCAATAAGAAAGGATATATGTATCGAAATCCTTTGGATCTAGTGCACACGGATGTGTGGGGTCCAAGTAAGGAGCCATCTATATCATGCTCAAGATATTATGTGTCTTTCATAGATGATTGTAGCAGGTGGACCATTCTGTTTTTCATGAAGCACAAGGATGAAGTGTTTAATTGCTTTAAGAAGTATATTGCTCTTGTTGAAAACCAAACAGGTAGGACTTTGAAACGACTCATATCAGATGGTGGAGGAGAATACTTCTCTTCTGAATTTGATGCCTTCTTGCATGAAAGAGGCATTAAAAGGGAAGTCACTAGAAGGTATACACCCGAACTCAATGGTGTAGCAGAGAGGAGGAACAGAGCTATTGTCGAAGCAACAAGGTCCATGCTCAATGAAAAGGGATTGCCAAACTACCTATGGGCAGAGGCTGTGTCTACAGCCACATATCTCATAAATAGACTTCCATCTAAGTCACTAGATGGAACCACTCCATATGAAGTGTGGAATGGAAGAAGACCTAGTCTAGAGCATTGCAAAATCTTTGGATGCTTAGCTTAAACTCACATTCCTTCTCAAGTAAGAGGGAAATTGGATCCCAAGGCAGAGAAGTGTGTATTCATTGGTTATGATCAAAACCAAAAAGGATATAGATTGTACAATCCAACCAATAAAGGATTTTCTGTGAGTAGAGATGTAATTTTTGATGAAAACAAATCATGATTTGATGATGACAGGAAAGTGAAGCTGCCTTGGATGAAGATTTTCCATCACTTCAACCAAAGGAGCCGAAGCAGATTAAAGAAAGTGATTCGGAGATTGATCTAGAAGACTTGGAAAGACTAAAGCTATGGAAGAACAAAGGTAAAGCAAAGATGCAGGATGCTACATATGGACCCGAGAGCTCACATCAACCACTTAGAAGGTCTTCGAGGGAGAAGAAGAAACCAGAGAGGTTTGGTTATGATACTTCTTTGGTCACCAAGCACTCAATCTACATTGCAAATGATTCAACCAATGAAGAACCTACCACATTTGAAGAAGCACAAAGCAAGAAAGCTTGGAGAGATGCAATGGATGAAGAAATGGAAGCCTTGAAGGAGAATGACACTTGGGAGCTTGTACCTAACAAGCCATCTATGAAGATAATCGGATCTCGATGGATATACAAAATCAAGAGGAATCCAGATGGAAGTATAAATAGACACAAAGCAAGGTTAGTTGCTAAAGGATTTGCTCAAACCCATGGTATTGATTATGAGGAGACTTTCTCTCCTGTTGCAAAAATGCCTACAATTAGGGTTCTCATTAGTCTTGCTGCATCTAGAAATTGGAATCTTTATCAACTTGATGTAAAGAATGCTTTCTTGAATGGATGGATTTCTGAGGAAGTGTATATGGCACAACCTCCTGGATATGAGGATGCACATCATCCTAACTATGTATGCAAACTAAAGAAAGCTTTGTATGGATTGAAGCAAGCTCCAAGAGCTTGGAATTTCATATTGGTGACTTATTTGCAGGACCAAGGATTCAAAGCTAGCAAGGCGGATACCTCTTTGTTCATAAAGAGGAATGGATCTGAAGTGATCTATTTATGTGTGTATGTTGATGATATTATTATCACAAGCAATGATCTTGAAGGAATCAAACAGGTAAAGACTCAAATGAAGGAGGAGTTCAAAATAAGTGACCTCGGACCACTCACTTATTTTCTTGGATTGGAGTTGATCTACACAGATTCAAGTATATACATCACACAAAGGAAGTATGTCCATGACATGCTCATCAAGTTCAAGATGGAAAATACCAAGTGTGCAGGTACACCTATGGAGCAAAATCATAAGCTTAGTGCTTATGAAGGAGAGCCAATTGAAGACATCACAAGCTATCAAAGCTTGGTTGGAAGTTTGAACTATGCAACACTCACAAGGGTGGATATATGCTATAGTGTTAGCATATTGAGTGAGTGTATGCATAAGCCGAGAAGACCACATATGGAAGCCGCCAAGAGAGTCCTCAAGTACCTAAAGGGGACCATGAATGAAGGTTTGTTCTATTCATATACTTCAGATATTGAGCTAAAGGTCTACTCAGATGCAGATTGGGCCGGATCTAAAGATGATAAAAGAAGCACATCAAGATATATATCATTTGCAGGTTCAAAAATCATTTCTTGGTCATCGAAGAAGCAACCAACCATGGCATTATCTTCTACTGAAGTTGAATATAGAGGTTTGGCTAATGCAACTCAAGAAATCATGTGGTTAAAGTCTTTGTACACAGATCTTGGACTTCATTCTTCAACACCTCATATTTTTGGTGACAACACAAGCTCACTACATCTAGCAGCTAATCCGGTATACCATGCGAGAACCAAGCATATTGAAGTCCACTACCATTACGTAAGGGAGAAGCTAATGAGCAAGGATATTCAACTATCCTATGTCTCTACAAATATGCAATGTGCCGACATTGATGGTACAAAATTAAGTAGATTCAAGTTGATGATTGGCTTGCAGGAAATCAAGGACAATTGAAGACTTATTTGGAGGCCAAGCATGTTAGGCTTGAGGGGGAGCTGTTGGTGCATTTTACCCAAGCCTACATGCTTGATATGCTTGATATTATCCTCATTTGTAAGTCACATGTGTAGTCATGTGAACACCTCTTGTAAAAGAGTTCATTTTGATCTCTTGTATTTGAAAAAAGAAAAAAGGAAAAGGATGGCTTACCTCATGCATGATGTAAAAGCAAATTCGTGGCTATAACTACCAAAATCACGAATTTTTGAGCTGAGGGAATCTCTCCTAACTTTGGGGATCACTTTTAGGTGGAGCCATTCGAATTCAAATTCAAAACTCCCTCCAAGAATAGCTATAAAAAGAGCAAGAAGGAAGAGGCAATTAGCAAGCCTTGTACGTGACCACTTCATGTCATTTTGTAGAGATTGAAGAGCTTACTCCATAGCTCTATCATTCTACTCCCATTTTGCAAAGATTCATTGCCAATGTGCTTGTAATCATATGTGAATCTATACATTTATTATCATATACTCCTATGTTTTGTTCTCTGCTATACTCACTCAGAGTAGTACCTTCAGAAGGTCATATCTCGAGTTCTACTGATTCGTTTTCAGGGATTTAACATGCGTTGGATAGCTCTTACTGTCTAGTGTCTGCATATCAATTTTCAATGTCATTGGATTTATATGTTTGGAGATATTTGCATTTTTCTACTCACTGGTCTATCTCTGTAGAGCCCCGAGAATGGTGGGCATGTTCCAAAAATTGATAAATCTTGTTCTTAGTGCTCAGTCCATCATTTGAAGTGTTTGAACTTGGATTGGGAAGCTTGCTAAGTCTATTTTCTATGCCCAAAAGGAATTTTTCAAATTCGTACCAGGTTGAGAGCATTGTTCATTTTTTCTAGCACGTGTATGTCCAAAAATAGCAAGTTTTGGGAGCTAGTCATTTCGCAACTAGTCTATCTTGACTTAAACTTTTGGGATACATGTTCCAAAGTACTTGGCTGATATTTTGGTGGATTTAGGAAGCTTAAAGGGTCTACTAATCAACTCTGAAGTCTCAGTTCGCTGCTGTGAAGCTGGTTGTAGCAGCACCTACTCATCTTTGGATTGCATCCACCATCTCTCTTCACAGTTTATATATATGCCTTTAACCCTAACATGTTACTTAGCTTTTGTACATTCACTTGGCAATACATTCAGTATTGTGTGTTTCTTCTTCTTCCTTGTGTTGTTCACATGCTTGTGAAAACATCAAAATACAATAGTTTCTAAAAGAAGGTGTCTACATAGGACCACAAACATCACTATGAATAGACTATAAGTTATAAGAACCTTGAATTGAACCATCTTTTGGGAAGGAGGAACACTACATTTTGACCAAAATACAAATTTCATGGACATGTTTAGAAGGTGCCTCAAGTTTAGGTAGAGATGGCACCATTTCAAATTTGTGCAGATGTAGTAAAAAAGTTATGATCACCAAAGCATGAATGCAAAAGCTTTGCATCTGAGATAGCTTAAGAATCTTGAGCTGCACATGTTGAATCTTTCATAGATTTTGCATCATTTATGAGCTTATATAACCCATGATATGAAATGCCATAAGCAATAATGACATCGCCATTTGAGAGATCACCAACCACATATTTGTCATCAAGAAATTCGACAACCAAGAAAATCTTGGCTAATGTTGAAACTAAAAATAAACTTTTTTGATCCCTAGAACATATAAAGCATATGAAAATGTGAAAGAACTACCATTAGCAGTAGCGAGAATTGTCTTACCAATTTTGCCCCAATACAAAGTACCAAACATCTAAGTCTAGTATAGACATACAATGCTCGTGAGAAGATGGGTCATAGCTGCAAATAGTATTAAATGCCCATTCTTCATTTTGAACAAGATTAACAAAGTGTGTTTTAGGTGTAGAGGCCTCTACAACATCCATTCTAGGCTCCTTCTTCTTTGCCTCTTTTACAGTTAAGTTTGGACAACTCATTATGAAATAATCATTTCTCTTACAAGATTTGTAAAATTGTTTCTGCTTCTTTGTTTTTTTCTTAAATTTGTCTTTCTTCTTCGACTGTGTAGCATTAGCAGATTTTTGTTTACTAGTAGATGAGCTCCATCTTTTTTTTTGTTCTAATAGCTAACAAGGCTTGATCTACAACACACATGATCGGCTTGTTCTGCCTAGATTGATCTTCCTACAAAAAAATAAAGACTAACTTCTCAAATTTTAAGGCATTTGGATTGCCTTTCATCATCTCAAAGAGTAGAAGCAAAACTCTAATATGAATCTAGGAGACTCTTTCGAATAGTCTCGAAAAGTGAAATATCTAGCAAGACCTCAAGAGCAGAAATCAACTACTCCTTCCAATCTTTGATCTTTCTCAAAAAAAAATCCATAGAATCTCCTTCATTCATATACTCACTCTTCAACAATTTTTGAAGTTGAGCAGCACAAACCTCATTTCTTGCCTAGTATAAAGTGGTAAGTGTCTCCTAATCATCCTTTGTTGTTTGGCAAGAATTGTGAGAAAATCGCAACAAAGTTTCTCTCCAATACATGCAACAAGAACCATAACACAAACAGGGATATGAATATCATCATCTTGAACACCATCTTTATCAGCTTCAATAATTGTATTTGCAAATGATTGTATTTGCAAATGGAATAGGAAGTTTTTCAACATGTTGCACAATATTCCACAACCCTTTTTCTACAAATACATGATGTATCATATATGTCCACAATGGTTCATTAGTACCAATCAACTTGTCTTCAACAACCAACATACAGGATACATCATTGCTTTTAGCCATGGCTAGTGAGTAAATACCCTGATGCAAAAAATTGACTATATTTAAAAAAGTTGAATAGAAACACCTTGTCAAGCTCTGTCAAAACTATAGCAAACTTCAAGGTGCTTGAACTCATGAATCGGAACATGTATATATGCTTGGCAGAAAAGGATGAAATTACTTGCACAGTCATTGCAATAGTGCACATTCAGAAGCAGAAACAAGCTTAGATAAAAATTTCAATGCCACATAGCAAAGGTTTTTTTAACTCCTAATCGTGCCGAGTATGCTCACCAAGTTTTGTGAGATTATGAGACAATGAATGGAGGGGTGTGGATGATGCCCTAGATGAAGTGAGGACCTATTGTGATACCGATTATTGGACTTCAAGGTCTTTGGAAGCACACAATCAACACAAGGAAGAAGAAGAAAGTTGGAGCACAACACAATATTGAATGTATTACCAAGTGAATGTACAATAATAAGTGTCCCGTTAGGATTACGAGCATATTACGAGCATATATAGAAGCTGGTGGAGAAACCTCCTAAAGAGGGGGGAAAAAGTGCCTCGGTGGTCCTATATGTGTTCACACATCTCAATATCAAATATATCAACAATACACTCTTGTCTTTCAAAATATAGGAAATCAAAGCAAACACATTCAATTTAGTGCGAGGAGTTTAATTAGATAAACTTTTCAACATGTTGACCAATTTTGTAGGACCTTTGTGGGGAAACGAATTGTCGATCAGTCACGAGGATAGATTAAATGTTCTTTTATGCAATGAAGACAAAAATTTACTGTTTAAAATATTTTTGCACCTCAATTTTATGACCGAAGAGGGGTTTCCCAAGTCAAGATATGGGAAAAGACGTCAAGCAAGAACAGATAAATCGAGTGGAGAATAAAAGCACCAATAAATCATTAAGATGAAGAAGGTGTGGGATAATAAGGACGAAGCTTCGATCCATTTATGGATTTAGGTAGAAGAGTACCAATTAAAGTGGATAGCCATAACGTAGCGAGTCCAACCTAACCTTCAATATGATAAGGACCAAACCACCAAAGTTTGAACTTGCCCGTTAAATGATTAGACTTAGCATTATAGAATAGAACTAATTGTCCTTTGGTAAAAACAAGAGTGCAGAGAAATTGATCATGTGTCTTGGCTTGTCGTAGTTGCACTTCTTGCAGCATTAGAAAACTTTCCAAGCGTTGTTCGTCCAAGGACCGCAACACATCCAAACGGAAAGGAAAGGATTCCTCCGGCAAGAGCTTATGATCCAGTGCCACCCAGAGGCTAGGTACCACCAACTCCATGGGTGCAATAGCCTCCAGCCCATATGTCAATTTGAAAGGCGTATTTCCTATAGCCACTTTGTAAGTATTACGATAAGCCCAGAGGACCGAAGGAAGAAATTGATCCCAATGCTCCGGACATTCCATAACTAGTTTCTTGAGCATGTTAAGCAGGGTTTTATTAGTACTTTTAGCAAGACCATTGGCATGAGGGTAATACGGGGAACTAAATTTATGAACAATCTGCAAGGTGCGGGTAAGCGCTTGCATTAAGGAATTAACAAAATGTGTACCTTGATCCAAAACAATCTCTAAGGGAAGACTGAACCGAGGGAAAACATCAATCATCAAACATTTGACCACCACAGACACAGTTGCGGACCGTAAAGCCCAAGCTTCTGCCCACCGAGTAGCATAATCCATACAAGTAAGTATATATCGATGATTAGTAATCGTAGCCGGACGCATACTAGGACCAATGAAATCCAAGCCCCATTTTTGAAAAGGTTCAAGGGGAGCGACAGGCTACAGTGGGAAATGATGCCGTTGTAAAGGTTGTCCCGATCGTTGGCAAGCATCACACATTTTGACATAAGCAGCAATATCATGCTGCATAGTGGGCCACCATAAGCCACTATGTAGAATTTTTCGGCAAGTGAGATTGATAAAAAACTGACCATCGGAAGAAGTAGTATGGGCCATGTCAATAACCAAAGGAACTTCGTGGGGTTGGATACACCGTAATAGTGCACCAAAGGGATCCATGTAATACAACTGTCCTACAATGATATGAAACCATTGACTATACATTGCCAATTTATGGTGAGCCGAAGTAGAAGTATTAGTCGGGGGGCTTCCACTGGTGAGAAAGGTCAGAAGAGTGTCATAATACAAAGGTGCCATCGGGAGTGCCTGACAATCATCCTGGACCAACTCAGTCATATAGATAGCAGGGGTAGTATCATCAATTCCACCGGGAAGTTCACCGAAATCAAGCCGAGATAAGAAATCGGCCAGCACATGTGCTGACCCTGGATGATGCAACCACATAATCAAATTCTTGCAGTAACAACACCCACCTGGCTAATCTGCCCCCTAAATGTTCTTGGCGGACAAGATAAACTAGAGCAGCATGATCCACATGAAAGGTAAATTGGTATCCCAACAAATAGTGCCGGAATTTCTTCACCGAATAAACCAAGCCCAAACATTCGCACTCAATGATGGAATAATTCTGTTTAGCAGCAGTTAATCAATGACTAGCATAATAGATAGGATGGAACCGCTTATCCTGTTGTTGCATGAGCACACTAACGATGGCACTGTCCGATGCATCTACAAAGACATGGAACAAAAGCTGCCAGTTTGGTGCTTGTAGTATAGGCACCTGGGCAAAGAGTGTTTTCAGTCAATCAAAGTTGATTTGGCACTCCTCAGTCCACATGAACTGTCGAGGATTGCTAGTGATCAACCGATTCAAGGGTATAGCATGCGAGCCACCGCAGATGTCGCCTATGCCAGCATATATGGCCCAAGAATCTCATAACTTCCTTTGGTGTCGTGGGGGTAGGTGCATGTAACATGGCTTGCACTTTATTTGGATCCACTTGAATGCCTTGCTGTGAAATTATATGACCAAGCAACTTGCCATAGGACATCGAAAAGATGGACTTGTTGAGATTTAAGCACAAATGAAACTCTCGACACTTAGAGAAGCAGCACCGTAGGTGGTAGAGGTGAGCCAATGTGTCACCCGATAACAAAAAATAATCCAGATACACCCGCATAAAGGTGGTTAAGTAGGGGGAAAAATTTCTTGCATGCATCGTTGGAAGGTACTAGAAGCATTGCGAAGACCGAAGCACATCACCGTACACACATATACACCCCAATTTGTAATAAACATAGTCTTTGATATATCCATTTCGGCCATGTGCACCTGGTATAGGCACTGTAACCATCCAAAAAGGAATACATTTCTCGTCCGGCAACATCATCGAGTATTGTATCCAAAAAGGGAAGTGGAAAGGGATCAAGCACGATTGTCGCATTTAATTTTTGGTAATCCACACAGATACATTACTGCTTATTTTTCTTTAGCACGATAACAATAGGTGAAATCCATTCTGCATGCTCAATAGGGACGATGAAACCTACTTTTAGCAAGCGATCCAATTCCGCTTTCACTTGAGTTGCATAATTGGGGTTCATGCGATAACTGGGTTGCTTGATTAGACGTGCATCCGGCTTGAGCATCACATGGTGTTGATAGATTCGAGGATCCAACCCTTTCATATCTCGATAGTCCCATGCAAATACATCTTGAAAATCTGTCAACAACTGAAGTAACTTAGTTTGAAAAGTTTCCGGTAGCCCAACCTTAAGCTTGACCGATCGCTGTGTACCCTCATTTCCCAGATTGCAGGTGATAAGCTGATCTTTCGGTACATAAAACTGTCGTGGCTTGAGCAAAAGGGATATAAATGTTATAACCCACTCACACGACAGGTGAAGGTGAGCAGAGATGTGGTATTTGATGAAATGTCAAGCTTCTATGCAGACGCCAAAGAAGGACTGAATCTTGAACCAAATGACAAAGAAAATGCTAAAAAATCAAGTGTAGAATCTCAAGCTTTGAGTGCACCAGATGCATCACCAAGCAATAGTTCCAACTCAAATCCATGGAGTGGAAGATTTCTTGGAATATTCACTCTAGCAAATTCATCAAATACTTCCAAGAAAGGTGAAGAAAAGCTTTCTACCGGTCATAAAACATGTGCAGTTTTTGAAGATGTTGATGGAGATTCAAGCGGTTCAGAGAAGAGTCTTGATGAGGAACTTGGATTGCCCTCATGTGAAGACTCCAAGAGTAAGAAAGGCACATGCAGATGATACAAGGAGAAGTGACCCAAGACCAATAAGATCTAGGAGGATACGGAATTCAGTGCAACGATTGACATATGATAGTTACATGCCTCATCATTGTGCATACATGACAAAGGTGATACAAGATGTTGAGCCTTCTTGTTTTGAAGATGCAATTGGAAATGCAGATTGGGAAAAAGCTATGGATGAGGAGATGGCTGCACTTTATGGAAATGATACATGGAAGCTAGCTCCATTACCACAAGGAAACAAACCCATAGGCTGTAAGTGGGTTTACAAGGTAAAGCACAACGTTGATGGTAGCATAAGCATGTATAAAGCATGTTTGGTAGCAAAAGGATATGCACAAACGTATGGCATTGATTATCAGGAAACATTCAACCCTGTAGCTAAAATGTCTACTATCAGAACACTTGTTGCATTAACTATAGCAAAACGATGGAGATTGCATCAGATGGATGTGAAGAATGCTTTTCTACATGGTGAGTTATAGGAAGAAGTATACGTGGACCAGCCACAAGGATATCAAGATTCAAAGCATCCTTATATGTTTGCAAGTTGCAAAAGGCTTTATACGGACTGAAGCAAGCACCTCGTGCATGGCATGCAAGGATTGCTGATTACTTGACCACCATTGGATTTTCTAAGTGTGATGCAGATCATTCACTATATGAAAGGAAGGGTGATGATGCCATCACAATTGTGGCTATCTATGTTGATGACTTGATTGTAGGTGATGATAATGAATAAAGCATCAAAGAGGTAAAGCAACTTCTTATGCAAGAATTTGACATGAAAGATCTTGGTGTGCTACGCTATTTCTTGGGCATTGAGTTTATACATACAGAAACATGTATATGGATGTCGCAAAGGCAATATGCCTTGAATATGGTGCAAAAGTATGGTATGGATGATTTTAAGCCAATTTCTATTCCATTAGATCAGAATTTGAAGTTAGATACTACATCACGTGAGGCATTGGAAAATGCTACTATGTACAAGAAAATTGTGGGAAGTTTGATATATCTCACAATTACGAGGCCTGATCTAAGCTACTATTGGACTTGAAAGTCAATTTATGTAGGTTCCTAAGAAGCCACATTTGGATGCTCTAAGGCGCACTCTATTTTATGCGAGTGGTACTTTGGATTATGCCTTGTTTTATGAAGCTGGTGTAGACTTGGAGGTTCACGGATACATCGATGCAATTGGGCTGATAGTACTCCAGATAGAAGATCTACTAGTGGCTTTCTATTCTAACTTGGAGGTGCAGCTATTACATGGAGCAGCAAGAAGCAACCCATTGTTGCTTTGTCGAGTACAAAGGCTAAGTATAGAGGTGCAGCAATGGCAGCATGTGAGGCATCATGGATGGAGATGCTAGCCGTAGATTTTGGTGTGGTAGTGCAAAAGCCTATCACCATATATTGTGATAATCTTAGCAGCATACAGTTAGCACGGAACCCTCTTTTTCATGTTAGAACAAAGCATATCGAGGTACATTATCACTTCATCACAGAGAAGGTATTAGCATGTGATATTGATCTTGTTTATGTGAGAAAAGATGAGCAGGTTGTTATATTTTCACTAAAGAACTTGGAGCAGAGAAGTTGAAGAAGTTTTGAAAGATGCTTGGATTAGAGGACATGGCATTGAGCTTGAGGGGGAGTGTTGAGATATCAAGCTCAACATGTGATGATCCAGGATGACACACATTATTTTTTCATTTATCTGACATGTATAGTGGTCACTCCGGTATATGTTAGGGACACTTCATTGAGCTTTATTATATTAATCATCAAGAGTAATGGCACATTTGTTTCTTGCTAGCTCACTCATTCACGGACATTAGGTTTTTCCTTATGTACTGGTCTTTATATATTGCAGTAGTTGTACTCTTGTTTTTAGGTCATTCTTGTACATCCTTTTTATGTAATAGAAGAAGAAGAAGAAGAAGAAGAAGATCATTCTTCCTTGCCTCAATCTGAGTGTGTGCTTCTCTTTGGTTGTGAGAGTGTGTGTGTGTGAGCTCTCTTGCTTATCTCCTTCCTCCTGACACTAACCACATTATACGAGGCAAGGAATGAGGCTCGTGTTGCTTACCTCTATAAACAGTTCGAGAGTGAGCACATGAATGAAGGAGATTCTATGGACAGTTTTCTGACAAAGATCAAAGATTTGAAGGAATAATTGATTTTTGTGGATGAAGTCTTGCCTAATAGTTCACTTGTGTAGATTGTTCTGAATGGTCTTCTTGATTCATATCAGAGTTTTTCTTCTAACTCTTTGTTTGATGATGAAATCCAATCCAAATGCCTTAACATTTGAGGAGTTATTCTTTGTTTTGTTGCAAGAAGATCAATCTAGGAAGAATAGGTCCATTATGCATGTTGCAGATCAAGCTTTCCTGGCTAGTTAGAAGGGCAAAAGTAAATGGAGCTCTTCTACTAGTAAGCAGAAATCTGCTAATTTTGCACTATCAAAGAAGGATGAGAGAGACGAGAAGAAAATAAAAAAGCAAAAATTGTTTTGCAAGTACTGCAAAGGAAATGATCATGTCATTAAGAGTTGTCTGAAGCTAGCTGCAAAAGAGGAAAAGAAGAAAGAGACTAGAATAGTTGTTGCAGAAGCCTCTACACCCAAAATAGATTCCGCTAATCTTGTGCAGAATGATGAATGGGCATTTACCATTGTTTGTGCTTATGAACCATCTTCTCATGAACAGTGTATGTCTGTAGTAGACTCAGATGTTTGGTACTTTGATAGTGGGGCAAGCAAACATATTTCCTCACAGCGTAGTTTCTTCACTTCACTTGAGCCTGCTCCTACAGGGAATATTGTCACATGCACCAAAAAATCCTCTTATCCTATCATGGGGGTTGGTAAGATCATTCTGACTACTGCTGATGGTAGTTCTTTTACATTGTCAGATGCTTTATTTGTGCCAATGATCAAGAAAAATCTATTATCAGTTTTAGCATTAGCCAAGATTGGCTTGGTCATAAAATTTGTTCATGACAGATGTACAATTTATGATATGTCAAATGGCAACATCATTATTGCTTCTGGAATTTTATGTCATGGGCTGTATAAGCTCATAAATTATGCAAAATTTCATAATGACTCAGCATCTGTAGTTGAAGATTCTTAGGCTATGTCAGATGCAATACTTTGGCATGCACGATTTTGTCATTTAAATTTTGCTAGTTTGCTATGCCTATAGAAATATGAAATGATGTCCTCTTTGCCCAAACTTGAGGCACCCAGTAAACATGTATGTGAAGGTTGTATTTTAGGCAAAATGCAGCATTGCTCCTTCCCAAAAGATGGTTCAGTTCAAGCTACTCTAAAATTGCAGCTTGTTCATACTGATGTTTGTGTTCCTATGCAGACACCTTCTTTTGGGAACTATCTTTACTTTGTGACTTTCATCAATGATTTTTCCAAGCATGCATGGGTATATCCATTGAAAGCAAAGTCCAAAGTGTTTATGTGCTTCAAAGAGTTTTTGGTTTTGGTTGAAAATCTGCCAACATGTAAAATGGGCACCCTCCATTCTGATTGAGAGGGGGAATATATGTCTCCTGAATTTAATGCATTTCTGGCTGAACGTCAGATAAAACATCAGTGTACAATGCCATATACAATGCCATTCTGATTGAGAGGGGGAATATATGTCTCCTGAATTTAATGCATTTCTGGCTGAACGTCGGATAAAACATCAGTGTACATCAGTGATGGAAGAGTTGACAGGTATCAGGCTAGGCTTGTTGCAAAGGGTTATGCTCGTGAAAGAGGCATTGATTTTGATGAGACATTTGCTCCTACAAGTCAAATGGCTACTCTTCATAGCATCTGTGCACTTGCAGCTCATCATGGTTGGAATGTACATCAGTTGGACATTAAAACTACATTTCTGAATGGTGACTTCCATGAAGAAGTGTATGTTTTCGAGTCCCATGGCTTTGTGCAAAAAGGGCATGAAAACTAAGTATGGAAGTTGAAAAAGGCATTATATGGGTTGAAGCAAGCACCATGTGCTTGATATGAAAAGATACATGCCTACCTGATTGCACATGGTTTTGGGAACAGTCCAACTGAGAGCACCTTATATGTTAAGCATGCCAATGACGTGCTTCTGATCATTGTTGTCTATGTTAATGACATGTTGCTCACTAGTCCTCATGAGAAGCATATTGCTGATTTTAAGGTTGATTTGCATGCCTCTAGGCATTTAGTTTATGCAAGTTGATGGTGGAATAGATTTGTGTCAAATAAAATATATTGACACATTATTATAACATTTTGGCCTTGAAGACTACACACCTATTGCCACTCCTATGGAGATAGGTTTACGATTGAGTCTTCATGATGCTAGAGATGCATTTGATGTTGTTCTCTATCACCAGGATGTTGGATGCTTGATTTATGTTGAAGAAACAATCACTAATTGGACATATATTTGAAGGTCAAAGCCTTAGAAGAAAATCACATGCCTATGGGAAGGGACAAATGCACAAGTGTATTATATTTGTAAAGTTAGTTCACTTTAGTTCTAGAAGTTTTTTAAAAATCATGAGATTGAGAAAAAACTATATAAATTAGTTTGTATCAACTGACACGGAGAGAGAGAGAATGTTAGTAGGAGTTCTTTTTGTATGATTGAGTATAGTCCGGCTTCTCTGAGTGAGAAATCACCTGTAAGATTATGAGTTTTTCATAGCTATGAGAAGAACTAAGTAAATTTTTGTGTATGAGACTCTCCATCATCTCCATGCTTACCTATTGTGTGATGAGTTCAAAAGTTCAAGTTTTCCAAGCAACTCGATGCCTGACATCGAGTTTGTGCTGATAAGTTTGTGTTTTATTCTCTGAGTTCAAACTACTGTTAAATCTTCTTGAAAACATGAGTTTTGTGGAGCAACTTGATGCCTGGCATCGCGTTTCAGCATAAAGACGATGCCTGGCATCGACTTCCCACATAAAAGTGGTCTTGATCATATCTATGTTAAATGCACCTATTTCAGGAACAAAAAAAGTGGCTGAAAAAGCACAAAGTCGATGCTTGGCATCGACTTTTGGTTGCAAGTCGATGCTAGCCATCGAATTTTCATTTTTAAACATTCATTTTTACTAAAGGAGACAAAATTTCCAGTTTTGGGAAGTCATATAGGGTGATCTTGTGAAGGACATAACTTGAGTTCTAGAGATCCATTTCTTGCAAATAATAGCTTGTTGGAAAGCTATTCTTGTATAATTTCATCCACAAAAAGGTCTTAGAGAAAGAATATTTGTGTTATGAGAAACTATCAAAATAATGAAGGTATGTCATTTCAGTGACTAGAAATTTCCGAAGAAGTAAAGTTCTTGGTTTTGGCTATCATTTCTCAAATTTTGGAGTGGCAATGAGTTAATGGTGACCATAGAGCTTGTCTAGTGTCACAAAAATTCATTTCTTGTGATGTTTCACACATATACAAGTGGTATCAGAGCACAAAGGTCCTAAAGAGCAGAAGGCAGCAAAGGTACGAGAAGTTTTGGAAAAGTTTTCATTAAAGTTTGAAAGCTGAAGCATTGGAAGACTCAAGGCATTGGAAGGCTACTTCAAAAGTATCTTCATACACAAAGAACTTCAAAAGGTATTATTCTTTAGCCTTTAAGCTCACAGGTTGCAGCAGAAGGAAAGGAGTATGGCAGATCGTATCTCCATTGACAAACTAGACAGAGATAATTACCCCGCATGGGTAATGAGAATGGAAGCCTACTTATGAGTAAGGATCTCATGGTATATGTAACAGGTGAAGAAGAGAAGCCAGTATTTGAAGATGAAAGCCGACCAAAGAAAGAAGAATTGGATGCTTTAAAGCATTGGCAGAAGAAGGATGCAAGTGCAAAGGCATACATTTAGAACACAATCTCAGATCATTTGCTACCACACATCAGAGGATTGGAATCATCTGAAGATATATGGAATGCATTGGAGTATCATTTCCAAAGCGCTACTAAAGCAAGGAAAGCAAGTCTATGGTCAGAGTTTACTACATTTAAGAAGAAGCCAAGTCAAAGTATTAGTGATTATGTCACTAAGATGAAGGATCTAGCAAATAGTCTTGGATCCATAGATAAAGATGTTGAAGATCAGAGATTGATTACTCAACTACTTGCAGGTTTGAGAGGGGATGAAAGGTGGAAACCTTTTGTCTTATCAATAGAACTTTCATTAAATCATTATGTTCTAGACTTGAATCAATTGCTTGGTTTGATGCTAACCTTTGAGCAAGACTTGAAGGGAGATGGAGATAAAGGACAAAGTTCTGCAATGTACATGAAGAACAAGAAGAAAGGAGATAAAGGTAAAGCAAAGGATGAAGAAGAGTCAAGTTCTCAAGTTTATTATGCAACAAGTAGAGGCACAGATAGAGGAAGAGCAAGAGGCTTTGGAAGAGGAAGAGGTAATCAAAATCACAATAAGAAGGCTTGCTAGATCTCTGATTGAGTAATCATTTGGCTCATGATTGTTGGCATAATCAACAAGGATCAAACCAAAATCAAAACAACAATAGTAGAGGCAGAGGTGGAAGATATCAAAGTAATTTTCAAAGAGGTAGACAAATTCAAAGAGGAGGCTATGGTAGAGCTGTAGGAAGAAGTTGGGGACAGAATCAATCCTACACCACCACCTATTACAACTATGCAAATGACACACAGAATGAAAGTCATACATCATTGATGATGAATTCAATCAGCACATCAGATAAACAAGATCTAAAGGTATTTACATTGACCCTAGATGCTCTAATCATTTGTCAGGAAATATAGAATTGATGGCAGAATTGGAAAAAGGCATTTCTAGTCATACAGTTCAAACAGGCGACAATACAAGACATAGTGTACATTCAATTAGAAACGTGAAATGCAAGAGTGGAGCAGATTTGCTAACCAATGTTTTCTATGTTCCCACAATACCTAAAAACTTGATTAGTGTGGGACAGATAGTTGAAAAAGGTTTTCAAGTTAGGTTTACAAATAAAGGAGTATTTGTTGAAGATCTAGAGAATGGATATAATGAGATTGTCTGTGGTAAGAAAGAAGGTAGACTCTTTACTTTAAGAGTGCAAGGGAACATTGGTCAAGCTTTGCTTACTCATGGTGAAGGAGTGATTATAGAACTTGATCTCTAGCATAAGAGATTAGGTCATTTCAATGAAAGAGGAATCAAATCTATGATTGCTAATCAGTCTAGGACTACCAAATGTGCAGAGTCAACATATGGTTTATAAATGTGAAGCATGTCAAATGGGTAAAGCACATAGGTTGTCATTTCAGAAGAAAGGTTTCAAACATGATGGATACTAGAAATCATTCATACAAATGTATGGGGACCAATGTTGGAAGTGAGGTAGGCCCTTGGCTCATATCACAGGTCCATGGTTCCATAGGTCCAACATATACAACATTAATTCTAGCAATCTTCAATATTGACAAAACATGAACATACCACACTTAATCATACAAATGATGAGACAAAGATAGAGAAAGAAGAGATGACATGTGTAATGTGTTATGTAAGCCTCCGCTTACTCATACTATCATATATACCAATGTTCAGTGTTCAATGTGGGAGCAAAACTCTCAACCACTCTATGTGATGAGAAATAGATGGAAGAGTGAATGTACAAATGTAACAAACATATTCAGATATATGGGCAAAAATCTGAATATACATGAGATGTGTGACCTAATAGGTTATAGAAGAGTGAATATGAGTGACTGAAAGAGGAAGGATCAGTGTGAAACTGATAATCAACAAACCCTCATCTAAACTTAGGCTATGGAAGACCCTAAGTCAGATACGTGTGTGAAAAGATCACATACTTATAAAGTAGCAATGAATGCTAACAAGTTTGTTGCCAGAAATCCTCAAACTCATGTGAACACACCTTCTCAAACACCTCATCCAAATATGCATAAAGCATATACGTACTGTTTCTCTTGTACCTATGCCGAATAGGACTCCTCTTGATATGGATGCTACTGCCTCCATAAACTTCAAGTAGTACATGTGTGCATAAAGTGAATATGTACCTGAATACTTAACATAAGATGTAAATCTTATGTTAAACACCATCCAATGTATTTGAAGTATCCCGACATCTTCTTGTAGAAGACAATCTTCAACTACAACATGTAGATGGCCGATCCTCACCATCAAGCTCGTTGATTTCGTGACAAAAGCTTGTTCACTAACAAGACTGTGGAAAATTGCCACGACTCAACTAGAACTAAGCTAGAGTGATATTAGAACACCTCTATAATCATCAGTAGCTTAGCAACCTTCTGAAACTGAAAACTTTATAACTGTATTTAGTGAAAACTAAAAATTCACTTCATAGAAAGCTTCGCGTTTCCTTCAAGCTTCAATTCTGAAATTATTTACTTCAGACTTTACACTACTGCATTTGTTTATAGTTAGATAATCTTTCCGTTACTTAACTGTGCCAAAACTATGTTTTGAACTCACCAAAAATTCACCGGAACTTCACCGGACTGTTACCGAAATATCACCGTAATCTTACCAAAATCTTACCGGAATCAACTGCAATTTTGTTTGTGATTACTTCAAATGATTGTTGATGAAGTAAGGAAGTAATACCTGAGCTTCCTTCAGTAAATGAACTCTTTCTCAAGTTTAAGAAAAAACTTCACCAGTTCTGGATGCCTTTTTACGGTCAGACTTTGTACTGTGTACTTGTCCCGTTTCACAAAACTCTTTTGATCAACTTATAGTTGAAACGCCTAGCTTCAAGATGAGCTATCACTCATGAAAATCTTTACATTGTGTTACGAGATCTAACTCTCAGAAATACCGGAAAATGTTTACTGAGAAAACTGTAATTGTTAACTAACTTTCACAGTAACATGAAATTACTCAGATTTCTTCACATACGAAGAACGCGTTCAATCTTCCACATGAACATGTGTTTTCTATTAGAGAAGATGTGTACAAAATAGCTTGGCCTCACTTTGCTCATAGCTATGGAAAACTCTCCTACTCTGAGTAGTTATTCCTTACCATCTCTCACAGATGAATACCCGACAATTCAGGTTTTACTATTCATCTCTACATACGCGATCTCTGGCATCTTCTTCTTCCTCTATATGCGCTCTTCTCACATCTTCTATTCCGGTTCTATGCTCTCTCTTATATACATTTTGATCTGAGACTCAAACTCGTAATTCTGGAAGTTTCTACACCATATATTACAGGCATGAATTTGTCCCTTCACTAAGGCTTGATTTTCTGAATGTTTTGTTTCTGCTTCTCTTTGTCTTTCTTCGTCTTTATGTCTGTCTGTATGTCAAATTTGTGAATGATTCGTCAACAGCTCCCCCTCAATCACTAATTTTCATTTTGTGATCTTTCATATATTCTTCTTTTCTTTTATACCTGCCATTTCTTTGAATCTGCTTGTCTTTACTCCATCTAAGCTCTTTGTCAGTATATCATATATCCATGTGTTGACCTTCTGTCATCTTGACTTCCTGCCCAGTCCGAGTCACTGTATGCTCTCAGCTTTATATCTGACATATAAGGATAATATAATCCTTCCTTTATAGTTCTTTTGATATATCTAAGAACTCTTTGTCCTGCAACCCAATGTTGATCCTTCAGACAATGCATAAACTGTGAGAGAACTCCCACTGCATAACTGAGATCAGGACTTGTTAGCGTAGTATAAATCAAGCTTCCCACTAACGACTGATACTTCCTTATATCTTTAAACTCTGCACCACCATATTTGCTGAGTTTATGATTTACTTCAAGCGGTGTTGAAGCTTCTCTACAATTCTCCATGTTAAACTTCTTCAGTAAGTTTAGGAGATACCTTTCTTGTGAAACATATACACCATGATCTGTATATGTAACTTCCGTTCCAAGAAAATATGATAATTTTCCTAGATCACTGATCTTGAACTCTTTTTCAAGCAGTCTCTTTACCTCTTTGATTCCTTCATCTAAGGTTCCTGTGATTATTAGGTCATCTACATAAATACAAATGTAGATCATACCTTCATCTGTTCTTTTAACGAGTAGACTTGCATCAGCCTTCGAGCTTTGGTATCCAAGGTCATTGAGATACTTCACAAGTCTGTAATTCCAAGCTCTTGGAGGTTGCTTCAATCCATAAAGAGCTCTTCTTAATCTGCAAACATGATCTGGGTAACTGGAACTTACAAACCCTTCAGGCTGTTCCATGTAGACTTAATCTGATATATATCCATTCAAAAATGCATTCTTTATATCCAGCTGACTTAGCTTCCATCCTTTTGATGCTGCTATAGCAATCAATGTCCTTATGGTTGACATCTTTGCCACCGAACTAAACGTCTCATCAAAATCTATGCCATGCATCTGAGCGTAGCCTTTGACCACCAGTCTAGCTTTGTATCTGGCTATCCTTCCATCTGCAAGTTTTTTAACTTTGTAAACCCATTTATTTCCAATCACTTTCTTACCATTTGGTTTTGGAACAAGTTCCCAAGTCTTGTTCTCTTCCAGCGCATTGAACTCCTCCTTCATTGCTTCTTCCCATTGTTTCTTACCTTTTGCTTCACCGTAATTCTGAGGTTCTTCATCTTCCTTTACTAAGTAAGCATAGTTTTTCTGAGTCAAATAAGAAGTGTCATAGGAATACCTTGTTGGTTGTTTCCTTACTCTATTTGACCTTCTTAGCTCATATTCTTCATGTGTATCTGAATACACATCTTCATCACATCTTGGTTCATCTTCCTTTCTCATACCTGATCCAATCCTGGACGTACTTGCTTGCATATGATCTTCATCTCCATTCACCTGCATATGTGATTTTCCTTTTTCTTTCCTTCTTATCTCTTCTTCAAGTGTTTCAACACTATGCTCTTTATCTGTATACTAGCTCTTTCCTTCATCAAATGTCACATCTCTGGAAACAGTAAACTGTTTGGTTAGAGGACTCCATAACCTATAACCCATCTGCTTTTCATCATATCCGATGAACACGTATTTTTCAGCTTTTGGTTCAAGGTTATGTTTGAGTTGTGATGGTACATAAGCATAAGCAACTGATCCAAACACTTTACAATGATCAAGTGTTGGTTTCTTACCCCACCAAGCTTCATAAGGGGTCATCCCATTCAAAGCTGTACATGGTAATCTATTTATCAGATATGTAGCTGTATTTACAGCCTCAGCCCAAAGATAATTTGGACAATTCTTCTCCTTTAGCATTGCTCTTGCAAACTGAACTAAAGTTCGGTTTCTTCTTTCTGCTACTCCATTTTTTTGCAGTGTATACCTGCAAGTTATTTCTCTTTTGATACCTGCATTCCATAGATAATCATTGAACTCTCGAGAAAAATATTCTTTTCCTCCATCAAACCTTAGTCTTTTGAGTTTCTGTTCTGTAAGTCTTTCAACATATGCATGAAAATGCCTGAAAGCTTCAAATACTTCTGACTTCTCTTTCAAAACATAAAGAGTTATCCATCTTGTTGCATCATCAATAAAAAGAACATAATACCTTGAGCCGCTGATAGATCCTTCTTTTGTTGGTCCCCATACATCTGTAGGTATGAGCTCTAACACACCATCGTGTTTGTACCCTTTCTTCTGAAATGGTAACCTGTGGGCTTTTCCCATCTGACAGGCTTCACACTTGTGAATCATATGTTGATTCTTCATATTTGGTAATCCTCTCACGGATTGTTTCTCCACCATAGTTTTGATTCCTGTTTCATTAAAATGTCCTAACCTCTTATGCCAGAGGTCTAACTCTGTAAATACCTCATCACCATGTGTGATCAAGGCTTGACCAACATTTCCTTGTACTTTAAGTGTAAAAAGTCTACCTTCCTTTTTACCATGGACAATCTGGTTGTATCCATTCTCTGGATCTTCAACAAATACTCCTTCATTTGTAAACCTGACTTGAAAACCTTTTTCTACTATCTGACCCACACTGATCAGATTCTTCGGGATTATTGGAACATACAAAACATTCGTTAGTAGGTCAGCTCCATTCTTACACTTTACCTTTCCAATTGACCTTACATTATGTTTTGTGTTATCACCTGTCTGTACTGTATGATTTGAAATACCTCCTTCAAGTTTTGATAACAATTCTATATTTCCTGACAAATGATTTGAACAACCAGAGTCAATATAGAATACCTTGAGGTCTTTGTTTTCTGACACACTTATCCAGTTCATCATCAATGTCGTATGATCATCATTCTGCGTATCGTTCGCATAGTTAGTAGGTAGTGTTGTGAGACTGATTCTATCCCCAACTTCTTGCTCCACCTCTACCATATCCACTTCTTTGGCTTTGTCTACCTCTTTGATATCTTCCGCTTCTGCCTCTACTGTTATTGTTCTGATTCTGACTTGATCCTTGAGAATTATGCCAGCAATCATGAGCCAAATGATTGCTTAATCCACAGATCCAACAAGTCTTCTTCTTGTTGTTAGTCTGATTACCTCTTCCTTTACCTCTTTTTCTGACGTTACCCCTTCCTCTTGCATAATTTGCTTGAGCAGTCACTTCTTCTTCATCTTTTTCTTTACCTTTATCACCTTTCTTCTTATTCTTTGCATACATAGCCGAACTATGTCCTTTATCTCCATCTGTCTTCAAATCTTGCTCAAACGTTAACATTAGTCCAAGCAACTGATTTAAATCTGGTACAAAATTATTTAAAGAAAGTTCAGTTGAGAGTACGAAAGGTTTCCACCTTTTATCTCCTGTCAAACCTGCAAGCACTTGCGCTATTAACCTGTGGTCTTCGATATCTTCATTAATCGATCCAAGACTGTCCGCCAAATCTTTCATCTTAGTGACATAATCACTAATGCTTTGACTTTGCTTTTTCTTGAACATTGTAAATTCTGACCATAAGCTAGCCTTTCTAGCTTTCGTCGTATTTTGGAAATGATCTTCCAAAGCACTCCATATATCTTCTGCTTTCTTCAGACCTCTAATGTGCGGTAGTAGATGATCTGTAGCGGTATTGTAGATATAAGCTCTTGTCGTTGCATCTTTCTTCTGCCACAGCTTCAAGGCTTCTAACTCTTCTTTCTTCGGTTGACTATCATCTTCAAAATTCGGCTTCTTTTCTTCTCCTATCACATATATCATTAAGTCTTTACTCATAAGTAAAGCTTCCATGCGCATTACCCATGCGGGATAATTATCTCTTTCCAATTTGTCAATAGAGATATGATCTGCCATAATCTTCTTGATTCTGTTACTTTCGGTGAGTGTAATGTTAAAAGGTTTTACCTTCTACAAACCTTTACCCTTGAGAATTACTTCGCAACGTTTCTTGAGGTCGTTTGTTGTTGATCACTTCAGCTTTCACCTTTCTGGTGAAAGTTCTTCGAATTCTCTTGTATCTTTACTTCTGTTTCTACTTCTGAGAAACCTTTTCTGCTCTTCAAAACCTTTCGCTCTGATACCACTTGTTGATTTCGTGACAAAAGCTTGTTCACTAACAAGACTGCAAAAAATTGCCACGACTCAACTAGAACTAAGCTAGACTGATATTAGAACACCTCTATAATCATCAGTAGCTTAGCAACCTTCTGAAACTGAAAACTTTATAACTGTATTTAGTGAAAACTAAAAATTCACTTTACAGAAAGCTTCACGTTTCCTTCAAGCTTCAATTCTAAACTTATTTACTTCAGACTTTACACTACTGTGTTTGTTTACAATTAGATAATCTTTCCGTTACTTAACTGTGCCAAAACTATGTTTTGAACTCACCGAAATTTCACCGGAACTTCACCGGACTGTTATCGGAATATCACCGTAATCTTACCGAAATCTTACCGGAATCAACTACGATTCTGTTTGTGATTACTTCAAATGATTGTTGATGAAGTAAGGAAGTAACACCTGAGCTTCCTTCAGTAAATGAACTCTTTCTGAAGTTTAAGAAAAAACTTCACCAATTCTGGATGCCTTTTTACGGTCAGACTTTGTACTGTGTACTTGTCCCGTTTCAAAAAACTCTTTTGATCAACGTATAGTTGAAACTCCTAGCTTCAAGATGAGCTATCACTCATGAAAATCTTTACACTGTGTTACGAGATCTAACTCTCAGAAATACCGGAAAATGTTTACTGAGAAAACTGTAACTGTTAACTAACTTTCACAGTAACATGAAATTACTCAGATTTCTTCACATACGAAGAATGCACTCAATCTTCCACATGAACATGTGTTTTCTATTAGAGAAGATGTGTACAAAATAGCTTGGCCTCACTTTGCTCATAGCTATGGAAAACTCTCCTACTCTGAGTAGTTATTCCTTACCATCTCTCTCAGATGAATACCCGACAATTCAGGTTTTACTATTCATCTCTACATACACGATCTCTAGTGTCTTCTTCTTCCTCTATATGCGCTCTTCTCACATCTTCTATTCTGGTTCTATGCTCTCTCTTATATACATTTTGATCCGAGATTCAAACTCGTAATTCTAGAAGTTTCTACACCATATATTACAGGCATGAATTTGTCCCTTCACAAGGCTTGATTTTCTGAATGTTTTGTTTCTGCTTCTCTTTGTCTTTCTTCGTCTTTATGTCTGTCTGTACGTCAAATTTGTGAGTGATTCTTCAACAAAGCTGCTAATGAGCAAGTCTTCTTGCCATGAACAAGAGATAACCTCCTCTCCATGAGCTAGAGTGTGAGCACACCCTTCATCTTCTCCAAGAAGAATCATTAAGAAGAACTCCATAGCTGCTCCTCAAGATGCTTCAAGTTAGCACCATGGCTGCCCCATGTGCTAGAAGAAACATCACCTCTATTGAGGTCCAAGCTCAAGGCTTGTGTTGAAAGTTAGGTGAAGGATGAAATAACATGAGCCCAAGCTTGTGTTTATATAGTGTTGATTTGTTCTTGAAAAGCAATAATAAATCACTTGATCATAGCGATCATATGGAAAAACACTTTATCATAGCGATCATTTCAATTCAGCGAAAATCAAACGCGGTCCATCTTTGATATGAAAAGCTGAATAAAATCATTGTGTTTTTGCTATTTGCCATGGAGGAGTATCGAACCCACGCGCCAGGGATGGAAGGACAACTTCTTGACCACGATGGCTGGCGCCTTTGCTTGTACATAGAGTAAAACTGAGGACTATACATTCTGTATCCTGGAAGCAAGATGGACCAATAGACATTGTTTTCCAACAATCCCTCTTGCAATGGCATATTGGTTCAAACTGAACTGGATCTGCAACCTGTCAAAGCTGCAAAATACCACAAGCTTTAAGCTTGTACTCCCGCACTTCAGAACTTGTTCTTCAAAAGTCTTCTTCAAAACTGAATTTGACTTTCCTTCAAAAAACATGAACTTGCTGAATATGAACCATAATACTTGAGAAAATATGCAAACTAGATATCCAATAGTGTACATATCAAGCAATCACTGCTTGACAACAAATATAGAATGAATTGTCTCTGAACCTGCTATCTCCTGTCTTCAAAAACCTGAAAACATACACTAGGATCCACATATTTGCATTTACCTTACAAAAAAGGTTTCTCAACATACTTTTGCTGCGTCATGTAAATACACTAAACAAAATCAGGAACTGAATCCTGGAACCTGTGACTGTCAACTCACAACTTAGTGTATTATGAACACTGCTGGTTCATCTCTGACTGTACTGAAGTCAAATCAACTCAACTCAATTGAAATTAACTGAAATCAACTGAAATATGAGTAAAAAAATCTATGATGTCATCATGTCTTCATCCTTTAAATCCTTCATACATATTTCCTTCAGAACCTGGTATAAACATATATGTGCGCACTTTTCAAACATACCTTTCTGAAACATCAAGCTTCTCTTCAATAGAACTCTAGAACCTTCTCCTGAACAGGAACACCTAATAGGAACTTTCTCCAAACAGTATTTTTCTTCCTTCTTCTTTCAAAGCTGGAACATAAAGAGAACCTGACAAAGGAAATATAGGAATACCAGATATAGGAAATACCTGTAAGTATGAATTTGCATTCTTTTCCATATGGCTGAAAATAAGTCCATGTTTCATCACCCCCCTGGATGACTTAACACTAGTATCCAGTATTCTTCAAATATATTAGACTTTATGAAATCTAGAACATCTTCCTTCATAAATCTGATGTTCAATGATCAATACCTGTATCTGAAACAAAAATTCTGAATCCTTTTTATTAGCATTGCGCAGATGCCAATAGCTTTCCATGTCATTCCTCAGCTTTCCAAAATCTAGAATAAGGTTAGCTGATCCTAACATAACAAAACCTTGCTGAAAGCTTTATGGATTCATAACCTTCAGTAACATAACAAGTATCTTCTATTGATGGAGAGTGTTAATCTCCAAAAGAACAAGCTACTCTTGTAATTAGAGCACCTCTATAACAAGAGTACCTCAAACCTTCACCAATTTTAGAGGATCAATGATCAATTATGAAGATTTGGAAAAATCTGTGAAGGAGATGACTACACAGAAAGTGTGCTGCACATATCTCTCTCATTAACTTATCAATTGTGTAAAGTGTTTGATGAAACTTTGCACAAGGTGTCATCTACAGTTTCCGCACCTTCTCCAAGTTGAATCACTCCAAAAGATTCAGTATATCTTGAGAAATGATCTCAACAAGTTACCTATGTCTAAAACTGCTCTTCTGAGAAGTTGATTTAGACACCTATAACTTTTAACACTTGGTTCTCTCAATCTAGAACCCGTTTATGAAAATGCTTTTAGCCAGAGATAGCTTACCTTCCAACCTAAAGATTGAGTGCTTGCTTGCTCAAAAATTTACAATGTGGAAGGAGAACTGACCAAAACATTAACATTGAATTTTGCGCCTGTTTCAGGAACCAGTGAACAGTTCTTCACATATGAATGTTCCTACACATAATTCTCACAGCCTGTTTACAATTAGGCTCTCAAACTTTAACCATAGACTCATTAACTATGCACTTAGACATCTACAAAAGATTTCTTGAAATGATCAAGCACAGAAGGAGAATGCTCAGAAACATCGGGTGCAATTTTTCTTCCATTCCTGAAGAAATTTACAACTGAGTGATTAGAGAGATGCAACTCACTTCTAAGATGTCTAGTGACTCATACAACTATTGATTTCTCTATTCTCATGCTCTCTCATATTTGCCCTGACTTTTTACTTGTATATATAGGCAAATATTTACAATATCATGACTATACAAAAGTATAAGTGAACTATCTCTGTATTAATGTACATATGTGTACATCTCTTCATCTTCTGGATGTATTCTTCCTTCATGCTTCACAACTTGAATTTTTCTTTAGTCCTTGACTTTCCAAACCTTCATTAAAACTTCAATTGTTGATTGCACTGCACCAAGAGCTCCCCCTCAATCATCAATCGAGGTTTTCTCTATCTTCTTTATTCCTGCCATGTCTTTGAATCTCTGTAGCTTTGGTCCATCCAAGCTTTTGGTTAGCATATCAGCTATCTGATCTTTTGTTGAAGTATGTATGACTTCAATCTCTTTATCCATCACCTTCTCTCTTAGGAAATGGTATTGAATCTCAATGTGTTTAGTCCTGGCATGAAAAATAAGATTAGAAGCTAAATACAATGAACTCATGTTATCTCCATGAATAGTAGGTGTACTCTGAATGATCTCAAAACTCTTCATCAGAGTCTTAAGCCATATCACTTCCTTTGCAGCTTCAACCATCCATTTGTACTCTGCTTCTGTAGATGATAAAGAAACTGTGTGTTTCTTCTTTGAACACCAAGAAATTAACTTATCTCCCACATAACACAACTATCCATAAGTTGATCTCCTATCATCAGGATTACCTGCCCAATCTGCATCACTATATATCTTGATGTTTGTATCTGATGTAAAACCATAATACAAACCTTCTTTGAGTGTACCCTTAATGTACCTCAACACTCTTTGACTTGCAATCCAATGTTCTTTCCTAGGACAATGCATGAATTGAGACAAAACTCCAACTGCATATGACAAGTCAGGCCTAGTTAATGTAGCATAGATCAGACTACCAACCAAACTCTGATATAGTTTCATGTCGTTGAACTCTTCACCTCCATATCTGCTCAATTTGGGATTTACCTCCATTGGAGTAGGTGCTACCCTGCAATCATTCATCTTAAACTTGATCAACAAGTTTCTCAAATACCTTTCTTGAGTCACATACACTCCATGTTGAGTGTATGAAATCTCCATGCCCAAGAAATATGACAAGTCTCCCAAATCATTGATTTTGAACTCTTTCTCCATTTGCTTCTTTAGGTTTTGAATGCCTTTCTCATCTGTACTTGTAAGAATTATATCATCAACATATATGCACATGTATATGAACCCATCATCACTTGCTTTAACAAGTAAGCTACTATCTGCTTTAGATACTTGGAATCCAAGTTCTTTCAAGAACTTCACAAGTCTATAATTCCATGCCCTTGGGGCCTGCTTCTTTGTAATGGTAGGGACATAGAGTACCTTACTGAGTAGGTTGATGTTTCCATCAGGTGCTTTGACATTGCCTATTTTCTCCACAGGATGTTTTGTATCATCTCCTGTTTGTACCTCATGCTTATTCCTTCGATCTTCTAAATCTGATAGGAGTGCGACATTGCCACATGATTTGAACAACCTGAATCTATGTAGAAAACATGCTCATCAGATTTACCTTGTGGCATAGCCATGTTCATGATCAATAATGAATCCTCTTTGTTTGAGTCTTATGTGTAGTTATTGTAGTCTCTCCTTCCTTTGTAGCCTCCTTGATAGTTTGAATGATTGTAGTTGTTGTAATTGCCATGGTAATTGGTGAGCCTTCCTCTTGAGTAGCCATAACTTCCTCTATTGTATCCTCTGCCTCTTTGATTCCTGGAATTCCGAAAGCAATTTTCAGTTGTATGATTAGTTAGTCCACAAATAGAACATGGGTTGGAGTCTTGGGATCTCCCCCTGCCTTGTCTACCTCCTTTTCCTCTACCTCTGCCATGTCTTCCTCTACCTGCATAGTTAGCTTGATATGTACCTGCTTCATCATCCACTTTCTTTGCCTTTCCTTTGTTATCTTTGGACTTGCTTTTATCAGTGTATAAAGCTGAAGATTGATTACCTTTAGAGCTTTCTCCATTTTTGATAATCTTTGCCTCTTGGGTAAGTAGTTGTCCAATGAGTGTGTTGAAATCAGGTACATGCATGTCCATGTACAAATCCATAGCTGTGGTGAATGCTTCCCACTTGTCATCTGCCTTCAAGCCATTGATGACCTGCCTTACAATTTGCTCTTCATCTATTACCTCTCCAATGCTTCCCAACTGATCCGCTATGTCCTTGAGCTTTGTGACAAAATCAGTCACATTTTGTTTGGGAGCCTTCTTGAGAGTTGTGAAATCCAGCCATAGTTGATGCTTCCTAGCTTTGGTACTTGAAGAAAAGAAAGCTTCAAGTGCATCCCACACTTCCTGAGATGTCCTACAACTTCTAATGTGAGGCAACAAAAAATCTGAGATAGAGTTGAGGAGATAAGACCTTGCAAGTGCATCCTTGGAGCATCATGTGCTCAATCTTTCTTGCTCTTCTTGTGCTGGTTGACTTTTGTTCCTGAAACTCGGCATAACTTCATCTCCAGCCACATAACCATATAAACTTCTACCTTGGAGATAAGCTTCCATTCTTAATGACCAAGGTGAGTAGTTACCTCTGTCCAATTTGTCAATTGATGAAGGAAATCCATCTGCCATGTTGTCCAACCTTGCTTTGATACCACTGTGAAGAGATGGATAGGTATGTGCTTGAAGATGAAGAGCTGTTGCAAAATCCTTGATCTACACCAGCCAAATGAACTCCAGGAGTATATGGTGGGCCCTTTTAGCTTGCCAATGGATGTATTAGACACCCTATGTACCTTGGAAGATCACTCTCAAAAAGATAGATCAAAACAGATAAGTTGGAGTTAGCTCAGAGGTGAAAAACTTGCTATTTTTGGTACATACACCTGTCCAGTGTTTTGCATAATTCTATGAGCACAGTAGCAATTAGCTTAATTCCTCTTGGGGAAGTCTAGGTAGCTTAATTAGCTAACTTTCAAGAGTAATCTCATCAAAAATAATAAACCACACACTGAGAATGAGTTTTAACAAGTGACGACATCATCCTGATTTTCACGGGCTGCTACAGTTTGAGACCAGTGAGCAGAAAAATGAACATAACTCAAAATGTAGGAATTCAATGATTATGAAAATGTGTATGGTTATACTAGACAGTAAGCTGAATCCAAAAAGCGTTAAATCATTGAATTTAGATAAGTAAACACTGAGAAATGGCTCTGACAAGATGAGTAAAAAAAGTCGGGTACCTGACAGAGAAGTGAAGATGAACAGACCCTGTTGACTTCAAATGAACATAACTGAAGATTGCAACATCCAAATGACATGAAAATTTGTGAGTATATAGTAGACTTATAGAGCTAACTTTACTAAGTTAAATTTCTGAAAATGATGCACCAAGCTTAGAGAAACCATCTCTGCAATCGGACTAAGAAAACTGAGAGTAATGGCAGTGAGTAGTACACTTCACAAGAACATGGAATATGAACCCAAATGATAATGAAAATGAAAGTATATTGCTTGTACAATACAATGGACTTACTGATACATATGTGTGCCTTGGAATCACACCTTGATATGTCATAAAGCTCAGCTTTTGGAGGTCTTCACATAGGTCTCTCTAACCACGACTAAAACTGCCATCTATTTATAGTTGCGTTTGGGAGGCTAACTTCCCTCAATCACTCTCCAATCAATCAATGATTGATTTGATTCTCTACCTACCACAAATCATGAATTTGTGGCTCCTCTTTCCATTCTTGATCAAGTGGACTCAACCACTTAAGATTCTTTCACTTTTACATTAAGTAAACTCTTCAAAGGTTACAAGAGGTAGTTCACAAGTGAACTTTACATAATCTTCATTTCAAAGCTTCTTCTATGACTTCCTTTCCAATCTTCCCACTTGATACTCAATCCTCACTGATTTTCTGGATTTTGACTTCCTTCCCTTACTCAACTTAATGAAATCTCATACAATTACCTATCTCAAAACCCAAATATGCTCAAAATTCAGAAAATTTTTCTCTTACAGAAAATCGCGATTTTGTGTAGAGAATCGTATTTTTCCTGTACTTCCTGTTTTTTGCAATTTTAAGTCTTCTTTTCTCTTGCTTCCCTTCAATACCCTTTACCAACTCCAATTCAGCTGTCACCTGCAATTTTACATTTTTTACAAAAAATTATTCAGAGAATCGCGATTCTGTGACGAGAATCATGTTTTTTTCTGATTTTCCAATTTTTGTCACTTTTTTGCTTTCCTACCACCTGGTCTCTCTAGCTCTTTTTATAGATTCTAGACTAGTTTTGACCGATTTCACATCTAGTGACCGGCATAGTTAAAAAATAGGTCCTAGATGCTATTTGGAAGGGTAAACGGTGTCTAAAAATGACCAAAATTGGTACGCTCATTCTACCTAAGCTCCTCAAGCTCAAGGACTCCTCGGCTTGCACAAAATGGAGCTATGAATTACAAAAAGGGTTTTTCTATGTTACATATGTTACAATAGTGATGAAAATCACTGTTGGAGGTTTTGAAGAATATTTATAAAACATAAATCTTTGAAAAAATTGATTCAACTGGCTCCCTGCTTTGTTTTTACATGCTTCCGCGTCTTCTATGCCTCTCGCTACTGCCAACACCCCCCTCCCTCTCACTTCCGTCGTCCTCGACAGAACCTTGTTGTGCGGTCTGTCGGATGTAGTGCTGTAGTAGTTCCTAAGCGAGGGTGTGTTCTGATATGCGAATGCCTCGGGCCAAATCTGCCTCGAGTTTCTCCCAATCAATTGGTTGCGGTTCATCAGGTGGTGGGAGTCGATAGTGCGTGGAATATACCATCTGTTCATAGGCAAATAGTTGCAATAGGTGGGTTGGTCTGCTGATGAACACTTCCGAATGGTATTCCCAGAAACCGGTTGTGAACATTTCTTCGAAGGTTTGCTTGTAGCACGCCGGTAGGTATTTAATTCTGCAATGCCAGGCATAACACACTAGTAGCGATGGCGTTGTACTCATATCGTATGCAAGATCTAGATTGCCATGCTGGAAGCCCAGGGTGCTTACATGGGGTGCCTTGACGCGTCTGAAGACTTTAAAAACCATCTGCATCATGTCAAATATCTTGACAGTCATGTGCGCTGCTATATCGTCCATATGTTTCAAGCGAGGGATCCAGTGGCAAATCGTGGCCATCATGTATCCAATTGTGGGTGGTCCTGTAGGTGGCCTGAAGTATGGGTAGTTTAGCTAATCCTGTCATTGCTTGTTGTTTTGTATCTTAATCACAAATGCCTTCCAGGAACGACGATGTGGCACTGATCCCCAACATGGGTTGTATTTTAAATGTAAAGGTGCCTTAACCCAAGTACTCATTATCTCAGGATATTCTTGTAAAAGATCTTTACGCCAATCTGGTTGATAGATCTCGCCTTGTTGCGCATCCAGCGGAAAATCCTCAGGTTGAAATTGAGTAGCGTGAGATGGTTTCTTGCCTATTTCTTTCTCTATGGCCAGTTGATAATTATTTCCCAGAGATGTGAACTCATCTTTGACTTGAGTCATACAGGTGAGCATTTGTCGGAATGCAGTATCTACAGTGGGTGATAATATTAACGATGTGCTAAGCGAAGATGCAGTAGGTGTACATGCAAAGGGAATGGGGAATGGGGGTGGGAAAGTGGATGCTGTGGTGATTGTGGAAAATTGTGGTGTGCTTAAATATTGTGGTGGTACAAATGAAGTGAGGGGAGGTGCAGTGGGTGGTGATATATCCATATTGCTGGATGTGGTGTCGAGTGCGGTGACTGTGAATAGTGGTGTGATCGTGGGTAAGTGTGTAGGTGTAAATACGGGATTTACAAAGGTTGACGAGTAATTTACAGAGGGGTTGTCTTGGACAGCTTGGGGAGTTACGGTGGGTCGGGGAGGTGAGACTGGGGAGAAGGTTAATGGAGGTGGGAATGGGAAAAGGGGTCTTGGAGGTGTGGGGAAGGAAGGAAAAGATGGATGGAGAAATGGGTTGGATAGAAAGGTGGGTGTGCTAGGGGGTAGACTAGGTTGAGTGGGTGCAGGAATTGTGGGATGAATGGGAGTAAGGACGACTTCTGCTACTCCGCCGGAGAAGGAGGATGTTGTTCTGGGAGAAGGAGGGTGTATGGGGGAGACTGGATGGATGGGAGATGAAGGAGGACTGGTTGGGCTGGTAGGTACTTTAACAACTGTGGTGGGATGTACATCAGTAGTACGGGGTGGGAAGTTGACGATAATGGTGTCTTCTGCCAATGAGCCTTCAGGGACGAGACGTGCTTCCCTGGCCTGTTCTGAAGATTGTCCGCCAGTGGGTACCTGAATATATTCACCGGGTTTTGTTAGTAGATGGATTCTACGAGGGTCATACTGCGGTAACGGTTTCCTCTGCAAATATCGTAAGGCTTCTGTGGATCCCGCTCAAGTTCTCGAAAGCCTCTGATGTATACTTCTTTGAATCCACCTGAGACAAGTTCCTGTTCTATAAGTGCCTCACTCCTCTTCCTTAGTCAATTTCTTGCGTGCCCAAACTTTTTCCATGGTTCGATACAATTTTTTGATGGCTAGCGTATAAGCTGCTGCTTCGAATGTTTCGTCTTCGTGTGTGCTCGTGTCACCTTGGGTGTCGGTGTGCGGTCCTTGTTCATCTATCTGTCCATGCTCTTGGGATTCGTGAGTGCCCTGGCTGGCTTCTTCATCACCTTCATCTTCGTCGGTTTCCGTTCTTTCTTCCTCGGAACTAGACACTATTTGTCCTTGTGGTTGGTCTCGGGGCGTGGTCGGGTAACTTGGCCTTTCATATTCCTGAGAAAATATCTGTCCTTCTGAGAACTGAAATTCACTGGAGAAAGCATCTTGCATTTCAAAATCAAAGGTTGTATCCAGTGGCTTTGGTTCCATGTTTGGTATCAGAAAAGAGAAAGCTTCCGCACCAATAGTGGTGGGAACTTCTGCTGTAGTGGTGGTCGGTTCCTGAACTGATGTTGGTTGTGAGGTAACTGTGCTGGTAGTGCCTTCCGTTACAACTGGTCTTGATAACCATATACGAATAGGTTGTACTGTTGGAGTGGCTTCTGTCGGAGACTGCTCTGGAGATGGTTGTGGTGAGGGTGATTCTGGCACCTGAAGGCAGGGGATAGTTCCTCTCATTCGCTTTCTTGCTCGTCCTTTGCTAGGCTTCCTAGCTTTCTTTGTTGTTCCTTTAAATGCTTTCAGCTCCTCACTTGTCAATGCACGTTTGATCGACAAGTCGTATGCTAAGCACATATATACAATTCTAGTCAGCATGCAGCATCCATTGATGACCTTCTGTTGGAAGCAGTCAGAGGCACAGACGCCACGGAAGCATGTGAAGACGAAGCAGGGAGCCAGGCGGATCAATCTTTTAAACAAATACATGTCTTATTAATTTTCCCAAAACATTCAACAGTGATTATTATCACTAATTGTAACATATGTATCATAGAAAACCCCATTTTGTAATCCATAGCTCCATTTTGTGCAAGCCGAGGAGTCCTCGAGCTTGAGGAGCTTAGGTAGAATGCTCGTACCAATTTTCGTTATTTTTAGACATCGTTTACCCTTCCAAATAGCCTCTAGGACCTATTTTTTAACTAGGCCGGTCATTAGATGTGAAACCGGTCAAAACTAGTCTAGAAACTATAAAAAGAGCTAGAGAGCTCATTTTTGAGGTTAGCTTGTTTGAGATTAGAGTTATTTTTGAGCTTGTAAGAGTATTCTTGAGGAATAGAGCTAATTTCCCACCTTCCATTGTGTCTTGTTTGTCTCTTCATTGTGTGTGTGTATGTGTGTGTGCATCTTTGTGCTTCTCACCTTCACTCTCACATCATCTCACATTCACGATCTTCATATCACTCCTACCTCTCCCTCGGATTGACATTAAGGAGGTGAAGTTTCTTAACGTGGTTCTCACCATTGTGCTAGAGCAACACCAAATTTGGCGCCGTTGCCGGGGATCGAGTCTAGGACGAATGTGTGATGGTAAGAGTATAGCAAGAAGTGGCGTTGGAAGGTAAAATTTCAGTTTTTGTTGTTGTTTTTACTTAATTTTTAGTGTTTTTCACCTTCCCCACACTCCATCTTCATCATCGCATCATCATCTCCATTTCCAAAAAAATCAGAAAATTCACCATATCCACCCATTCACCTCATTTCCCCTCATTTGTGCGTGCGAGAGAGCGAGAGAGAGTTTTTGCGCTTGTATGCACTTGTGTTTTCTTGAGTTTTCTTGCAGGTACAGAGCTTCAGAGCATCAGGAAAGCTTCCAAAAGGTAAAAAATGTGCTTTCTGTCAGAGATTTCCGAGTGTGGCGGACCATCGCGATGGTCTGCACTTTTCGGTTTTTGAGGTAGGCGACCACACCACTAGATAGGCGACCCTTGCGCATACACGGAACCAAATTTGCATTTTGAAAATTCGTCATTTGGTGGACCATCGCGATTGGCTCGGACCATCGCGATTGTGTCGCACCATCGCGATAGGCTCACGCCATCGCGACGGCTCGGCCGGACCATCGCGACGGTTCGCTTTTTCGGACCATCGCGACGGTTCACTTGAGCCATCGCGACGGTCCACGCGGACCATCGCGACTGTCCAGTTGACCCCGCACCATCGCGATTGGCTCATGCCATCGCCACGACAGTGCCACGTGTCACGATAGACCATCGCGACGGTTCAATTTTTCGGACCATCGCGACAGCCCAAAATCGGACCATCGCGATTGGCTCAAGCCATCGCATCGCGGACCATCGCGACGGTTCACTTCGGACCATCGCGATTGTCCACCGTTGTCCGCCTGACCACGCCATCGCGACGGTTCGCTTGGACCATCGCGACGGTTCGACCTCACGCCATCGCGATCGTTCACTTCGAGCCATCGCGACGGTTCGCCTTTTCGGGCCATCGCGATTGTCCAAATCCCGCGCCATCGCGACGGTTCGCTCGGACCATCGCGACGGTCCCAGACCATCGCGATTGCCCACCCCCATCGCAAATTTTGGACTTCAATTTTTGACCAAATTTGAGGGTATTTTTGGAAAATTTTTGGACCATTAGACTCATAGGAGACCCCTTAGCTCATATTTGAGGGAAAATTGGATTGTCAGTTTTTACCCCCCAGGGCCTGAACGCTCATAACTTTTTCATCCGAAGTCCGTTTTTTGAGCTTAATAGCTCGTTAGAAAGCTCGTGACGAGTACTACGTGACCTCAACTGTTTTTTTTCATAAAGTATATGTCTATTTTTGGATAGGCTAATTTGAGGTTCACCTAGCTTGGGACTAGGAAGTCAGGGGGCACACATTGAAAATTTGAGCTAAGAAGGTGTATATACTCAAGTGTTTAATCACCTTGTGAATTGGTCTAACATTGGAATTTTCCAGGTCTAGCAAGGGCAATCCAAGGCAAGCAAGCAAGGCAGTGGAGACAGCAGAGCTTGGGAAGCACGGCTTCTTGGGCAACAGGACATCCGAGCAATCAGAAAAGCCGACTCGAGGTTGGAAGATTACTCAACCCCCTCAGTCAATTCTTAGCTTAGGCTAAAACGCTAGCATTGTGGATTTAAGTCGATAGGAACGCCTCAAGTTCAAGATACCTAATTCTTTCAAGTTTAAGACCACAAGTAAAGGTGTGTGTGACGAAAACCTAAAGAAAAGAACATAAGTCTGACGGAACGAAAACTTAAAATCATCACGAAAGTCGAATTCCTGACGCATACATTAAGACAAGAATCCAAAGAAAAATTAAAAAAAAAACCAAGAATTAATCACAAAGGACCATTGACGATCTAAGTGTGTAATTGAGCGTGCAAGGAAGAAAATTAATGAACCTTAGATCAGGCAAACATATAGGTAAGTCGGACAGAAGAAGCCTTAGATCATCGGAGGCTAGTGTAAGAACCACCGCACGATCTTGGGCTCAGCAATTGAATAATAGTTATCCTTACGAGAGCTCAGAAACTAGCGAATCAGAAATGGCATTTAGCACTGACAGACCAGCAGGAGGATCTCATGTAGCATACCTAGAAAAACCTGAAGGACCCTATAGAACGCAACTAGAGTTTCTCCGAACCAACCGATTGGGTGCTCGCATCTATGAGGATGGTTTGCAAAGACAAGTGGTGCAACTGCACAACCCTGATCAACCCTTGGGATTGGAAAGACCAGTGGTGAAATTTGAGAGAGACGCTTACATAGACAAAGAAGGAACCATGTACATCCTAAGTACGCAACCAAACGATACTAATGAGTTTGGCACGATTCAATTAGAGACAGAAGGGAAATTTCAAGGAAAAGAACCGTTAGAAGAACCTAGAACACCGAGAGGGAAATCCGTATTAACAAGAGTAATCATCCCAGAGTGGATCCCTCAAGATAACAGGAGCACCGAGTTGTTCATAAATAAAGAGACAGATGAAGCCTTTTGGAGGTACAGAAAGGAGAACCCTGGTGAGGTAGGCATCATCACAATCTATGAATTCAAGGACCCAGATACACCTGGAAAGGTTGTATACCTGGATGAGACTTCAGAAAGAGTCTTCGTGGTGCCTGAACGCGCTAAAAACACATACACATGGAGAGGTGAATTGATATTCCCTCCATCCAGAACGAACATGAATGCAAATCAACAAGGGGCAGGAACATCCTCAGCCCATGGAAATCAAAGAGAAGGAAATCACGAGAGACCGGAAGTAAGCTTCATTCACCCCATAGGGAGAGATAGAACAACCACAAACACTAATAGGACGGATAGACAAAGAGATCAAGGAATACCAGGTGGTAGAGATGATTTTCCTCTACCTAGACCACGTGAGCACGCAAGAGTATTGAGACCCACACAAGTAGTAAAATCAATGAAAAATTACTTTGATGGGACAGGAGATCCCTATGATCATGTCGCAGAATTCAAGCAAGTACTAAGAGCAGAACAAGTCGAGGACATGTTCACGCAGTACAACGCATTTGGACTAACGTTAAAGAATACCGCTTTAACTTGGTTCCAACCTTTGCAACAAAGGCAATTTAGAGACATCCATCACTTTTTAGAGTCATTCATCACTGAATTCTCTAAAAGTGGGGTTAGACATGACACGTCTTCGTTGATTCATAGTTTTAAGCAAACCCCTCAGGAAACAGTAAGACTGGCAGGACGTAGGTTCAGACAATATGTTGAACGATGTCCGTTGCAAGAGCTACCCTCACAAGCTAAACAAGTATCACTGTTCCTAGATGGCTTGTTGAGCGCTAAACTACGCTCTTATGTGTACCTAAAAGAACCCAGAATGCTAGAGGAGTGTGTAAGAATATGTATAGACATTGAGGACAACCTAGGAGAGGAATTAGAACTCTCAAAGGTCTATAAGGACTCAGATTGTTCTTCTCTAGCATCCACAAAATTGTCTAATTCGATAGAGGACCTAGCAGAAAAAGTGGCCCAAAAACTAGGAGTTTCTAGTAAACAGGTGCCCAAGCTACCTACAAATGTACGTTGTTACGCTTGTGGTGGAAATCATTTGGCAAACATGTGCCCTAATGCACCTCAACCTCACGCCAACCCTAGTGGCCAATATTGCACAATTGAGAGAAGATACACGAATCATACGGCTCAGGACTACCCATACAATAAACAAACTGTGAGACAGAACTACCCGCAAACATACCAGCAGCCAGGTAGGTATCAAGGCCAATACAATGCTCAGCCTTATTACTATAGGCCTCCCCAGAACTACCCATACCAGGCTCAACAGAGACCTCAACCTGTCTTAGCTCAACAGCCACCCCCACCAGCGAATGTCATCTCAGTCAAATATGCGGCTGCAGAAGAGAACCTAAGTAGGGCCTTAGTGCCTTCTTCACCCTTGATCACCGAAAGTGACCCGAACTCAAACAGTTTTGACTCTACTCATGTAACTAGTCCACCCGCTTATTACACGGAGTCACCAGAACATGTGGAGACATATCATTATGATAGTCCACCAATGGAACCTAGTTGGGAGCCAGACTATGCTAATGTGATGTACGCAAACCCAAACCCATGGCCCCAATTGAGACAACAGAGACCACAGGGCCCTAGAGGACCATGCTTTAGGTGCCAAGGAGATCACTTCATAAAGGATTGTCCACACCCCCCAATAGCAAGGCAATCACAGTACTATAGTATACAAGGCTTTTGTGCCGACTGTGGCAAAGAGCACATAATCAAAGATTGTCCTAAGAACCCAGTTAACACTACAAATGTGACACCGATCAACGTGATAGGTATTGTAAACAACGCAGATGGATCCAACCCTACGTACGTGCCTATCCAAGCTATAACCAGAGCCCAGGCGCTCTTACAAAACCAACAGCTTAATCATGAGAAAATAGCCGAAACTAGTGAAGTTGCGGAATCGAGTAGTAAAAAGACAAAATCTTGGAAAGATTCCAGAGAAAGAATAAAGAGAAAATGGAGTAAAAAGATAAGTGAGTTGGAAGGAAGTCTAAGAGAATCTAGAGCCAAAATACAAGAATTGGCTTCACAAGAATCAAACCAAGAAATCCCAGCTCAAAAATCAGGATCAGTCTTAGCGGAACCCATACCGGAAGATCTAGACATGATGTTTCGTGCATATCAGGCTAGAATAAAAGAGGGACCTCAAGTCACGGAAATGAGTAAAAACTACCCTCGAGCTGATCTAGAAATTGAGAGAACTAAATTGTGCATGAAGATGGTAGAGTTAGCACAAGCCTTGTTTGAAGCCTCTAGATATCTTAATTGGAATAACATGGCAAAACCGGAACTACACTTTCAAGGACTAATGGAGAGGCTAGAACACTTGATAGAAAGCAAAGAGAAAAAGGATCAGTCTAGGAACCCTATTGTCCCAGAGACACCGGAAAGGAATCCATCCCTGTCTCAAGTACCCAATACAGAGAGTCAAGATAACCTATCTTCCATACATATGTACTCACATGAATTTTTAAGAGAAATCCAAGAAGAGAAATGGAGAAAAGAACAAGGAACTCATCCTCCTATTCAAGAAATAGACGATTTGCAGGAACAATTTCCCCAAGATATCCCCTCTATATATGATGATGTAGAGGTGGAACGACTGAGTGAACCCACAGGATTTGAATCTAATTCTTTACAAGAATTACCTCAGTTCACAGGGCCTTGGGAAGCTGAGTCTATTAGTATGAGAGCACCCACGATAATAGTGAGGAATGAAGAATCAGTGATCCCTAGAAACACGGAAGTGATCAAGAATACCAAAGTACAATGTAATCTCACTCTGGAGGAACTGTTAAAAGTAAAACCAGAATTGTGGAAGCACGTAGCAAATCAATTCCCTGAACTAGCTACCACACCCTCTCAGATAGGATCACATAAGAAGGTACCAGAGATACCCGTGGAAAAGATTGGAGACGTAAGCGAAGGAGAGGAAGGTAACACATATCTTCCTATAACCCATCAGGGCTACACCACGAAAGCCATCTTAGATTCAAGAGCCGGAGTAGCCATCGCTACTACCGCCTTATGGAAACGTTGGGGTAAGCCAGCACTCAGACCCACCAGGATGAAACTACAAATGGCCGATGGACACATAGAAAAACCGTTAGGCTTACTAGAAGGCATATCTCTCACCACTTGTGGTGTAGAATTTGAGCATACCTTTGCCATTTGTGACTTTGCTAAAAATCATGCGTATGAGATGATATTGGGACGACCATTCATGCGTCAGTTGCAAATTGTACAAGATTGGGGAACTAATTCTTTGTACTTGCAACATTTAGGAGTGACTACCAAAGTCAACCTTAAAGACTATTCACATAGAGATGTACCCCCAATACAATGGAATACCATCCATAAGACACCAGCAGAGACGGAATCCGTGCACTCATTAGAATCAGATCCTTCTTGGTTGCATGAGGATACCCATTTATGGATGTGTAAAGTAGCTAAACAAGAGGAAGAACGATTAGAAACCAGGACCTTAGGTGCGGAACAACATCCACGAACCCTTCAAGATCCGGCCTATGCACCTGTAGTATTCCCTGACGAGGAATTTGAACCCCATGGTTGGGCAGAAATACTAGCAACCATGGATGTAGCCATCAATGAAGAACAATGGACACCCCACTGTGACGAGGATGGCTATGACATTTCAGTTTTCACGATAGAGCCAATCATGGGCGATGCAATTTTAGAAGAATGTGAACCAGACACTGATGCATTTGAGGATGCGAGCGATTTTGATTTAGAATCAATTATCATGGACCCACCCTTTGCATCAGAGGAAGAATATTTCTACGAAGTAGAGACTCACACTCAGAGACACGAGGAACTTACGAAGGAAGTGAGATTAGCCACGGAAGTGACTACCAAGAGTGAAGGCAAGAAAAGAAAGAAGAAAGAAACCATGACAGAAAAAGAAGAATCTTTGTTTGAAGTACCCGAGAACTTCAAGACATATGAAATTGAAGACAGAAGAATCATGGTACGAATGCCTAATAGAAAGGCGAATGACGGACAAGTATATGATAACCGAGAGAAAACCAAGAAAATAATAGTTGCTATCGAAGGAGAAGAAGAAAAATGTACATACATAGGGCATGATTTGACGACTGAAGAAGAAGAAGAGTTAGTTGCCCTATTGCGTGAATATAGAGATGTTTTTGCTTGGAGTTACAAAGATTTGAAAGGAGTAGACCCGGATATATGTTCTCATAGAATCCCTATGACTCCAGATGCAAAACCGACAAAACGAAAACCGTACACGTACAATGATAACTACGCTGCGAAGATTAAAGAGGAGATAGATCGATTGATAGAAGCAGGATTCATTTACGAAATTGAGCATACCGAATGGGTATCCCCCATTGTGGTTGTGCCCAAGAAGAATGGAAAATTGCGTGTGTGTATTAACCTTAAAAAAGTTAATGCCGCCACGATTAGAGATAGTTATCCTCTTCCTATCACGGAACACCTATTGGAAAGAGTAGCGGGCAAGGAAGTTTACAGCTTTCTTGATGGATTCTCAGGCTATAACCAAGTAGCCATTGCTCCAGAAGACCAACACAAGACGGCTTTTGCCACAGAATGGGGCATATTTGCATTTCGTGTAATGCCATTTGGCTTGACAAATGCACCCGCTACTTTCCAGCGACTCATGTGTCATGTTTTTAAGGAATTCTTACGCAAGAGCTTGGAAGTTTACGTCGATGACTTATGTGCTCATTCAAATGTAAGGCAGACACATATCCCAGAGTTGAGACAAATATTTGACAAATGTCGAGAATATCAGGTTTGTTTGAACCCAGAAAAATGTGTTTTCATGGTCAGACAAGGCAAAATTCTAGGACACATTGTGTCAAAAAATGGAATCTCTACGGACGAGGAAAAAGTGAAGGTAATTGCAGAATTACCAAGACCAACTAATGTGAAAGAGGTACAGGCATTCATGGGCCATTGCGGTTATTATAGGAGATTCATACACATGTATGCAATCATAGCCAAGCCTCTGTACTCCCTTTTGACCAATTTTGAGTGGACAAATGATTGCGAAAATTCATTCAATGAACTTAAACGACGCTTGTGCTCAGCACCTATATTGACTACCCCAGATTGGAGTAAGCCATTTCATGTACATGTGGATGCATCCAATTACGCCATAGGATGTGTATTAGCACAACCCACGAATGAAGGTAACATAGATCTCCCCATAGCTTACGCTAGCAGACAACTGAACGCAGCAGAGAGAAATTATACCACGACGGAACGAGAAGGATTAGGGATGATCTACGCTGTAAAGAAGTTTAGACACTACTTGTTGGCCAACAAATTCAAGTTCTTTACAGATCATCAAGCCCTATTATATTTAGTCAACAAACCATGTAACACAGGACGATTGATACGTTGGTTTCTATTACTCATGGAGTATGATTTTGAAGTAGTAGTCAGAAAGGGAAAGACGCATCTTAGAGCTGACCACCTCTCAAGATTAACCTCGGGAGAAGCCCCTCAAGGAGTAGCGGACGATCTACCAGATGCATACTTATTCAACCTTGAGATAGCACCAGAATGGGCTAAGCCGTTAGTCCCTATTCTGACATACGGACCCAAGAGCCCTAGGATAAAGATCAAAGAAGGAGAGATTACCAAATCTCAGAGGTACCAAATAATAGCAGGAAGCATATATAAACAAGATAATCAAAAGATTCTTGCTTGTTGTGTAGATGAATCAGAACATGCGAATTGGTTGCAATTAGCACACTTAGGTGCACTAAAGCAACATCATTCAAAACATAGAACATTACAGACTCTGCAGAGATTAGGAGTATATTGGCCTATGATGGAAGCAGATGTCTACAAGTTGTGTAAGGAATGCCTTGATTGTTGTGAAAGACCACCAGTGGAGCATGCTACATTGTATCATGTGTCTCTCACACCAGACTGGAGTGAACCATTAGTGACCTACTTGAGGACGAACACATTCCCTCAAGGAATGACCTTAGCTCGACAACGCAGTCTAGAGCAGGAAGCTCAAGACTATTCACTTATTGGCGATAATCTATACAAAAGAGGACGAGATGGATATCTAAGACAATGTGTTCATGAGAGCGATTATCTGGGAATACTAGAGACTGCACACCAAGGTGTTGCAGGAGGTCATTTTGGACCAGATAGGATAATCAAAGCCATCCTCTTTGCAGGATTATGGTGGCCCACTCTTCACATGGATGCACATGCCTATGTAAAGAGATGTGACGTGTGCCAAAGAACTCAGTTTCCTACTCGCAGAGATGAAATGCCATTGAAACCCATGATGGGCGGACGTGCATTTTCTAAGTGGGGTATAGACTTTGTAGGACCCATTCACCCCCCTGCAAAAGGTACACATGCAGAATACATTATTGTTGCCACAGATTATTTAACCAAATGGGTAGAGGCAAAGGCCACAAAAAAGAATGATGCTCACACTACTGCAAAATTCTTATTTGAAAATGTCTTTACAAGATATGGATTGCCTATAGAGTTAGTGAGCGATCGAGGCACTCACTTTCTAAACCAAGTCATTGAATATTTGTTACAGGATTTTATGGTGATTCACAAGAAATCTGCACCATATCATCCTCAGGCCAATGGTCAGGCTGAAAGCACTAACAAGATACTTTGTACCGTACTGACGAAACTCGTGAACAATAAACGTTCAGATTGGGACAAACAGCTACACCACGCTGTTTGGGCATATCGAGTGGCCTACAAGACCGTACTCAATGCAACTCCCTTTCAGATGGTTTTTGGTCAGAATGCAGTGCTTCCCTTGGACTTCTTGATACCGACCCTTAAGGTTGCACAAGAACATGAGTGGACCAGCCATGAATTATCAGCGAGAATAATGGACTTGGAACGATTAGGAGAAACCAGGCTGAAAGCAGCAGCAGGAATATACGCTGCGAAGAAGCGACAGAAAGCATATTTTGATGCACATGTGAAAGATAAAGGCCTAAAAGAAGGAGATTTAGTTCTAGTATATACGCTGAAACAACACGCACGGAAGTTAGAAAAGCGAGGTTATGGACCTATGATCATTAACAGACTCTCGACGAGCGGAGCAGTACAGTTAGCCACCTTAGAAGGAGATATAATGCCTAATTACATTAGTGGCTGTAGAGTCAGGCTATATCAAGAACCTCTTACTGAGGATATGCTTAGACGACTCACGTTGGCAAAGAAGCGTAAGGAGGAAGAAAATAGAATACGAGCCGAAGCTCAGGCAGAAGCCATAGAACGCATTAAGCGCATGAAGCTAAGAAGACAAGGACTAGGAAGAGAACATTATAACCATCTGGAAACACCACCCAGATATCCCATGGCCATGTGTCAAGTAAAGTCAACCACTCATCCTAGCATAGTGGACAGGAGACCATTCGTTACAGTAAGGCTAGAGCACGGTAAACATAGCCAAGAACTCAGGGCTTTAATTGACTCGGGTGCTGCGACTAGTGCGATTAGATGGTCCCACTATAAGGATTCAGGAATAGAAATGCGGCCAATTGAGGCATACCTCATAGGCCTAGGAGGCATGGAAACCCCTTGCATGGGTGAGGTGGACCTTCCTATCCTCGTTCAGGATTTGACGATGACAGCGAAGTTACTAGTGTGCCATGATGACGACCTGATAGAACCCCTAATCCTTGGCCAAGATTGGCTATACGATCACTCAGTGGACCTAAATCTTAGACAAGGCTCCTTACAGATTGGAACCTTAGAGCAGAAGCGAGTGATACCGCTCGACTTCCCTAACGGCATTCCGCTTGACGGTTGTGACCCTAGACCCTATGAAACGCATGCGACGGAAGACCGAAAGATCTTTAATCCGACCAGTCACGTTACATCTACACCAACCCACTCGGGCTTGGCCATAGACAGTTGTCAGTCAGAAGGACGACAGGAGATCTTCCCTGGGACTTCCTGCAAACTAGAAGAGACAGTTACCCAACAGCAAGGGCAGAAGGGCACAATCAGAGGTCAGGTGGGTTGCATCAGCGGCCAAATGAGCACGACACCCTACGGTGCTCATCCTTCCAAGCTTGTTGCGGACTGGCCTAGATTAAAGTTACAAAAGGCATCACTTCCTAATGGGCAGGTCACGCAAGTGTTGGAACTCCCTTCTTTTCCAAAGCAGAGTGTCCATCCGACCTCTCAACCTCAACAACAACAGAGTCAACCGCAACAAAGGAACCCAGACCGACGACAGTATCAGAGGAAACAACATGGAAGGCAGTTTAGGCCTCCCAAAGGAAGCGGCACCAGACAAATATGGGTGCCTAAAGGACAAAAAGCACCGAAGGACTCCAACCAAGCAGAGATCAACAAGCCAAAGGCAGAACAGAAACAGAATCGATATCCACCTTCCCCTCGACCTTCTTCTACAGGTCCGAGCATCCGACAAATGTGGATCGCCAAGAAGTACCTTACCCATAGACCCACGCCCACGCAGATTTGGGTACCCAAACCATGTATCATAGCTCAACCCATATGCCATGTAATATATAATCCTCACAAACCTTTTCATCCCTCGACACCACCATACCCGACACCACCCTTTGCCCCTCAGCATAAACCCACCACTCACTCCAAGATCCTTAGGAAATGGATACCGAAACGTGTCCAACCGTCTTCCCCTAACCCGTTGTCTAACTACCCCCCGACTAACATACAACCTTGTACTCAATTACTAACCTTTAAACCTTGTATAAATTCACCCACCATCATCACACACCACTCGTAATCTCATCTCATCAAGAAATGTATGCATGATCTGAAACGTGTAGGTGTCTAGAGACCTGCACTAGTGCTGCAAGAAACATTGCATCCATCACATCACAGCACTTGGCTACACGGGTTACGCATCAGTTATGGAAAGGGATTGCGGTCTCACTTTAATGGGATCATGATTAATTTCCATGCTAATGTGTTAATCTTTTGTAGCAGATCTTTCTCACTAGCGCACCAGCCACCATGCAAACTGACGAAGGAACATCAGGAGCAGGCCCCAGTGTAGCAGCAGTACCACTCAACGTGCTACGAGCAGAGTCCCACCCTACTGCTCCACCGCCGGAATTTCAGGGATTCCCAGGGCCCATGCCTATCGATAACCCCCCTATGGGCTACACCGAAAAGATACACAGGAACTCTCATTGGTTTCAGGGCCTGGCAGGACCCCTCGCGGATGCAGACTTTATATTTGAATCCTCTCTGACTTTTGATGACCGCACGTGGGGAAAGTACCAGTTTTTCTCCAGAGAATTCGAAGCCCTACAAAACACCCAGGATTTAACGCATGTTTGGGCCAGAGCCGGTTTCACAGAATATTTCAGTGATCCTCTACCCAAACCGGATTTTTATAGGTGCTATTACTTGATCACTACCTTACTGGCATCAGAGAATAAGGACATCCCAGGAACCTTCATCTTGCCTACCCTAGTGGATGATCCACCTTACAAGAGATTTTATCTCTCTAAGGACCTAATCAGAGCAGCCATCAAGATTCATGGAACCCACACTCCCACAGACCGAGAGAGATTGATTCCAGAACCGATGAAACGTGGGGATGTCACGAAGTGGGAAGAGATTTCGGCCATCACACCTGAGTTGTCAAAGCCACTAAGAATATGCATGCAACATTTTGCCTTTCCGGCTCAGGACAGATTTACCATGCCACACAAAAGAATATGGTTCGGATTATATTTGGCATGTACGGGACCTCAAACAGTTGATCTGGCAAGCTGGATCATAGATCAGATGTACCTGGCACAGCACAGATGGGAGCGTAAAAAAGTGCTTAACGGATGTTGTGCCCTCACCAGAATTGTGTATATGTGTTTGGCTTATGACTTGCCCATCGAGCGTGCATTAACAGGAGAGGAATTGAAGGCATTCAAGAGCACAGCGAAGAAAGCTAGGAAGCCCAGTAGGACACGGGCAGGTAAGCGCATGCGAGGCACCATCCCTTGCCTCCAAGTGCCAGAGTCGCCGTCACCACAACCCTCTCCCGAGCGACCACAGACCGAAGCTGCGCCCACGGTACAACCTATTCGCATACGGTTGTCCAGACCAGTGATTACAGAGGCCACCACTAGTACCGCTGCACCTCAGGCAGCTACCACCACAGAACCCCCCACCACAACCGCAGAAGCTCCCACCACTATTGGTGCGGAAGCGTTTTCTTTCCCGATACCACATATGGAGGCCGACCCCATAAACACGACATTTGATTTTGAGATGCCTGATGCATTTTCAAACGAATTTCAGTATTCAGAAGCACAACTGTTCTCCCAGGAATATGAACGTCCCAGCTACCCTACTACGCCGCGAGATTTGCCACAAGGACAAGCTGTGTCGGGCTCTGAAGAAGAAAGGACCGAAACAGACGACGATCAAGGCGACGATGAAGCCAGCCAGGGCTCACAAGAGGGACAGACAGAGGGCCAAGGCCAACAGACTGACACACACGGCGATACCAGCACATATGAAGATGAAACTTTCGAAGCCGCAGCATACACATTGGCCATAAAGAAATTATATCGTACCATGGAGAAAGTCTGGGCACGAAAGAAGTTAACTGAAGAGGAGAGCCAGGCACTAATCGAACAGGAACTCATCTCAGGAGGATTCGAAGACGCCTATATCAGAGGGTTCCGAGAGTTAGTCCAATCAGTAGGCTCCCATGAAGCACTCCGGTTTTTACAAAGAAAGCAACTACCACAGTTTGATCCCCGCCGAGTGCGACTACTCTCAAAACCTGGGGAGTATATTCGTGTACCAACAGGAGCCCAATCTTCAGCACAAGCTAGGGAGGCACGCCTCGCTCCCGAACGTTCAGTAACCGCAGAAACCATTCTTGTAGATTCGCCACCCCGTACCACCTCTGTACATACCACTACAATCCTCGAAATAACCTCCACCCCTTCGACTCCTCTTTCACCTCATCTTTCACCAACCCATCCTGTATCACCCGCACACCCACCTGCTTTCCCCACATCCACACCTGTACAAAGCTACGTAGCCACAACCTCTTCCTTACCCATTCATACCACCAGGCCCACACCCAACCCTCTGCATCCCTATGTTAACCCCTTCACCCCTTCATCCTTCCCAGCGTTTCCCCCACCTCTAAGACCCCCATTTCCCTTCCTAACCCCTCTAACCTTCTCCCCAGTCTCACCTCCCCAACCTACCCTAACCCCTATTTCCCCGTTTCACCAAACTATTCCCACAATCCCCCCTGTAAACTACTCTACGTTTGTAAATCCCGTATTCACACCTACGCAACCACCCACAATCACACCACTTTTCACAGTCACAACATTAAACACGTCCAATGGCATGGACATATCACCACCCACCTCACCGCCACCCACTCCACTCACAGCACCCTCATATTTAGGCACTTCACAATTTTCCACAATCACCACTGCATCCACAGTCCCAACCCCGCTCCCCATTCCCACTGCATCTACTATCACTGCATCCTCATTTAGCACTTCACTACTGCTATCGCCCACCATAGACACAGCATTTCAACACATGTTCGCATGCATGACGCAAGTCCGCGATGAGTTTGCATCACTCGGAACCAACTATCAACAGCTGCAGAAAACGACGAACGACTTGCAAACGCAGCTTAATTTGTTATCAATTGAGAACGCCTCACTGAACAGCCGGTACCAAGAGTTACGAGAGGCTTATCACAAGTTAGAAATAGAAAGTGAGGAAAAAAGCAAAGAGGCCACCGCGGATTTAGATAACCTACTTAGAGCCCAGACTGTCCGCAATGCAACGCTCACTAGAAATATGGGCTTACTAAGAAGACACTTAGCCGCAGCAAAAGAGGAGAACCAGAGACTCCAAGAGCAGAATAGAGAGAACTTGGAGGCGGCTTTAGATCATCCAGAACAGCCACTAAGTCCGAGCAGATTCAAGGCAATCCCATCTGAGTCGATGCGGATGTTGCTAGACGACCATGTTAGATTGCTCGAGGACTATGATCGTATGAATGAGGAACATCAAAAGTTAAAGGAAGATCACAAACTGCTACAGCTTAGAGAACCAGCAACACAACAAGCACATGTAGCAGCGGAATTACCCGCACCTGTGGACCCTGCCCCTGAAATTTTAGAGGAACTCAACGCACTCCGGGCCCAGGTAGTGAATCTTGAATCTCGAATCGCCATCTATGAAGCACCACCAAGGCCAGACTCCCCACCTGAGCTACCAGCTGAGGAAGAAACAGTCACTATCCCAGTGGAGGAGACCTTCGAAGAGGCTTATGAACCGATACCCATCCCAGGCGGACGTGTCACGGCCGAAGGCCAGATGACCTACGAATTACCTACCCCCGCGTGGATGAAGACAGTAGAAGAACTCGGAACGACACACTCGGCCAGAGTAGAGGCACAGCTACATGCCATGGCCATAATTGAAGAGAAAATTTTACAATCACCATTCTTTGCTCAAATGGCCCCGCGACGATACATATCCGGGCATGAGCTTCAGTATAAGCCATACTTCATGTTAATGGCAGAATATCAGTTAACCATTGAGAAAGAAACCGGCATGAAACCAACGCATGCCACTCAATTCGAGCCAGAGGACTTGCCACCAAGGGCGCAGAGAGGTGAAATCCTTCAACCAGACTGGCGCAAAGATTTACTGCAAAATTATCCAGAGATGATGAGCACGTGGGTAAAAGCGCCGCTTCACTTAAAATTTAATCCGTGCTGGGGACCAGTACCACGACGCCGCTCTTGGACTGCCTTCGCTATAAAGCTACAAAACAATAAGCAGTGCCAAGACTGGTTGAACTACCCCTACTTCAAGCCACCAGTCGCGTTACCCACAGTAGGCTACATGATGGCGACGATCCGCCACTGGCTCCCTCGATTAAAACCTATGGATGATATTGCCGCGCACATGACTGTCAAAATCTTTGACATGATGCAGATGGTCTTTAAAGTCTTCCGGCGCATCAAGGCTCCCCATGTCAACACCCCGGGCTTTGAGCATGGCAACTTGGATTTAGTCTATGATATGAGCACAACGCCATCGCTACGGGTGTGTTACGCCTGGCACTGCAGGATCAAATATCTACCGGCATGTTACAAGCAAACATTCGAAGAAATGTTCACCACCGGTTTTTGGGAGTACCATTCAGAAGTATTCATAAGCAGGCCCACACACTTATTGCAATTATTCGCCTGTGAACGAATGGTGTACTCCACACACTATCAGCTCCCACCACCAGACGAGCCGCAACCTATCGACTGGGAGAAACTCGAGGCTGATCTAGCCCGAGGTATTCGTGTATCAGAGCACACCCTCGCTCAAGACCTCCTACAGAATTACATCCGGCAGACCTCACAACAAGGTTCTGTCAGGGACGACAGAAGCGAGAGGGAGGGGGGTGTTGGAAGCAGTCAGAGGCACAGACGCCACGGAAGCATGTGAAGACGAAGCAGGGAGCCAGGCGGATCAATCTTTTAAACAAATACATGTCTTATTAATTTTCCCAAAACATTCAACAGTGATTATTATCACTAATTGTAACATATGTATCATAGAAAACCCCATTTTGTAATCCATAGCTCCATTTTGTGCAAGCCGAGGAGTCCTCGAGCTTGAGGAGCTTAGGTAGAATGCTCGTACCAATTTTCGTTATTTTTAGACATCGTTTACCCTTCCAAATAGCCTCTAGGACCTATTTTTTAACTAGGCCGGTCATTAGATGTGAAACCGGTCAAAACTAGTCTAGAAACTATAAAAAGAGCTAGAGAGCTCATTTTTGAGGTTAGCTTGTTTGAGATTAGAGTTATTTTTGAGCTTGTAAGAGTATTCTTGAGGAATAGAGCTAATTTCCCACCTTCCATTGTGTCTTGTTTGTCTCTTCATTGTGTGTGTGTATGTGTGTGTGCATCTTTGTGCTTCTCACCTTCACTCTCACATCATCTCACATTCACGATCTTCATATCACTCCTACCTCTCCCTCGGATTGACATTAAGGAGGTGAAGTTTCTTAACGTGGTTCTCACCATTGTGCTAGAGCAACACCTTCTTTCTTTCCCATCTATGTTGGGCTAAGTAGAGCTGATCAATGATCCAGCTTGCGAGATCAACTGTCTGGGGTCCAATACATGCTAAATACAATCCAAACCATATGCGTTTGTGAGGCATTGTGAATCTGTCCTGAGCGGGGAAAGCAAAATGTTGCATACATATCCGCAGTGGTTTTGAAAGCTCAGGTGTGATCGCCGAAATCTCTTCCCACTTAGTAACGTCTCCATGTTTCATAGGGTCAGGAACTAACCTCTCTCGCTCTGTGGGCGTGTGGGTTCCATGAATCTTGATGGCAGCTCGAATCAAATCTTTCGAAAGATAAAATCTTTTATATGGTGGATCGTTCACTAAGGATGGCAAAATAAAAGTGCCGGGCAGATCCTTGTTCTCCGAAGATATCAAAGTGGTGATTAAGTAATAGCATCTGTAGAAGTCAGGTTTAGGCAACGGATCACTAAAATATTCTGTAAACCCTGCTCTTGCCCAAACGTGCGTTAGATCTTCCGTGTTCTGTAATCCTTCGAATTCTCGTGAGAAAAACTGATATTTGCCCCAAGTACGGTCATCAAAAGTCAAATTAGCCTCAAATATAAACTCAGCATCCGCCAATGGTCCTGGTAGCCCTTGAAACCAGTGAGAATTACGATGAATCTTCTCATTATACCCTCTAGGAGGATCGTCAATAGGCATGGGTCCTGGAAATCCTTGGAATTCTGGGGGCTGAGCTGTAGGATGGGGCTCCACAAGTAATTCACCAATAGTACCCCTGGGTACACTGGGTCCCACTTCTGATGGTCCTTCTTTGGTTTGCATGATGATTGACGTGCTAATGGAAAAGATCTGCTACAAAAGATTAGCACATTAGTATGGAAATTAATCATGATCCCATGAAAGTGAGACCGTAATCCCTTTCCATAGCCGATGTGTAACCCGTGTAGCCAAGTTTGTGATGTGATTGATGCAATGCTTCTTGCAGAACTAGTGCAGGTCTCTAGACACCTATATGTTTTCAGAGATTGCATGCAATGCTTTGATGAGATGTTATTATAGTGTGTGGATTTATACAAGGTTCAGTCATGAATGAGTTATTACAAGGTTGTAGATTAATCGGGGTGGGAGTTATGTTAGATAAGCGAGTCGTAGAAGGCGTCTGGATACGTTTAGGTATCCATTTCCTAAGAGTTTCTGAGCGGGTGGAGTGTTTCTTTTGAGGGACAAAAGTAGAGAGCGGATGTGGTGGGGTTAAAGGGTGAAGTGAGTTCTGAGGGTTATATATTACATGGCTTGAGGGTTGAGCTATAATACACTATTTGGGTACCCAAATCTGCGTGGGTGTGGGTCGGTTTGTAAGGTACTTCTTGGCCATCCAAATTTATCAAAGGTTTGTATTCGTAGAAGAATGTTCAGAAGACTTTGGATACTGTCTCTGCTTCTGCTGAAACTTCTTCTTGTCATTGTCTGCATTGTTGAAAGTTGTCGGTATTTTCTGTCCTTTTGGCACCCATATCTGTCTCATGCCGCTTGCTTTGTGATACTGATACTGCTGCTTTCTTCCTTGTGTTGTCTGATGTTGTCGTAGGTCTGGGTTCCTTCGTCGTGGTTGACTCCTTTGTGGTTGAGGTTGAGAGGTCAGAGGGACACTCTGCTTTGGAAAAGAAGGGAGGTCCAACACTTGCGAAACCTGCCCATTAGGAAGTGCTCTGTTTTGTATTTTTAATCTAGGCCAGTCCGCAGTAAGTGTGGAAGGATAGGCACCGCAGGGTGTTTTGCCCATGTGGACGCTGATGAAGTCCACCTGACCGCTGATTGTGCCCATTTGACCAAGCGGTTGGGCAGTTGACCCTTCTAGTTTGTAGGAAGCCCAAGGGAAAATCTCTTGACGTCCTTCTGATTGACAATTGTCCATTGCCAAGCCTGCATGGGTTGGTGTAGACGTAACGTGACTGATCTGACCAAAGATCTTCCGGTCTTCCGTCGCATGCATTTCATAGGGTCTAGGGTTACCAATCTCAGTCGGAATGCCATTAAGGAAGTCAAGCGGTATCACTCGCTTCTGATCTAAGGTTCCAATCTACAAGGAGCCTTGTCTAAGATTTAGGTCCACTGAGTGATCGTATAGCCAATCTTGGCCAAGGATTAGGGGTTCTATCAGGTCGTCTTCATGGCACACTTGTAGCTTTGTGGTCATAGTCACTTCGTTTATGAGGATAGGAAGGTCCACCTCACCCATGCAAGGGGTTTCCATGCCTCCTAGCCCTATGAGGTACGCCTCAATTGGCCGCATTTCTATTCCTGAATCCTTATAGTGGGACCATCTAACCGCACTCATCGCAACACCTGAATCAATTAAAGCCCTGAGCTCTTGGCAAGGGTTGCCGTGCTCTAGCCTGACTGTAATAAATGGTCTTCTGTCCGCTATGCTAGGATGAGTGGTTGACTTTACTTGACACATGGCCATGGGATATATGGGTGATGTTTCCAGAAGATTATAATGTTCTCTCCCTAGTCCTTGTCTTCTTAGCTTCATGTGCTTAATGCGTTCTATGGCTTCTGCCTGAGCTTCTACGCGTATTCTATTTTCTTCCTCCTTACGCTTCTTTGCCAACGTGAGTCGTCTAAGCATGTCCTCAATAAGAGGTTCCTGATATAACTTGACTCTACAACCACTAATGTAATTAGGCATTATGTCTCCTTCTAAGGTGGCTAATTGTACTGCTCCACTTGTCGAGAGTCTGTTAATGATCATAGGTCCATAACCTCGCTTTTCTAACTTCCGTGCATGCTATTTCATAGTATATACTAGAACTAAATCTCCTTCTTTCAAGCCTTTATCTTTCACATGTGCATCAAAATATGCTTTCTATCGCTTCTTTGCTGTGTATATTCCTGCTGCTGCTTTCAGCCTGGTTTCTCCTAATCGTTCCAAGTCCATTATTCTTGCTGATAATTCATGGCTGGTCCACTGATGTTCTTGTGCAACCTTAAGGGTCGGTATCAAGAAGTCCAAAGGAAGCACAACATTCTGACCAAAAACCATCTGAAAGGGAGTTGCATTGAGTACGGTCTTGTAGGCCACTCGATATGCCCAAACAGCGTGGTGTAACTGTTTGTCCCAATCTGAACATTTGTTGTTCATGAGTTTCGTCAGTACATTACAAAGGATCTTGTTAGTGCTTTCAGCCTGACCATTGGCTTGAGGATGATATGGTGCGGATTTCTTGTGAATCACCATAAAATCCTGTAACAAATATTCAATGACTTGGTTTAGAAAGTGAGTTCCTCAATCGCTCACTAACTCTATAGGCAATCCATATCTTGTAAAGACATTTTCAAATAAGAATTTTGCAATCGTGTGTGCATCATTCTTTTTCGTGGCTTTTGCCTCTACCCATTTGGTAAGATAATCTGTCACAACAATAATGTATTCAGCATGTGTACCTTTTGCAAGGGGGTTAATGGGTCCTACAAAGTCTATACCCCACTTAGAAAATGCACGTCCGCCCATCATGGGTTTCAATGGCATTTCATCTCTGCGAGTAGGAATTTGAGTTCTTTGGCACACATCACATCTCTTTACATAGGTATGAGCATCCATGTGAAGAGTGGGCCACCATAATCGTGCAAAGAGGATGGCTTTGATTATCCTATCTGGTCCAAAGTGACCTCCTGCAACACCTTGGTGTGCAGTCTCTAGTACACTCAAGTAATTGCTTTCATCATTAGAACACATTGTCTTAGGTATCCATCTCGTCCTCGTTTGTATAGGTTATCGCCAATAAGTGAATAGTCTTGAGCTTCCTGCTCGAGACTTCGTTGCCATGCTAAAGTCATTCCTTGAGGGAATGTGTTCGTCCTCAAGTACGTCACTAAGGGTTCACTCCAGTCTGGTGTGAGAGACAGGTGATATAACGTAGCATGTTCTACTGGTGGTCTTTCACAATAAACAGGGCATTCTTTACACAACTTGTAGACATCTGCTTCCATCGTAGGCCGATATACTCCTAGTCTATGTAGTCTGCAATGTACGATGTTTCGAATGATGTTGCTTTAATGCACCTATGTGTGCTAATTGCAACCAATTTGCATGTTCTGATTCATCTACGCAACAAGCAAGAATCTTTTGATTATTTTGTTTATATATACTTCCTGCTATGATTTGATATCTTTGAGATTTGGTAATCTCTCCTTCTTTGATCCCTATCCTAGGATTCTTGGGTCCGTATGTGAGAATATGGACTATCGGCTTAGCCCATTCTGGTGCTATCTCAAGGTTAAACAAATATGCATCTGGTAATTCATCCGCTATCCCTTGAGGAGCTTCTCCTGAGGTTAGTCTCGATAGGTGGTCAGCTCTGAGATGTGTCTTTCATTTCCTGACTACTACTTCAAAATCATACTCCATGAGTAATAGAAACCAACGCATTAATCGTCCTATGTTACATGGCTTGTTGACTAAGTACAATAGGGCTTGATGATCTGTAAAGAACTTGAACTTGTTTGCCAACAAATAATGTCTAAATTTCTTTACTCCGTAGATCATCCCTAATCCTTCTCGTTCCGTAGTGGTGTAATTTCTTTCTACTGCGTTCAGTTGTCTACTCGCATAAGCTATGGGAAGATCTAATATTACCTTCATTCGTGGGTTGTGCTAACACACATCCGATGGCATAATTGGATGCATCCACATGTACATGGAATGGCTTACTCCAATCCGGGGTTGTTAATATAGGTGCTGAGCACAAACGTTGTTTAAGTTCTTTGAATGAATTCTCACACTCGTCTGTCCATTCAAAATGGGTCAAAAGAGAGTACAAAGGCTTGGCTATGATTGCATACATGTGTATGAATCATCTATAATAACCGCAATGGCCCATAAATGCATGTACTTCTTTTGCGTTAGTTGGTCTAGGTAGATCGGCAATTACTTTCACCTTTTCTTTGTTCGTAGAGATTCCATTCTTTGACACAATGTGTCCTAAAATTTTTCCTTGTCTGACCATGAAAACACACTTTTCTGGGTTCAAACAAACCTGATATTCTCGACATTTGTCAAATACTTGTCTTAACTCTGGGATATGTGTTTGTCTCTCATTTGAATGTGCACATAAGTCATCGACATAAACTTCCAAATTCTTACGTAAGAATTCCTTAAAAACATGACACATGAGTCGTTGGAAAGTAGCGGGTGCATTTGTTAAGCCAAATGGCATCACAGGAAATGCAAATATGCCCCATTCAGTGGCAAAATCCGTCTTGTGTTGGTCTTCTGGAGCAATGGCTACTTGATTATAGCTTGAGAAACCATCAAGACAGCTGTAAACTTCCTTGCCCGCAACTCTTTCCAATAAATGTTCCGTGATAGGAAGAGGATAACTATCTCTAATCATGGCGGCATTAACTTTTTTAAGGTTAATACACACACGCAATTTTCCGTTCTTCTTGGGCACAACCACAATGGGGGATACCCATTCGGTATGCTCAATTTCGTAAATAAATCCTGCTTCTATCAAACGATCTATTTCTTCTTTAATCTTCACAGCGTAATTATCATTGTACGTGTATGGTTTCTGTTTCGTAGGTTTTTCAGCTGGAGTCATAGGGATTCTATGAGAACATATATCCGGGTCTACTCCCTTCAAATCTTTGTAACTCCATGCGAACACATCTCTATATTCACGCAATAGGGCAACTAACTCTTCTTCTTCTTTTGTCGTCAAATCATGCCCTATGTATGTATATTTTTCTTCTTCTCCTTCTATGGCCACTATTATTTTCTTGGTTTTCTCTCGGTTATCATATACTTCTCCAATGTCAGCTTTTCTGTTCGACATTCGTACCATTATTAGTCTATCTTCTATTTCATATTTCTTGAAGTTCTCGGGTACTTCAAATAAAGATTCTTCTTCTTTCGACATGGTTTCTTTCTTTTTTCTTTTCTTACCTTCACTCTTGCTAGTCACTTGTGTGGTTAATCTCACCTCATTCGTAATTTCTTCGCGTGTCTGAGGGTAAGTTTCTACTTCGTAAAAATATTCTTCTTCTAATGCAAAGGGTGGGTCCATGATAATTGATTCTAAATCGAAATCACTCGCATCCTCAAATGCATCAGTGCTAGGTTCACACTTTTCTAAAATTGAATCACACATGATTGGCTCTATCGTGAAAACGGATATGTCATAGCCATCCTCATCACAGTGGGGTGTCCATTGTTCTTCATTGATGGCTACATCCATGGTTGCTAGGATCTCTGCCCAACCATGGGGTTCGAATTCCTCATCTGGAAATACTACTAGTGTGTAAGCTGGGTCTTGAAGAGTTCGTGGATTTTGTTCTGCACCTAAGGTCCTTGCTTCTAACCGTTCTTCCTCTTGTTTTGCCACTTTACACATCCATAGATGAGTGTCCTCGTGCAACCATGAGGGGTCCGACTCTAATGAGTGTACCGATTCCGTTTCTACCTTTGTCTTATGGATGGTATTCCATTGTATTGGGGGTACATCTCGATGTGAATAGTCTTTAAGATTGACTTTGGTAGTCACACCTAAATGTTGGAAGTACAAAGAATTAGTTCCCCAATCTTGTACAATTTGCAACTGACGCATGAATGGTCGTCCTAGAATCATCTCGTAAGCATGATTTTTTTCAAAATCACAAATGGCAAAAGTATGCTCAAACTCCACACCACAAGTGGTGAGAGATATGCCTTCTAGTAAGCCTAATGGTTTTTCTATGTGTCCGTCAGCCATTTGTAGCTTCATCTTGGTAGGTCTTAGTGCTAGCTTACCCCAACGTTTCCATAAAGCGGTGGTAGCGATGGCTACTCCGGCTCTTGAATCTAAGATGGCTTTCGTGGTGTAGCCCTGATGGGTTATTCGAAGATAAGTGTTACCTTCCTTTCCTTCACTTACATCTCCGATCTTTTCTACTGGTATTTCTGGTACCTTCTTGTGTGTTCCTATCTGTGAGGGAGTAGTAGCAAGCTCAGGGAATTGATTTGCTACATGCTTCCACAGTTCTGGTTTTACCTTCAATAATTCCTCAAGAGTGAGGTGACACTGAACTTTAGCGTTCTTGACCACCTCCGTGTTTCTAGGGATCACTGATTCTTCATTCCTCACTATTATCGTAGGTGCTCTCATGCTAATAGACTTGTCTTCCCAAGGTCCTGTGAACTGAGGTAATTCTTGCAAGGAATTGGATTCAAAACCTGTGTGTTCACTCAGTTGTTCTTCCTCTACGTGATCGTAAATAGAGGGAATGTCTTGGGGAAATTGTTCCTACAAGTCGTCTATCTCTTGAATAGGAGGATGAGTTCCTTGTTCTTTTCTCCATTTCTCTTCTTGGATTTCTCTCAAAAATTCATGTGAATATTTATGTATGGAAGACAGGTTGTCTTCACCTTCCGTGTTTGGCACTTGAGACAGGGATGGTGCAATCTTTTCCTGTGTCTCTGGGACAATGGGGTTCCTACACTGATCCTTTTTCTCTTTGCTATCAATCAAATATTCTAGCCTCTCCATTAATCCTTGAAAGTGTAATTCAGGTTTCGCCATGTTATTCCAATTTAGATATCTAGAGGCTTCGAACATTGCTTGTGCTAATTCTAACATCTTCATGCAAATCTTAGTCCTCTCAATTTCTAGGTCTGCTCGAGGGTAGTTCTTACTCATTTCAGCTATCTAAGGTCCGTTTATTCTAGCCTGATAGGCACAAAACATCATGTCTAAGTTTTTTGGTATGGGTTCCGCTAAAACTGATCCTGATTTCTGAGCTGGGTTCTTTTGATTCAATTCATGTGAAGTCAACTCTAGGATTTTAGCTCTCGATTCCTTCAAACTTCCTTCCAACTCAGTTATCCTTTTACTCCATTTTCTCTTAATTCTTTCTCTGGAATCTTTCCAAGATTTTGTCTTTTTACTGCTAGATTCTCCCACTTCACTAGTTCCGGCTATTTTCTCCTGACTAAGCTGTTGGTTCTGTAAGAGCGCCTGGGCTCTTGTTATAGCTTGAATAGGCACGTATGTAGGGTTTGATCCATCTGCATTATTTACAATACCTATCACGTTGATCAGTGTCACATTTGAAGCATTCACTGGGTTCTTAGGACAATCTTTTATGATGTGCTCTTTACCACAATCGGCACAAAAACCTTGTATGTTATAATACTGCGACTGCCCTGCTATCGGAGGATGTGGACAATCCTTTATGAAATGATCTCCTTGGAACCTAAAGCATGGTCCTCTAGGGCCCTGTGGTCTTTGTTGTCTTAATTGGGGCCGCGGATTCGGATTTGTGTACATCACATTAGCATAGTCGGGCTCCCAACTAGGTTCCACTAGTGGACTATCATATTGATGTCTCTACATGTTCTGGTGACTCTGTGTAGTATGCGGGTGGACTATCTACATGAGTAGAGTCAAAACTGTTTGAGTTCGGATCACTGTTAGTAATTAGGGGTGAAACGGGAACTAAAGCTCTATTGGGGTTCTCTTCTGTAGCAGCGTATTTCACTGAGATGACATTCGCGGGTGGGGGTGGCTGCTGAGCTAAAACAAGTTGAGGTCTTTGTTGAGCCTGATATGGATAATTTTGAGGAGGCCTATAGTAATGAGGCTGAGTATTATACTGGCCTTGATACCTACCTGGCTGCGGGTATGCTTGTGGGTAGTTCTGCCTCACTGCTTGTTTGTTGTATGGGCAGTCCTAAGCCGTATGGTTTGTGTATCTTCTCTCAATAGTGCAGTACTAGCCACTAGGGTTGGCTTGTGGTTGTGTTGCATTGGGACACACATTTGCCAAATGATTTCCACCACAGGTGTAACAACGCTTGTTTGTTGTTACCCTAGGCATCTGTTTACTAGAAACTCCTAGTTTCTGGGCCACTTTCTCTACTAGATCCTCTATCGAGCTAGACAATTTCGTGGATGCTAGAGATGAACAATCTGAGTCCTTGTAGACTTTTGAGAGTTCCAACTCGTCTCCTAAGTTGTCCTCAATGTCTATGCAAATTCTTACACACTACTCTAGCGTTCTGGGTTCCTTCAAGTACACATAGGAGCCTAGTTTAGAGCTCAACAAGCCGTCTAGAAACAACGACACTTGCTTGGCTTGTGAGGGTAGCTCTTGCATAGGACATCTTTCAACATATTGTCTAAACCTACGTCCTGCGAGTCTAACTGTTTCCTGAGGGGTCTGTTTGAAACTATGAATCAACGAAGACATGTCATGCCTGATCCCACTTTTAGAGAATTCAGTGATGAATGACTCTAAAAAGTGATGGATGTCTCTAAATTGCCTTTGCTGCAATGGTTGAAACCAAGTTAAAGCGGTATTCTTTAACGTTAGTCCAAATGCGTTACATTGCGTGAACATGTCTTTGACTTGCTTTGCCCTTAGCACTTGCTTAAATTCCGCTACATGGTCGTAGGGATCTCCAGTCCCATCAAAATAATTTTTCATGGACTTTACTAACTGAGTGGGTCTTAGTATTCTTGCATGTTCACGTGGTCTAGGTAGAGGAAAATCATCTCTACCACCTGGCATTCTTTGTCTTTCCACTCTGTCCGTGTCTATGGTGGTTCTATCTCTCCCTATGGGATGATTGAAGCTTACTTCTGGTCTTTCTTTATTCTTCTCTCTTTGATTAGCATGGGCTGAGGATGTTCCTGCCCCTTGTTGGCTCGTGTTTATGTTTGTTCGAGATGGAGGGAATACCAATTCACCTCTCCATGTGTATGTATTTCTAGCGTGGTCTGGTACCACAAACACTCTTTCTGAAGTTTCATCCAGGTATACAACCTTTCCAGGTGTATCCGGGTCCTTGAACTCGTAGATTATGATGGAGCCTACCTCGCTAGGTTGTTTTGTTCTGTACCTCCAAAATGCTTCATCAGTTTCTTTATTTACAAACAACTCTATGCTTCTGTTGTCCTGAGGGATCCAATCTGGAACTAGTACTCGTGTCAGTACAGATTTCCCTCTGGGTGTCCTAGGTTCGTCTATTGGTTCTTTTCCTTGAGATCTCGCTTCCGTCTCTAGCTAAATTACACCAAACTCATTGGTGTTGTTTGGCTGCGTACTTAAGATATACATCATTCCTTCCTTGTCTATGTACGCGTCTCTCTCAAATTTCACCACTGGACGTTCCAATCCAATGGGTTGATCAGGGTTGTGCATTTGCACCACTTGTCTTCGCAAACCATCCTCATAGATGCGAGCACCTAAGCGGTTGGTTCGGAGAAATTCCAACTGAGTTCTATAGGGCCCTTCAGGTCTTTCTAAATAAGCTACATTTGACCCTCCTTCTGGTCTTTCTGTGCTAAATGCCATTTCTGATTCACTCGTATCTGAGCTCTTGTAGGGGTAACTAGTGTTCAATTGTTGAGCCCACGATCGAGCAGTAGTGCCTACACTTGCTTCTGATGATCTAAGGCTTCATCGCTCTGACTTACCTATATGTTTGCCCGATCTAAGGTTCATGAATTTACTTCCTTGCACACTCAATACACGCTCAGATCGTCAATGATTCTTTGTTCTTACTTTCTTGATTCTTTTTAAATCCCTTTAGATTCTTGTCTAGATGTATGCATCAGGAATTCGACTTTCTGTGGTACTTTGAGTTCTCGTTTAGTCAGACTTATGTTCTTTCCCTTAGGTTTTCGTATCACACACCTTTATCTTTAGTCTTAGACTTGATAAATTTAAGTCTCTTATACTTGATGTGTTCCTATCCTCGTTAATCCACAAAGCTACTGTTTAGCCTAAGCTAAGAATTGACTGAGGGGGTTGAGTAATCTTCCAACCTCGAGTTAGCTTTGTTGGTTGCTCTGATGCCTAAGAAGCCGCGCTTCCCAAGCTTTGCATTCTTCACTGCCTTGCTTTGCTTTGCTTTGATTGCCCTTTCTAGACCTGGAAAAATCCAATATTAGACCAATTTCACAAATGGATGATCAAGCACTTGAGTTTATACACTTTTAAAGTCCCTTAACCTTTGGCAAAATTTTCTTACAAAGCCCCCTTTCTTTCTTAGTCCCAAAAATGGTCAACCTCAAAAAATATCCTCTCAAAAAATACTCATAAAGAGCTTTCTAACGAGCTATAAAGCTCAAAAAACGGACTTTGGATGAAAAAGATATGACCGTTCAGGCCCTGGGGGGTAAAGACTGACAAACAGGTTTTTCTCCAGTTATGAGCTAAGGGGTCTCCTATGAGTATAATCACCCAAAAAGTTCCCAAAATTATCCCCAAAATTGACCAAAAAATCAACTCCAAAAAATCCGTTTGGGGTGGACAATCGCGATGGTCTGAGATAATCGTGATGGTCTGGGACCGTCGCGATGGTCCAGGTGAACTGTCACGATGGCGTGGCACAATCGCGATGGTCCGAAAGTGCGAACTGTCGCGATGGCATGAATTCGAGTAGTCGTGATGGCGTGAATGTGAACTGTCGCGATGGTCTAGAATGAACGATCACGATGGCTCGATCGACGAACAATCGCGATGGCGTTAGTCAACGGTCAACGTGAGCCGTCGCGATGGTCCAAAGTGAACCATCGCGATGGTCACAGATGCGATGGCGTGAGCCAATCGCGATGGTCGGGGCGCGATGGTGTGAGCCAATCACGATGGTTCAATTTTCGAGGTGTCGCGATGGTCTGAGGGTGTCGTCGCGATGGTCCGAGGGAGCAAACTGTCGCGATGGTCTAGCTTGCCACGTGGCAGTGTCGGCGCGATGGCATGAGCCAATCGCGATGGTGTGGGGTCGACGGGATCGTCGCGATGGCCAAGGACCGTCGCGATGGTTCAAGTGAACCGTCGCGATGGCGTGAGACCGTCATGATGGTCCGACCGAGCTGTCGCGATGGCGTGAGCCAATCGCGATGGTGTGACACAATCGCGATGGTCTGAGCCAATCGCGATGGTCCACCAAAATGCAAATTTCCAAGATGCATCTGTGGATTCCTATGTGTGCAAGTGTGCTCTACACGCTAGTTTGGTCGCCTACCTCAAACTCCAAACTTTGCAGACCATCACGATGGTCTGACACAGTCGGCAATTTCTGACAGAGAGTACATTTGTTACCTTTCTGCAGATTTCCTGATGCTCTGGAGCTCTGTACCTACAAGAAAACTCAAAAACACACAAGTACACACAAGCACAAAAGCTCTCTCTCTCTCTCGCACATGCACAAATGAGGGGAAATGAGGAGAATGGATGGATATGGTGAATTTTTTGATTTTTTTGGAAATGAAGATGATGTTGCGGTGATGAAGATGGAGTGTCGGTGAAAAACACTAAAAACTAAGTAAAAACAACAACAAAAAAAGTATTTTTTACCTTCCAACGCCACTTCTTGCTATACTCTTACCATCACACATTTGTCCTAGACTCAATCCCCGGCAACGGCGCCAAATTTGGTGTTGCTCTAGCACAATGGTGAGAACCACGTTAAGAAGCTCCACCTCCTTAATGTCAATCCGAGGAAGAGATAGGAGTGATATGAAGATCGTGAATGTGAGATGAAGTGAGAGTGAAGGTGAGAAGCATCGAGATGCACACACACATACACACACACTACGAAGAGACAAGCAAGACACAATGGAAGGTGAGAAATCAACTCTATTGCTCAAGAACACTCTTACAACTCAAAGTAGCTCTAAGCTCTTCTCTACTCAACAAGCTAACCTCAAAAATGAGCTCTCTAGCTCTTTTTATAGATTCTAGACTAGTTTTGACCGGTTTCACATCTAGTGACCGACATAGTTAAAAAATAGGTCCTAGATGCTATTTGGAAGGGTAAACGGTGTCTAAAAATGATCAAAATTGGTACACTCATTCTACCTAAGCTCCTCAAGCTCGAGGACTCCTCGGCTTACACAAAATGGATCTATGAATTACAAAAAAGGTTTTTCTATGTTACATATGTTACAATAGTGATGAAAATCACTGTTGGAGGTTTTGAAGAATATTTATAAAACATATATCTTTGAAAAAATTGATTCCACTGGCTCCCTGCTCTGTTTTTACATGCTTCCACGTCTTCTATGCCTCTGGCTACTGCCAACAATACATATGATAATGTTTGAATGTATTGAATACCTCTGACTTATCTTTGATCACATAGATAGTGATCCATCTAGTAGCATCATCAACATAAATCACATAATACCTTGAACCATTGATAATGAAATCTTTTGATGGTCCCCACACATCTTTGTGTACCAATTCAAGCTTCTCTAAATACATAAAACCATGCTTGGAATAAGATTGCTTATGAGCCTTACCTAATTGACATGCCTCACATCTGTATGTCATATGTTGACCTGCAACATTAGGCAATCCAAGCACTGAACCATTATTAACCATATCTTTGATACCTCTTTCATTAAAGTGTCCAAGCCTTTTGTGCCAAAGATCTAACTCAGAGATCTTATGTCCTCCATAAGTGAACAAGGCATGACCAACATTACCTTGGATCTTCAATGTGAACAATCTTCCTTCTTTCTTACCTGAAACAATCTGTTTATACCCATTGCTAGGGTCTTCCACAAACACTCCTTCATTAGTAAATCTAACTTCATAACCTTTTTCAACAATTTGTCCTACACTTATCAGATTCTTAGGAATTATAGGAACATACAAGACCTTACTCAAGAGGGTACTTCCATCCTTGGCCTTCACTGATCCAATTGACTTCACATTGTGCTTTGTATTGTCACCTGTTTGAACTACATGATTAATTATCTTATTCTCCAAATCAGTCATCAATGCTATGTTACCACTCAGGTGATTGCTACACCCTGAGTCAATGTAGAAAACTCTTTGATCTTCACTTTGCCTTTCACAAGTTGCATTCATTATCAATGTTGAATCCTCCTTCTGATCTGAAGCATAATTGTAGTAGGTATTGTTGTATTGTTGACTTTGGAATCCTCTACCTACATTTCTTCCAAAGTAACCTCTACTATCTCTACCTCTAAAATTACCTCTTTGATTTCTGCCACCTCTTCCTCTTGAATTAAAATTCTGATTATATCCACCATTACTCTAAGTATTATGCCAACAATCATTAGCTAAGTGATTTGTCTTACCACAAATCCAGCAAGCTTTGACTCCATCTTTATTACTCCTGCCTCTTCCTCTACCTTTGCCACCTCCTCTTCCTCTTAGGAAGTTGGCTTGACTAGTTGTGCCTTCATCTTCATTTGCTTGTTGCTTCCCTTTGCTATTTTTCTTCTTTTCCTTTGAATACATTGCATGACCTGCACTTTTGTCACCTTCACCTTTGACATCCTGCTCAAAGGTTAACATTTGTCCTAGCAACTGATTTAAGTCAGGAGTAAAATGATCAAGAGATAATTCAGTAGACAAAATGAATGGCTTCCATTTGTCATCACCTCTCAACCCTGTGAGGATTTGCCTTACCAATTTATCCTCCTCAATGTCTTTGGTTGAGAAAGTTATCAAAGTCATGATTGATAAACTCACCACCTCCGTCGGACCTGATGGTTTTAACTTAAGTCAAAGCTTCATTCTCAACTTCCTTGATCCAAGTTTGAAACTTAGAGAATGTGTCTGCCTTTGACTTCAAAAAGTGCACCCAAATATAGCGAGAATGGTCATCTACTAGAAGATAGGAGTAGAGGGATCCATTCAGGATGGGGTGTTTATGGGTCCACATAAGTCCATGTGGATAAGGGCTAGAGGGTTCCTTGCTCGTGTGGAAGCCTCCTTGGGAACTGGGGCCCTATGTTGCTTGCCTTGGGTGCAAGCTTGGCAGACATCAGTAAGTTGCCCTATCTTTGGCAATCCCTTCACAAGTTGGGATGAAGAGATTTTTTATAAGTAAGAAGTGTGGCCAAATCTTTGGTGCCACAAACTCGAGGTTGATTCTTTGGATACAAAGCAAGATAAATTGTAGAGCCCTTTTCTTCAATACCTTGAGCAATGACATCCTTTGTATGGAAATCAACTACCTTAACTGAGGTGTTATCAAAGCATACTTTTTTGTCCTGATCTGTAATGGCCTTGACGGAAAGTAGATTCATACATAAATTTGGAACAAAAAGAACATTGGATAAAGACTTTCATTCTCCCTGATTGTTGGTAATTTGAACTTTTCCTTTTCCTTCGATGGGTAAACTTTTGTTGTTGCCAAGATAGACTTCTCCCATGTGCTCTTCGAGTTCTTCAAAGGAGTCCTTGTCTTTGCACATATGGGAGGTAGCTCCGCTATCAAAGATCCACTCATGCGGGGGGCTAGAAGTAACTAGGGCATTGGATTCTGTGGAGATGAAGAGTTCTTCACTAGAGCAGTCGGATCTATGTTGGGATCCTTTCCATGCTTGCATAGACATAGAAGCCTTCGATGATTGTTTCTTTTTATAGCAAAACTTTTCTAAGGGTCCTGATTTTCCACAAAAATTACAGGTGATCTTCTTCGATGAATTATGCGATCCTTGCTTAGATCCATTACTAGCATGATTACTTGTGGTTTTGCCCTTATGGAATGGGCCTTTGGCCTTCATGGCAGACTCTTGGTAGGAAGTCGATTTGGCTTGTGAGTCGTGAAGGAGCAATAGTCGACAAACCTCTTCCCAAGTTAAGACTTGGCCGCGATTATACAAAGTTGTGACAAATGTCTCGTACGACTTTGCCCTTATGGAATGGGCCTTTGGCCTTCATGGAAGACTCTTGGTAGGAAGTCGATTTGGCTTGTGAGTCGTGAAGGAGCAATAGTCGACAAACCTCTTCCCAAGTTAAGACTTGGCCGCGATTATACAAAGTTGTGACAAATGTCTCATACAAAACGGCTAACATATCCCAAGCGTCCTTGGACATCTTGCAGGCCGTGATATGTCCTTTCATTAGTTTGTCGCAGGTAAGTAACAGCTGACCTAAAGCTCTTTTGTCCTTGACATTCCACACATGTCAATGTCTAAGTTGGTATCCCTATTGGGTTCGGGTCTGACCCATCTACTACCTCATGGAGAAGATTCGTGTAGAGATAGGCACGCATGGCATCTTTCCATAGATTGTAATTTTGTCCATTGAGGCATTCATCCTTGGGCATAAAAATAGGGGTGAAGGAGGGTAAGAAGTTAGCCATAGATAATGAGCTACCTTCACTTTTGGTCATTACAAAGCTTTGAGGATAAAGTGTTTAGAAACACTATTAACGACACTTGCCAAAAGTACCGCTTCAAAATAATTGCAAAGCTTGAAATGAACAACTAGACACCACACTTAAAATTCTTGGGGAGGGGGGGCTTAGAGTAGCCCTGCACTTGGACAACACCAAGATAATTCGACACGAGAGGAGGGCTTAGAGTAGCCCGTTGCACATCAACTGAGCCTTACAGTAGGCTTGGGTATGCAAGAAACTATGTGGGTGGGCTTAGACTAGCCTCCAACCCACAAGGATGCGCATACACACAATACTTCTTTGTATATTTTGAGTGTACAAAGAGGGAGGCACTTAGTGCCTTGAGTGTGCCAAAATAAAGTGGTGGTACCCTTGAGAAGTAACCTCTTGCACAAATACAAAGTGTGCTTACAAGGTGGGTACCCTTGGGGACTTGGAGTGTCTATGACCCAAGATTGGTGAGCTAAAACCCTTGGGAAAAGTACAAAAGGAAGAGTTTGAACAATACAAAGTGTGTACCCTTAATGAGTATGATGATAGAGAGCCAATTTGAATTTACCAAATGATTTCACAACTTGATAAAAGTGATGAACTTTCAACTAGCACAAAAAAACCTTTGAATATAGATAAGTTTAGTTATGCAAATCAAATGCATGCACCTACAAAACACCAATAGAGAGTTTTCAACTTTTCAATAGTTATTCTCTTCTCATGACATCATCCGTCATCACAGGAAATGCAACGCAAACTCAATGTTTTCATTGTCAAATGAAGAATTGGAGGATGAATCTGAGAAAATGGCGCTTCGAGATTCTTTGTACCAAGGATGAAATATGAGAAAATGGGCCTTGTAGATTATCTATACTGAGATGATCATCACGAACTGATCATTTTCAAAAAAAAACGTGTTAGTTCCAAAGTGTCTTCAGGCTGCTGCGCTATCACTTTCCTGACAAAATGGAGAGAGCATGCACGATGATCATGTATGTACAGTGCCCTCTGCAAATTAAACAAGCGGGCACCAATTTCCAAAGCTGGTCGGAGTCTCCTCAAGTGCGCCTTATCACTAGATGTAGTGAATGTGCTCTGCCTCTGAGCACCACCACAGTGGGGTCAAGAGCTAGAAGGGCGCCCCTTACGCCGTCAGACAATGAGTCGGTGGAGCCTTGCAGAGATGGCGCACATTGAATGAATGATAAATCTCTCTCTTTTTTTTTTTTTTTTTTTTTTTTTTTTTTTTTTTAAAATGGAGGTTCGGCCGAGGCCTACTCCCCCTGACTTTAATTTGAAAGAGAAACAACTGTACAATGAAGGGCATAGTACCCATGGGACCCCCCTTATCCCACAAGAACAGGGGCAGACAGGGTGAACGGCCCGAAGGCCCATACATCGATGTGAACGGCCCGGAGGCCCAGCTGGTTTAACGCCCGAAGGCCGGAATTCGCGCCCGAAGGCGGATACACTGTCCCGCAGCGCAGGGGGGTTGAACCCTCGCCCCCGCCTCAAGAGGCGAGGGACCCAACCAGTCGACCTGGCGTCTTGGGACTTTTTTTTTTTTTTTTTTTTTTTTTTTGAACACGAACAGAAAGTATAATATTAATGCAGGAAAGTAGAATACAAGAGTAGCACTCACCAGATTTACTGGGAGGCAAAAAACCTCAGAAACACTGGATCAAAGACAGGGGCAAAAAACACTGATGTCAGAAACACTGGTATATTAGAAACTATGTGATGTAAGGGGTTGCTAGCTTGAGCTCTCTTGGCCCCTGTCTTTGATCCAAATCTCTCTCTTTTTCTTGCACGACGGTGGCGCGACATTGATGTGGTGTGTAGAGGAGCCAGTTGTCCGTGGAGATCGGCATATAACAGGATGGTCAGTGGTAGAGGACAATTTTCTTTGTGTCTCAGAGGTGCAAGTTGTACATGACGGATGCTCTTCTTCACCTAGTATGCATATGGTGCCCCAATATTGTTCTTCACAAATTTCTCAATGGCAACTCGATGAGCACAGAGGCTTTGACAGCATGTTCCTTCGCAAGATGGAGATAGAGGATGGCTAGAAGCACAAAACAGCTCTGATGTTGCTTGCAGAGAGCAAAGTGATGCTCTCTTTTTCTCTCTCTTTGTCTTTCTTTGCCTTTTCACTCAGACAAGTGAGTATACCTCTATTATGGCAGGTACGGTAGTAGTGAGAAGCTTGTGTGCGTGCTCTCCTTCAGCTTGCAGGTGATGGCACATACTCAATGGCCACCTAAGAGTTGCTCTTCCCCTTGTACCTTACAAGGCGCGATAGAGAGTATGAGTAATCAAGATCCACGTGTTGCAGACAGGCCACCATAGGTTTCATAGCAGTTGCCTCATGCCATTGAAGAGCTCCTGACTGTGAGGCCTACAAAATAAACAATCAAAACCTCTGAATGGGAGCATGGATGGTTGAGTCCGACCTTCGTGCTGGTGTCAAGTGAAGTCCATCATCTCCCGTTGGTGTAGACTATGGCGAGTGTTGCAGAATACTCATTTCTAGCAGTCAGTTGTTTCTCTGGTGTTTGTGCGAGAGACCCAAACGGAATCAACAATGAAAAGTCGTGATCTATGGGATTGAGAGAGATGAGACACGAAAGAAAATGACCATTAATCCATGAACCGGTATGAAGCTTGATGAAGACTATGTGATGAGATCAAGTCTATTATAACATAATCGATGTAACTTGTAAACATATCTCACAAGGATATCTCCATCAATATTTCCAACTAAAGTGTTTATGAACACGATAGAGTTCACAAGCATCAAAACACATAAATCCCACACAAAGTGTTTATAAACACTTTAAAACACATGAGATGGATGCTTAATGCTTCAAAATGAACCACTAAACCGATCACAAGGCACCAAGGAACTACAATAGCAAGAGTGGGAGGGAGGGGAAATGGGGTTAAAGGTGAACAAAGGAATGAGAAAAAAGGGTGGAAGGGTAGGCAAATGGGCAAAATGAGACCCAAGAAATTGATGGGGCTTCTCTCAAGAGGAGAAAGCACACCACCAAAGTAAAGCACCAGCACCACCAAAGTCACCGCCAAATGCACCACCAAGACCCCCACCTAGCGCTCTGATACCATGTAGAGAGTACACATGTGGAAGCAAAATGAAAAGTAAACTACTCTCACAAAACAAAGAATGTGTGAGACACAAAATGAGTAAAACATGAAATGGGTAAACTCATGTGGATTAGAAATGAGCTTTTCAGGAACATGGAGTAAGATCATCAAGCTTCTAACCAAGTACAGATGAGGGGAGAGGCCCTCTTCATATAGATTTGGGAGGGGCTCTCAAAAGTACATCATATGTGGGATAAGTCTCCTGAAAGGAGAATGAATACAATTGGTAGAAGCACATGGCAAGGTACCCAAATACAAAGGAAATATAATATAAAATGGAAATAGACTAGAAATGGAGTGCCTCCTGGATACAAAATGGAGATGCACTCATGCGGATACAAATATAGATGAAGTAGGAGGAATCATGTTGTCAACAACAACTAACCCACTTAGAGCCAAAAAAAGCATGTAAATCTAGCAGTAGTGATCCCCCCTTGGGATAAAACAATCCAAGTAGCTGAGTACCACTCAAGTAGCCAAAGATGTGCTTAACTACCTGCCAATGCTTGACCCTTGGGCAATGCATAAACTTGCTCATCTGTGAGACAACAAACTGAATATCTAGCTGAGTAATGCATAAGTAAATCAAGCATCAATAGCCTACTAATAGAGTACAACATCAAATGCATCTCAAGCATCATGAAAACTCAATCGTAAACATGTCTCCATAGGAGTGGCAATAGGTTTACAATCTTCAAGGCTAAAATGCTACGATAATGTGTCAATATATTTTGTTTGACATGAAGCATTCCACCATCAACTTGCATAAACTGAATGCCCAAATAATGATGCAAATGCCCCAAATCAGACATCTCAAACAAGGCATGCAAATCAGCCTTAAAATAAAAAATATGCTTGTCATGAGGACTAGTGAGCAACATGTCATCAACATACGCAACAATGATCAGAAGTACATCATTAGCATGCTTAATATATAAGCTGCTTTCAGTTGGACTGTTCTCAAAACCATGTGCAATCAGATAGGCATGTATCTTTTCATACCAAGCACATGGTGCTTGTTTCAAACCATATAAAGCCTTTTTCAACCTGCACACCTAATTTTCATGCCTTTTCTGCACAAAACCATGGGAGTAAAAAACATACAGATGCTACAAAGAGTAGTCATTCGATACGTAGGTGCAAATGTTCATCAAAATCAATGCCTCTTTCCTACGCATAACCCTTTGCAATGAGCCTAGCCTTATACCTATCAATTGTTCCATCAAGCTTATGCTTACGCTTGTATACCCGCTCAGTGCCAATGGCCTTCTTGCAAGGAGGAAAGTCACATAAAGGCCACATACCATTTTTCATGATAGAATCATATTCAGATTGCATTGCAGCCATCCAATGTTCAAAATTTGGTGCTTCATCAAACGAAATAGGCTCAGTCTCATCATAGAGAGTAGAGGCAGCCATAGCATAGCAATCTAATGCAAAAGAGGCACTATGAGAGCTTGAATGAGTACGATATGACAAAGGTGCATCTAAGTTTTTTTCACACAAAGTCTGCACAACCATTTTGGCATAGTTTTTGCCTACTGAATATTAGCTCTCTCATCAACAAGTGCACCCTGTAAATTTGCATCAGAAATGGAATGATCTACATCATCACATGAAACCTGCAAAGGTTGAGAAGCTGCCTCATTAGGACTAGCACTAGACTATCCACCTGTAAAAAGAGACAGAAAAGTATCATACATGTCTTTGGAGCTAACAAATGTCTCCTTAGTACATGAAAGTAACGACTGAATAGCATCTTCCACAAAAACAACATCATGTATAACCAAAATGCATTTAGTGTGTGGATGATACAAACGATAACCTTTACTTTTAGAATTATACCCAACAATAATACATTTTACTACTTTATCATCCAATTTTCTACGATATTGTTCAAGCACTAATGCATATGCCAAACAACCAAAAACATGTAGATGAGCAACAGATGGCTTGCGACCATGCCAAGCCTCATATGGAGTGATAGACTGTAGCACTTTAGTGGGAAACGTGTTAAGTACATATGCTACACACATAACAGCCTCAAGCTAGAAACTATGTGGTAAAGCCTAACTCCTAACCATACACCTCGCCATCTCCATGAGTGACTTGTTCTTCCATTTAGCAAATCCATTTGGTTGAGGTGTATACGACACTATACACTGATGTTTTATCCCACATTCAGCCAGAAGTACATTAAAGTCAGAAGACATATATTCCCCCCTCGATCAGAATGGAGGGTGCCCATTTTACATGCTTACAGATTTTTAGCCAAAACCAAAAACTGTTTGAAGCACATAAAAAATTAGGACTTTGCCTCCAATGGATATACCCATGCATGCCTAGAAAAATCATCGATGAAAGTCACAACTTAAAGATAGTTTCTAGAAGATGGTGTCTGCATAGGACCACAAACATCACTATGAACAAGCTTCAATTTTTTAGTAGCTCAAATTGAACCATCTTTTGCAAAGGAGGAAAGCTGCATTTTGCCCAAAATACAGCCTTCACAGACATGTTTACTGGGTGCCTCAAATTTGGGAAACGAGGACACCATTTTAGATTTCTACACGTGTAGCAAACTAGAAAAATTCAAATGATGAAAGCGTCCATGCCAAAGCTTTGCATCTGACATGGCCTGAGAATCATATACTGCACATGCTAAATCATTCACAAATTTTTCATAGTCTATAAGCTTATACAAACCACGACATAAAATGCTAGACACAATAATCACGTCGCCATTTGACAGATCATGAATTGTACACCTCTCATCAAGAAAATTTCACAACCAAGCCAATCTTGGCTAAAGCCAAAACTGATAACATATTCTTCTTGATCCTTGGCACAAATAAAGCATCTGACAAAGTGAAAGGACTACCATCAGCAGTAGTCAAAATGATCTTACCAACTCCCATGACAGGATAAGAGAAGTTATTGGTGCATATGATAGTATTCCCTGTAGGGGAAGGCTCGAGTGAAGTGAAGCAACTATGCTGTGAGGTAATTTTTTTGGTTACCCCAGTATCAAAATACCAAACATATGATTCTATTGCACACATACATTGCTCATGAGAAGATGAGTCAAAACCACAAATAGTAGTAAATGCCCATTCTTCATCCTGCACAAGATTAGCAGACTCTGTTTTCGGTGTAGAGGCCTCTACAACAACCTTTCTGGCCTCTTTCTTCTTTGCCTCTTTAGCAGCGAGTTTTGGACAGCTCTTAATGACATGATCATTTGCTTTATGGTATTTGCAAAACAATTTCTTCTTTTCTGATTTCTTCTCATCTTTTTCTTCCTTCTTTGAGTGTGCAACGTTTGCAGATTTCTACTCACTAGTAGATAAGATCCATTTAGCTTTGCCCGTCTGATTAACCAGGAAAGCTTGATCTACAACACGCATAATAGACCTATTCTGCCTAGACTGATCTTCTTGCAGTAGAACAGAAACTAACTCTTCAAATGTTAAGGCATTTGGATTTCCTTTCATCATCAAACGAAGAGTAGAAGCAAAACTCTGATATGAGTCGGGAAGACATTTCAGATTAGTCTGCACAAGTGAACTGTCACGAAGGACTTCATTAGTAGAAATCAACTATTCCTTCAAATCCTTGATCTTTGTCAGAAAATTGTCCATAGGATCACCTTCATTCATATGCACACTCTCCAACTCTTTTTGGAGGTGTAGCTCAGTGATGAGTAGCACCTCCTTTAATGTCGATCCGGGAAGATGTGAGGATGGTATGATGACCTCGAGCAAGTGAAGGCACAAGTGCGTGAGTGAGAAGCACACAAACATGCACACACATACACACACACGCGCACACAAGGTAAGACAAAGAGAGAGAAGCAATGGAGTTCTTTGGATTACTTTCAACAAGCTCATACAAGTTCAAATCAATTACAAGCTAACCTCAAAAATGAGCTCTCTAGCTCTATTTATAGTTTTTGACTAGGTTTTGGCTTTGTCCAGACCTAGTGTCTGGCCTAGTTAAAAATTAGGTTCTCTGCCCTATTTGGAGGTTCAAACGGAGTCTAAAAAATGTGAAAAATGATAGGTAGGTACTTCTAAAGCTCCTCAAGCTCAAGGACTGCTTGGCTTGCACAAAATGGAGCTACAAAAATATGAAATGGTATTTACAATACCGTTTTTAGTGATGAAAATCACTATTTTTGTAGGGATTTCTTCTAACATTTTGACATACATTTCCTGGAGCTCCCTACTTGCTCCTTCTTCTTGTGTGCCCAACTCTTTGATGCCTGAAAAATTTAAATGGCCTACTTGCCAGATCTTCTTTGACTACTGTGTCTGCTTGTGCTTTCTCTTCGCTCCGACTCCCTTTGTAGGCTTCCTTGTCTTATGAATCCTTCAGTTCCTTGACTACTGCCAACACCCCCCCCTCTCTCGCGTCTGCTGTCTCTGACAGACCCTTGTATAGCTGTGCGTTGGACATAATATTGAACAACATCGAAAGCGAGGTGGTGTTCTTCTAATCATAGCCCCCGTGCTAGGTCTGTTAACAATGCATCCCAATTCACTGGTCCTGGGACGTCTGGATGTGGCACCCGTAATTGTTCTGAATGGATGGTTCTTTCCATAGCGAATAAGTGGAGGATATGTGAGGGCCTGGGTACAAATATTTGTGAGTGATATTCCCAGAATCCTGTTACGAACATCTCCTCGAATGTCTGTTTAAAGCAAGCTGGGAGGTACTTGATTCTGGCGTGCCAAGCATATATTACGTCTATTGATGGGGTGGTGCTCATGTCGTATACCAGATCTTGGTTGGCTGTAAGGAAGCCAACTCCTGAGAAGTGGGGGTCTTTAATGTTCTTGAATGTCCTGAATGTGATCAACATTAATTCAAAGATTTTCATGCACATTTGGGCCATCACATCGGGGGTATTCCGTAGTCGAATGCTCTAGTGACGGATGGTAGAAATCATATAATTCACAATGGGAGGTCCTTGTGGAGGTGCTAGATAAACATAATTTAACCACTTTGCACAGCCTTTGATGTTCTTGACAGCAATGGTAAACTCGGGCCAGGTGCATCTGCGAAAGACTGGAACATAACAGGGATTGTATTTAATAAAGAGTGGCATGTTAGTCCAAGTACGAACCATCTTTGGGTAGGTCTCAAGAAGACGGATCTTCCAGGTGGGTTGATGAATGGATCCTTTTTTAGCACTTTCTGGGATCATCGGGCCCAAATTGTGTGGCGAAAGTGCCACATCGTCGTTGGATCTCTGCATTGTAATCTGCCAGGAGTACACAGTATGGCACATACTGATCGTCGTTGGTGCCGATCCATTTATGATGAGACATACTGCGGAAATATTCTGACTTTATGATGGTGTCTTCTAATTTGGCCATTGATTGGATTTGGATTGCCACTCGATCTTCATGGGTTGTCGTTGTTTTTTCTAGTGTCTGGAGCCATTCGGGTACTTCGACTTCCAAGGTGTCCATTCCTTCTGAGGTTTGCTGACCACCTTGCATCGGCATAGGAACATATGGTTCCTCATACGTTTCGTCCACCTCAATGGGTACCAATTCATCTGGCTCTGGTTCTACAACTAGAGAGGGCTGTCTTTCATATTCCAGTAACTTCTTCTGCAGTTCCGCCACCTGCTCTGTTAATGCCTTTACTTTCGCTGAAGTCGAGGTTGTTTCTATGACTTTGGGTTGTGCCTCCTGTTCCCTGAGCTGGCGACGTAGCTCATCCCGTTCCTTTTCCAAATCGTCATGTGCTTCTAATAGATCCGCATAGCTTTCCAAGATTGTTTTCATTGTTTCTGAGGGAACTGCTTTGAATTGTTCTAGGTCGATTTCATGGGGAGAGCCTTCCATGGCAGCTTCCAGGTTTTCTTTGTTTTGCTTCTACAGACGCTTGTTTTCTTCAAGGGCTGTAGCCATGTGTTTTCGGAGTAGAGTCAAATTTTGCCGGACTCTGAGATTATCTGTTTGGTAGACCTCCAGTAAGGCTTCGAGTTGTTTGACACCTGGCGCTTGTGATGGTTGGGGTGTCTCTAGGAGGGTTTGATGAGCTTGCTCGAGTATGGTGTAATGTTGATTGAGGTCTGCATTTTCTTCTTCTATAATTGTAAGCCGTCTCTGTAGTTGTTGATGATTCGTAGTCAGTTGATTATGACGGTCTTCGAGAGCCTGATACTCACTTTGAAGTTGCTACATGTATTGATGTAATGCCATGAATATACTATTTACATTAAACGATGCAGGGAAAGATGAAGATGCAGGGGAAATGGGGAAGGGGAAGGGAGTTGTGAATGCTGTGGAGTCAAGTGGTGAGGTAGGTGGAGGGGGTATGGGAGATTGAGGCTACGTGGGGGGTGGGAGTGGTGCTGTGGCTGGTGATGTTTCCATTGTGTCAAACGTGTGTGTGACTGTGTAGATGGGAACAGTGGGTGGGGTGGATGTGATATTTGTGAAGAGTGTTGTGAAAGTGGGCATGGTAACTCCTCCGAATTGGATACCGGGAGAGAGAGGAATTCCCATGACGACTGTGGTAATGGCAGAAATAGGCGTGGTAGTGCTAGGTGGTGAGGTGACTTGTGTAGTGAGAGGTGAGGTGGGTGGTGAGAGTGGTTCCGCCTGATGTGCTTCTATTCATGTGTTACCTCCTGGTTCTGATACATTGATGTGGATTTGTTTGCCGGATCGCATGGGGCAAGTAGGTACTTGTTTCTCAAATCGATGAATATAAGTCATGGCTGCATGAACAGCCTCATGTAAGCCTACTGCGTCTGCGTGCAGGTTCATCGATTCAATAAACATGTCATCCACACCTTCCTCGGCTAACATTTGGCTCATGATTATCTTTCTTGTCTCGAGCGACAGTTTGTGTTGTTCTTGTACTCGCTTCATGGTTTCGTATAATCTTTTTATTTGGGCCGAGTATGCCGGGGCACTTGCTAGTTCTAAAAGTTCGTCATGTTCTTGCTCATATTCCTCGTTTGCTTCTTCTTCTTCTGTCTCTTCTTCATCCTCTTCTACTTCTACTACTCCTGGTTGGGTCGGGGCTGAAGTTGTAGTAGTGGGTTGTTGTCCTTGGGTTTGCTCTGCTTCTGTCTCCAGATTAGACTCATTGATCAAATAGGCAATTTCTTCATCTGTCAAATCAGCAAGGGTGTAACCCTGTGGGAGTTCGATGGAATCGGAGGGAACACCAGGTTGGGTCCTTCTGCACTTAGTCTGGGTAGGCTATTGGTAAATGGTCGGACACGCCTCGTTTGTGGAGGGGTCACCTTTGGTGTGGTAGTGGATCCCCTTGGTTGAGCGCATGGTAATTGAACTCCCCCTCTCATCTTCTTCGATGGAGGACCCGTCGTTGATAGTCATCTTTGGAACTCTTGGGCCTTGGACCATACTAGTGCTCTTTGAATGGGCACGTCGTATGCTAAGCACTTGTAAATTATTCTTGTGAGAGCACGGCATCCATGAAGTACATTTTTCTGTTTCTTATTCCACCGTTGATGGGCTAGGTGTATTTGATCGATGATCCAGTGTGGTATGTTGATGGTGAGATTCTCTGTCTCCGCCAAGTACAAGCTGAACCATATCTTTTTTGGTGGCATAGTGAATCATTCTTGGGCGGGAAAAGCAAAATGCTGCATGATCGTTCGTAGGTGGAGAGCAATGGTAGGTGTCATTGCTACCATGTCCTTCAATTTGTTGAGATCCTTATGCTTCATCCTGCCTGGAACCATTGTTTCTTTCTCAGTGGGAATATGCATGCCTTGCATGTTCAATGCTTCCCGTACCAAATTGAGGGTCAATTTGAATCTCTTGAGTTCGTGGCCTGGCAATAGTGAGGGTAGGACAAAAGTACTATCGCCTCCCTTGGCCCTGCTAGGAGTGATGGTACTGATAAAATAGGAGTAGTGTAGGAAATCTGGCTTAGGCAAATGTGCCCTGAAATAGCTATCCAAGCTCGCTTTGGTCCATACCGATCGCATTACTTCTGCATTCTGATAGTTCTCAAATTCGCGAGTGAAGAAATGGTAGCGTTCCCATTTTCCATTGAACTCAATTTCTGCTTCCCAGAAGTAGGTGCCATCACCCAATGGCCCTGCGACATCACTAAACCAATGAGCGTGTTTTCCCACTTGAGAAGTGTGTCCCTGAGGAGGGTCCTAAATAGGGAGCACATGCACCGCTTGAAGTTCTTGAGGCCTCTCGGTGAGTGGTGGTTCAAGGAGGAGGGTTTCAATGTCCACAATCTGTACGCTAGACCCTGGCTGGGAACTGGTGCCTCTTGCTTCTGCCATTGTTATTGCTTGCTTGCTGGTTCTGTGAGAATATAGAATCATGCGTTAATATTGTAATGGACAAGATAGAACACTTTTTGTCCCCGTTACGACATTATCATGAGGTGAGTAATGGGTTAGTGGGTCAGTGAGTGCTCGATGATTTTGTGTGTAGTTAATGAGTGGATAGTCCTACGAGCTAGATGGAAAGATGCAGTGTATGAGTGATGTAGTTAGCAAGTGAGGATGAATTTACACATGGGGTTCGGGGGTTTTATTACAAGTTTTAGGCTGCCAAACACAATGGATGGCTTTCGGTTTTGGTTTAGTGGAGACTCTGGAGGGCTTTATGAGTATTTCTGCTTGGGAATGAGGCAGTTTTGGGACCCTTTTACAAGTGAGTCTGTTCGTGCTTCCGGGCGACTGTGTGTTCGTGTGTATTAAACAAGAGTGGGTAATGGCTCCTTGAGTGAGTGAACCCTATTGTGCATGATGTGATTCATGCGTGACTAGTTGAGCCCGCAAGCAAGCCTTAGGCACCCAAATTTGTCTTGATTGTGTGCCAGCCTTCATCGACTTCTTGGGTACCTAGATAAATTTCACTTTCTCAAAAGAAGTTTTGGAAGTCTTCTTATTAGTATCATGTCGTTGATTACTAATAGGAAGTTGAGATGGTCATTGTTGCTTGACTGTAATAGGTTGCTCGCCTTTCCGCACCCACACTTGTTTCAATGGCTGAGACATCCTGCTTCGCACGTTCCTTTGGCCTCCAGCATAGGTAGTCTTCAATAATTGATCTACCTTTGGTTGCTGCCTCCCTCTGGCCTTTGGAAAAGAAGGGAGTTCCGTTGAGTCCTTGACTTCTTTATTGAGATCATCATTCCTCTGCATCACATAGGTTTGGACAAGAACAGCATGGTCAACTTCATGTGTACCCCTGGAAGGACCAGGAGTCTGTGCCTTTCCTAGTTCCTTGAGTGCTCCATTATCTAACTCAACTGTAAGTCAACTCTGATTTACCCATACCTGGAGAAGTCCACTTCTTGGTTTAGGTTGACTGCATGATCATAGATCCAATCTTGACCCAGGACAAGAGGTTCAATGAGGTCCTCATCTTGACACACTAGTACTTTAACTGTCATTAGAACATCTTGAATGGAGAGGGGAAGTTCCACCTCGCCCATGCAAGGGGTTTCCACACCTCCCAATCCTATGAGATATGCTTCTATAGGATTGACTTTTAATTTCAATTCTCGACAGTAAGAAAGTCTCACCACACTAGTGGCTACACCTGAGTCAATCAATGCTCGCACAATTTTTGCACTAACTCCTTGTCCTATCTCTAAGGTCACAAAAGGATGTCGATCGATTATTATTTGGGAACTTATTCCTGAGACTTCACACATTGCCACATGATATCTTGGATCCTCATAGGCACCCGTCCTAGGTTGATCCCTACCCTGCCGTCTCAACTTCATCCTTCTGATGCGTTCTAAAGCTTCTGCTTGAGCTTCTTCTTGAACTCGTTTTTCTTCTTCTTTGCGTTTCTTGGCAGTGTTGAGTCGATTGAGCATTTCCTCGGTGAGAGGTTCCTAATACAACTTGACTCTGCATCCACTTATGTAGCTCGGGAGAATGTCGTCTTCAAGTGTGGCTAATTGGACTGCTTCATTAGTCGAGATCCTATTTATGATCATAGGTCCATAGCCTCTCTTCTCTAGTTTTCTCGCATGTTGCTTCAAAGTGTAGACTAACACTAGGTCCCCTGCTTTCAATCCTTTATCCTTAACATGGGCATCAAAGTACGCCTTCTGTCATTTCTTAGCTGCATATATTCCTGCTGCAGCTCTTAGTTTGGTTTCCCCTAATCGTTCAAGGTAAAAAATTCTTGAAGAGAGTTCATGACCCGTCCACTCATGCTCCTGTGCTACTCTCAATGTGGGAATCAAGAAGTCCAAAGGTAGCACCGCATTTTGGCCAAATACCATCTGAAAGTGTGTGGCTTGGAGTACCATTTTATAGGCCACGCGGTATGCCCAAACAGCATGGTGTAGCTGTTTGTCCCAATCAGAGCGTTTATTATTCACCAATTTGGTAAGCACATTGCATAGAATCTTGTTTGTGCTTTCGGCTTGCCCATTAGCCTGTGGGTGATAGGGGGCAGACTTCTTGTGTACAACCAAGAACTCTTGGAGCATATTTTCAATAACTTCATTCAAGAAGTGAGTGCCTCTATCACTTACCAGCTCTATAGGTAGCGCGTATCTTGTGAACACAATCTCAAATAGGAACTTAGCAGTTGTCTGAGCATCATTCTTTGTCGTAGCTTTTACTTCTACCCACTTGGTTAGATAGTCTGTGGCCACAATAATATACTCCACATGCGAACTCTTGGCAGGGGGTTTAATAGGACCAACAAAGTCTATTCCCCACTTAGAGAATGCACATCCACCCATCATAGGTTTCAGTGGCATCTCATCTTTGCGTATAGGATACTGAGTTCGCTGACAAACATCACATCTTTTCACATAGGTATGTGCATCCATGTGAAGGGTAGGCCACCAGAAGCCCGCAAATAGAATTGCCTTGATCACCCGGTCTGGTCCAAAATGTCCTCTTGCTACTCCTTGGTGAGCAGCTTCCAAAACTTTAAGATATTCACTCTCATGGACACATAGTCTGAGGTAACCATCTTTACCACGCTTGTATAGATTATCACCAATGAGCGAGTAATCTAGGGCTTCTTGTTCTAGACTCCTTTGTCTGGCCAGCGTCATATCTTGAGGGAATGTTCTCGTCCTAAGGAAGGTTACTAATGGTTCACTCCAATCTGGCACTATGGAAACTTGATAAAGAGTGGCATGTTCCACAGGTGGTTTAGTGCAACAGATTGGGCATTCCTTGCACAACTTCTGGACATCGGCTTCCATAGTAGGCCAATGCACTCTGAATCTTCTAAGTGTCTGTAAAGTTCTTTGCTTTGGGTAGTGTTGCTCTAATGCACATACATGTGCTAATTGCAACCATTTTGCGTACTCGTCCTCTTCCACACAACAAGCCAATATCCCTTGATCTGTCTGTTTGTACATGCTTCCTGCCATGATATGGTACTTCTGGGATTTTACTACCTCTCTACCTTGAGTGTTTATGATTGGGTGGTTAGGCCCGTATGTCAATACTGGCACTAATGGCTTAGCCCACTGAGGCACAACTTCCAGATTAAACAAGTAAGCATCAGGAAGGTCATCTGATACTCCTTGTGGGGCTTCTCCCGATGTGAGCCTAGAGAGATGGTCTGCTCTCAAGTGAGTCTTTCCTTTTCTTACCACAACCTCAAAGTCGTATTCCATTAGCAAGAGAAACCATCTTACTAATCTACCGGTATTGCATGGCTTGTTTACCAAGTACAACAATGCCTGATGATCAGTAAAAAATTTAAACTTATTTGCAAGCAAATAGTTTCTAAACTTTTTAACTGCATATACCATGCCTAATCCCTCTCGTTCAGTGGTTGTATAGTTTCATTCAGCCGCATTCAATTGTCTACTAGCATAGGAAATTGGAAGATCCATATTGCCTTCGCACGTAGGTTGTGCAAGTACACATCCTATAGCATAATTGGATGCATCCATATGAACATGGAAGGGCTTATTCCAATCCGGTGTGGTCAAGATTGGTGCTGAACACAATCTTCTTTTGAGCTCATTGAAGGAGTCCTCACACTCATTAGTCCACTCGAAGTTAGTCAAAAGTCCGTACAGGGGCTTTGCTATGATGGCATACATGTGTATAAACCGTCGGTAATAACCACAATGCCCCATGAAAGCTTGTACTTCATTGACATTCTTTGGCCTAGGTAACTCGGCTATGGCTCTTACTTTCTCTTCATCGATGGATATGCCATTCTTTGACACTATGTGTCCTAGAATCTTGCCTTGCCTGACCATGAAAACACACTTTTCTGGGTTCAAGCAGACTTGATATTCTCTACATTTGTCAAAGATTTGCCTGAGTTCTGGTATATGTGTCTGTCTAATGTTGGAATGAGCACAGAGGTCGTCAACATAGACCTCTAAATTCTTCCTCAAGAACTCTTTAAACACGTGGCACATCAATCTTTGGAAAGTTGCAGGAGCATTGGTAAGCCCAAATGGCATTACCCGAAAGGAAAATATGCCCCATTCGGTGGCAAAAGCTGTCTTATGCTGGTCCTCCGGAGCAATGGCTGCCTGATTGTAGCCCAAAAATCCATCAAGGAAGCTATACACTTCCTTGCCTGCTACTCTTTCTAGCAGATGCTCAGTGATAGGAAGCAGATAGTTGTCTCGAATAGTGGCTGCATTAACCTTCTTCAAGTTAATGCACACCCGTAGCTTTCCATTTTTCTTGGGCACCACTACAATGGGGGATACCCACTCGGTGTGCTCAATTTCATAGATAAATACAGCTTCTACCAGTCTATCTATCTCCTCTTTGATCTTGGCAGCATAATTATCATTGTATGTGTATGGCTTTTGCTTAGAAGGTTTAGCATCTAAGGTCATCGGGATTGTGTGTGAGCATATGTCCGGGTCTACACCTTTCAAATCCTTGTAACTCCAAGCGAATACATCTCTGTATTCTCTAAGCAAGGCTATTAGCGCATGCTCTTCTTCCTCTGTTAGGTCATGGCCTATGTACGTGCATCTCTCCTCTCCTTTTTCCATGGCTACCACTATTTTCTTGGTGGTTTCTTTGTTATCGTAGGCCTCTCCTGATTGTGCCTCCCGTTTTGGCATTCTTACCATGACTCTTCTATCGTCTATCTCATACTTTTTAAAGTTTTCAAGGACCTCAAACAAGGATTCTTCCTCTTCTGGTTTGACTTCTCTCTTCTTTCTTTTTTTTCCTTCATCCTTAGGGGTCACTTGTGTGGCTAACCTTACATCATTTGTATGCTCTCCATGTCTCTGGGGTTGAAATTCTACTTCATAGAAGTATTCTTCATCTGATGCAAAAGGTGGGTCCATAATGATTGACTCTAGGTCGGAGTCACTTGCATCCTTAAATGCATCAGGGCTAGGTTTGCACTCTTCTAAAACTGCCTCTCCCATGATTGGCGCTATGGAGAAGACTGAAATGTCATAGCCCTCCTCATCACAGTGGGGTCTCCATTGTTCTTCATTGTACATCCATGGTTGCTAAAATTTCTGCCCAGCCGTGAGGTTCAAATTCTTCGTCAGGGAACACTACAGGTGCATATGCTGGGTCTTGAATTGATCTGTGTGTCTCTTTTGCACCTACGTCTCTGGCTTTTTCTCTCTTCTCCTCTTCTACTGCCACTTTACACATCCATAAGTGAGTGTCTTCATGCATCCATGAGGATCCTGATCCTATGGAGTGCACAGACTCTGTATCATCTTTGGCCCTATGAATAGGATTCCATTGGATAGGAGGGACATCTCTATGAGAGTAATCTTTGAGATTAACCTTGGTCGTGACACCTAGGTGTTGCAAATACAAGGAATTGGTTCCCCAATCTTGTACCACTTGCAACTGTCGCATAAATGGTCTTCCCAAAATCATCTCATAGGCATGGTTCTTGCTAAAATCATAGATAGCAAACGTGTGCTCAAACTCTACACCACATGTAGTGAGAGTTATTCCTTCAAGTAGTCCTAAAGGCCTCTCTATGTGACCATCAGCCATTTGCAATTTCATCCTCGTGGGCCTGAGTGCTGGCTTGCCCCACCGCTTCCATAGGGAAGTGGTAGCAATAGCAACTCCTGCACCTGAGTCTAGAATTGCCTTAGTTGTGTACCCCTGATGGGAATGGGAAGATAGGTGTTTCCTTCTTCACCTTCACTCATATCTCCTATCTTTTCTAGAGGAATTTTTGGCACTGTCCTATGAGAACCTACCTCGGAACGAGGTTTTGCTATCTCTGGTACTTGTTTGGCTACATGTTTCCATAACTCTGGCCTAACTTTGAGTAGCTCTTCTAAAGTGAGGTTGCACTGCACTTTAGTGTTTTCCACTACCTCCATATTCCTAGGTATGACTGAGTCTTCGTTTCTTACCATGACTGTGGGTGCTCTCATACAAGTTGACTTGGCTTCCCATGGGCCTATGAAATGGGGTAACTCCTATAGGGATTTAGACTCAAAGTCTAAGCTCTCTCAACTTTGTGCACTCTCCTGCTCTCCATAAATAGAGGGAATATCTTGTGGGAATTGATCATGTGTGTCATCCACAAGTTCAATAGGAGGAGGGACTTCACTTTCTTTAGCCCATTTGTCTTCTTGAATCTCCTGTAGGAATTCTGGTGTGAACCTATTCATAGAAGAAGAGGTGTCTGGTTCAGTGGAATTGGGCACATAAGCTTCCTGGCCGGGAATGCTTAATCTTTTACTTGCCTCATCTCTTCCTTGGTTTTGTTCTTCCTTGGCAGATCTTGCAACTATGCTCTCTAACTTCTCTAATAGTCCATCCAAGTGCAATTGTGTCTTAGCTAAGCCAGAGTAGTTGAAGAGGCGACTGGCTTCAAACATAGTCTGAGCCAACGCGACCATTTTCACGCAAAGCTTGGTTCTTTCTATCTCTAGGTCAGCTCTAGGGTAGCACTTGTCATGATCTGTCACGTTTGGCCCTTCTTGGATTCTGGCCTGATATGCCTTAAGCATCATGTCTATGTCTTCAGGAGTGGGGTCAGCTAACACTGATCCTACTCTAGGGGGTGGTGGGATGGTCTTAGGTAGGTGGACAGATGATGGGTTAGATGGTGATGGAAGTGAGGGTGGTGGTGGTATGTGAGAGTTTGGTTGAGAGGTGAGTTCAACAATTTTGGCTTTTGTTTCTCTTATGCTTTCTTCTAAGTCACTCATCTTTTTAGACCAATGTCTTTTCATTCTCTCTCGGCTATCCCTCCAGGCTCTCGACTGTTTCTTGGCTATGCTCTCGGTTTCACTAACTTCTGCACTCTTCTCTTGACCTATTCCTGGGTTCTGTTGCAAAGTCTGGGCTCTAGTGACCACTTGCACTGGTGCAGTGGAAGTGACACTTCCTGTTGAGTCTACAACTAACCCAATAACGTTAATTGGAGTTAATTTTGGCATATTATTAGAATTCTTTGGGCAGTCTCGTAAGAGATGCTCCTTTCCACAATCTTGGCAAAAGCCTGGGATTGTCACTGACTGGGGTTGTGTAGGTGGAGGTAAGGGGCAATCACGAATGAGGTGATCTCCCTGACATCTGTAGCATGGTCCTCTAGGGAATGGGGGTCTTACCTGCCTAAGTTGGGGTCTAGAGTTAGGGTTTGTGTACATTACATTTGTGTATTCTGGCTCCCAACTAGGTTCACTTGGTTCTTCACTGTAGTAGGACTCACCATGTTCAGGAGATTCATGTAGTAAGCCTGGGGACTATCAATATGTGTAGAATCAAAGCTATGGTCACTAGGATCACTTTCTGAAAGCACTGGTGTTACTGGCACTATAGCTCTATTCAAATTTTCCTCAGCTGCTGCATACTTTACAGGAATCACATTAGCTGGGGTTGGAGGTCGTTGAGCTAACACAGGTTGAGGCCTTTGTTGGTTTTGGTAGGGTTGTTGATAGGATTGCTGCGGTCTACCATATTGCTCTGGAGGGTACTGGTTTTGGTATCTTCCCTGTTGTGGATAGGGCTGAGGGTAGGTTTGCCTAACTGCTTGCTTATTGTATGGGCAATCTTGTGCTGTGTGATTTATGTATCTCCGTTCTATGGTGCAATATTGGCTACTAGGGTTCACTTGGGGTTGAGCCATGATTGGACATGCATTCGCCATATGGTCACCACCGCAAGTATAGCACCTCTTTATTGGGGCAAATCTAGGAATTCGTTTACTAGAGACACCTAATTTTTGAGCTACTTTCTCCGCAAGTTCCTCAATTGATGTGGATTGTGAGGAAGAGAGGCTAGAAGCACTATCGGAATCTTTGTAGATTTTTGAAAGCTCTAGTTCCTGCCCTAGGTTATCCTCGATGTCGATGCACATGCGTACATACTCTTCTATGGTCCTAGGGTCCTTCAAGTACACATAGGATCGCAACTTTGTACTTAGCAATCCATCCAAGAATAAAGCCACTTGTTTCGCAGGTGTGGGTAACTTAGGAACAGGGCATCTCTCAAGATACTGCCTAAATCTTCTTCCTGCAAGTCTCACGGTCTCTTGAGGGGTCTGCTTGAAGCTGTGTATCAATGAGGAAGTATTATGCCTTATGCCACTTTTAGAGAATTCGGTGATGAAAGCCTCTAAGAGTTGGTCTATGCTCCTGAACTGTCTCTCATTCAATGGTTGAAACCACATAAGGGCTATGTTCCTAAGGGTTAGACCAAAGGCATTATACTGCGTGAAGAGGTCTTCAACTTGTTCAACTCTCAAAACTTGCCTAAACTCAGCCACATGATCATATGGGCCTCCTGTGCCATCGAAATAGTTCTTCATGGACTTAACCAGCTGTGTAGGTCTCAAGGTTCTAGTGTGTTCCCTAGGCCTTGGCAGAGGGAAATCATCAGCATTCCTTTGGTTCCTTGGGGCTCTAAGTCCCTCAGGTTCCGCTCTATTTGTTTCCGTTCTCGTTCTTTCTCTTCCCACTGGGTTGACAAAGCTTACCTCCGGTCTATCTCTATGTCTGTCTCTTTGAGTTCCATGAACATGGGATGTTCCAGCTCCGGGGTGACCAAAGGACACATTCGATCTTGGTTGGGGGAAAATAAATTCACCTTTCCAAGTGTAAGCATGCCTATCATTTTCTGTAACCACAAAGACCCTCTCTGAAGCATGATCTAAGTAGGTCACTCTGCCTGGGCTATCAAGATCTTTGAACTCATATATCATGATTGTTCCTACCTCATTCGGCTGATCAGATCTGTACCTCCAAAAGGCTTCATCAATCTCTCTGTTCAGGAGTAGTTCTATGCTTTTATTGTCGTGGGGAATCCACTCTGGTGTAATAATCCTAGTGAGAACAGATTTGCCTCGGGGGGTTCTAGGTTCTACACCCATGTTTCCTTGCTCTAGGTCACCTAAGTCCGTTTCTAGGATCACATTCCCAAATTCATCTATCCTATCTGGATGACTGGTGATTACATATATTGTCCCTTCCTTGTCTAGGTATGCTCCGTTTTCAAACTTGACAGCTAGGTGCTCTAGTCCAATGGATTGGTCGGGGTTTTTGATCTAGACCACAGATCTTCCTAGGCCGTCCTCATAGATGTTAGCACCTAATCGGTTGGTCCTAAGGTATTCGAGTTGCGTCTTGTAAGGGCCTTCTACCCTATGTAAATATGGCACTCCAGAACTTCCTGTAGGTCTCTCCATACCGTGGGACATCTCAGACTCGCTAGTCTCAAAGCTAGGGTAGTACGAATGATGGCTCAACTGCTGGGCCCAAGACCTAGCAGTATGATTGACACTAGCCTCTGAAGATCTAAGACTTTGTCTATCTCTCCCTAGGTGTCGTCCTGATCTAAGGTTCATAAGCCCATTTGAATAATCCCATTTTTTTCCCAAGTACACTTTGCATTGCTGAGTTCTTTTGTATCAGTTACTTGTTCTTTTTTAATTGCTCTTAGGTGTCACTTCTTGTCCAATTAATCTTCGTCGCAAGGAACACTTAAGTTTTTATCGTACTTTGAGTGCGGTCACTCGATTTAAATTCTTTTCCCTTAGGTTGTTTCGCAATTGTAATCTCCTAGCACTTGCACTTGAGTGATTAGAGTTCTTGGACTTGGTTGTTCTTAACGTGTTCCTAATTAATCAAAACCTCTATATGTACTTAGCCTATGCTAGGGATTGACAGAGGGTGTTGAGGATTTCCAACCTTAAGTTTCTTCCCTTGGTTGCCCTTGTATGCCCAGGAAGCGTGTTCCCAAGCTCGCACTTACTCTTGCTTCGAGTACCCTTCGATGCTCTCAAAGAACCTGAAAAAGTCCACAATTAGCTCAAGAATTGAATTCAATTGATAGACAGATCACTTTCATGCATGTAATTCACTAACCAAATTGCCTTTTGCCTTTATGGGAAACAATCCCAAGGGACCCTCAGTTTTTCCTACCCCGGGATATGGTCACTTCAAATTACCCTATCTAATAATCCTGACATTAATTCTACCGTAACCAGTGGAGTTTTTGGTTGTACTCCCCACGAGCTTTCCAACAAAACAAAAATCACCGCAATCGGATTTCATATGAGGAGGTTATGTCCGTTCAAGGTTTTGGGGCTAAAACAGGATTTAAAACAGGTTAACCGGTAGACAAGACTTCTCAAAATGCTCTGGGTACAGGCTTCACAATGCTCTACTAACCCTTAAAAGTTCCCCATAATTTGCCAAAAAATTTAGACCACTATTTTTTTGCCCTAAAAAATTGGTCAAATTTGCCCGTCAATCACGTTCGCAAGCTCTGTCAGTCGCGATTGATAGGTCAATCACGATCGACGTGTCGGTCGCGATTGACAGGTCCGTCGTGGCTGTCAGTCGCGATTGATGGGTCAATCGCGATTGACACATGGCCCGGATTTTTAGTCGATCGTGGTCAGCCGGTCGTTGACTCTGTCGGTCACGATTGATGGGTCGATCGCGATTGACAGGTCTGTCGCGAGGGTCTGTCAGTCGTGGTCAAGCAATCGTTGACTGGGTCGGTCGCGATTGACAGGTCCATCGTGGCTGTCGGTCGCGATTGACTGGTCGATTGCGATTGATGGGTCGGTCGCGATTGACACGTGTGACGCGTAAGTTCAATCGATTGTGGTCAATCGGTCATTGACTCTGTCGGTCATGATTGACGTGTCGATCACGATTGACAGGTCAGTCGGCAAGTGTCCGTCGTGGTTTGTCGATCACGATTGACAGGTCGATCGCGATTGATAGAAATCTAAGGAATTTCAAAATTTCAAGCACACATTTAGGATGCCCTAGGCCTACACATCATGGTTATACACTTTGTTTTGCAAAATAGTCAACTTTTTTGTCGGTCGCGATTGACAGAGGTCAACGCCTCGGGACCTGCACAGTCAAATTTTTTACCTGCTAAAGCTGGTGCAGCTGCTGGGGATGTTGATTCCTACAGAAAATCTCAAAAAACACAGAAAATCACAAGCACACAAACACTCTCTTGCTCTCTCTCACAAGTGAAATGAGGGAAATGGTATGGGTGGGGTGATATGACCAAAAACTGAAATTTTTCACGATGATGGAGATGGATGTGGGAGATGGTGAGGATGATGATGGAGATGATAAAAACAAAAGAAAAGAGATAAAAGTGAAGAAAATACCTATGACTCCAACGTCTCAACTCTACATCTTTCCATCACACGCTCGTCCTCAAAGCTCGATACCCGGCAACGGCGCCAAAATTTGGTGTAGCTCAGTGATGAGTAGCACCTCCTTGAATGTCAATCCGGGAAGACGTGAGGATGGTATGATGACCTCGAGCAAGTGAAGGCACAAGTGCATGAGTGAGAAGCACACAAACATGCACACACATACACACACACACGCACACAAGGTAAGACAAAGAGAGAGAAGCAATGGAGTTCTTTGGATTACTTTCAACAAGCTCATACAAGCTCAAATCAATTACAAGCTAACCTCAAAAATGAGCTCTCTAGCTCTATTTATAGTTTTTGACTAGGTTTTGGCCTTGTCCAGACCTAGTGTCCAGCGTAGTTAAAAATTAGGTTCTCTGCCCTATTTGGAGGTTCAAACGGAGTCTAAAAAATGTGAAAACTGATAGGTAGGTACTTCTAAAGCTCCTCAAGCTGAAGGACTCCTTGGCTTGCACAAAATGGAGCTACAAAAATATGAAATGGTATTTACAATGGTTTTTAGTGATGAAAATCACCATTTTTGTAGGGATTTCTTCTAACATTTTGACATACATTTCCTGGAGCTCCCTACTTGCTCCTTCTTCTTGTGTGCCCAACTCTTTGATGCTTGAAAAATTTAAATGGCCTACTTGCCAGATCTTCTTTGACTACTGTGTCTGCTTGTGCTTTCTCTTCGCTCTGACTCCCTTCGTAGGCTTCCTTGTCTTGTGAATCCTTCAGTTCCTTGACTACTGCCAATAGGAGGTAAGCAACACGTGCCTCATTCCTAGCTTGGTACAATGTGGTAAGTGTATCCCAAGCATCCTTAGCTGTTTTGCAAGAGCGAATGTGAGGAAAATGGTTTGATAGACAATGCCATCAATGCATGTGCTTGAGCATCTCTTCCATCCCAACGAATTTGCTCTATAGTAGGTGCAACAGGAACCATAGCACGAACAGGAATTAGAAGAGCATCAACATCTTCAATGCCATCTGCATCAGCTTCAAGACCTATGTTTGCAGGTGTAATAGGACATTTTTCAACATTGTACACAATGTTCCACAGTCCTTTTGCAACCAATACATGTCGCATCATATAAGCCCGCAATGGGTAATTGGTACCGTCCAACTTATCCTCAACAACCAACATACAGAAAACACCAATGCTTTCAGCCATGGCCACTAACTAAAATACCCTGATGCACCAAACTAGAATTACCTTGATGAGTTGTGCTAAACATGTACCAGAATTCGAGACGCTTATCTTGGTGAACAAACCTGTATATATCTTTGACACAAAAAGATGAAATAGCCTACACAAGCGCTATGATAGTGCATTCGAAGGCCAAAACGAGCTCAGATCACTATTTCAACACCAGAAGGTGAAGCTATTTTGATCTTCTAATTGCCCTGAGTATGCTTCACCAAATTTTGTGCAATTTTGAGACTAAACTAGAAGGGTGTCGACGATGCCCTAGATGAAGCGAAGACCTACTCTAATACCAATTGTTGGAGTTAGAAGTCTACGGAGGCACCTGAACAACACAAGGAAGAAGAAGAAGAAGCTTGGAGCACAACACACAATACTACATGTATTACCACTAGAATGTACAAAGATAAGTAACCCATTAGGGCTATAGGCATATATACAAGCCTGGGGGGAAAAACCTCCTAAAGAGGGAAAAAAGTGCCCCGCTGGTCCTAGTGTGTTCTCACACATCACTACCTAAATATATCAACAAGGACGAATATGACGGTGTGAATCTAGTTTTGTAGTTTCCTTCTTTGTTGTTACCCTTTGGAGTTGTCCTCTCCAATCATTTTAGCATAAAGGATCAACTACACATCTTTAAATTGTCAATCCGGGAAGTATACAAAGACCACAACCCCTTCTAGTTAATGGAATCCAAGAACAAGAGTTAAATGACTGTTTTTTCTGAGAAATTATGAAGATGAAGAGAAATATCTAGGGTTTTGATTATCTTGAGCTAAACAACAGCTTTACCAATGATCTTTGTGCCTAAAGTGTGTCATTTTTGTTGGTGCATTTTGCCCAAGCCTACATGCTTGATATGCTTGATATTATTCTCATTTGTAAGTCACATGTGTAGTCATGTGAACACCTCTTGTAAAAGAGTTCATTTTTATCTCTTGTATTTGGAAAAAGAAAAAAGGAAAAGGATGGCTTACCTCATGCATGATGTAAAAGAAAACTTGTGGCTCTAACTACTAAAATCACGAATTTTTGAGCTGAGGGAATATCTCCTAACTTTGGGGATCACTTTTAGGTGGAGCCATTCGAATTCGAATTCAAAACTCCCTCCAAGAATAGCTATAAAAGGAGCAAGAAGGAAGAGGCGATTAGCAAGCCTTGTACGTGACCACTTGATGTCATTTTGTAGAGATTGAAGAGCTTACTCCATAGCTCTATCATTCTACTCCCATTGTGCAAAGATTCATTTCCAATGTGGTTGTAATCATATGTGAATCTATACATTTATTATCATCTACCTCTCTGTTTTGTTCTCTGTTATACTCACTCAGAGCAGTAACTTCAGAAGGTCATATCTCGAGTTCTACTAGACCTTTTTCAGTGCTTTAACTTGCGTTTGATAGCTTGTACTGTCTACTTTGTGTACATAAAGTTTCAAGGTCATTAGGTTAATACTTTTGGAGATATATGCATTTTACTGCTCAGTGGTCTATCTCTGCAGAGCCACGAGAATTGTGGGAATGTTCCAAAAATTGATGAGACTTGTTCTCAGTGCTCAGTCCATCATTTGAAGTGTTTTAACTTGGATTGGGAAGCTTGCTAAGTCTATTTGCTATGCCCAAAAGGATTTTTTCTAATTCCTTCCAGGTTGAGAGCACTGTTCATTTTTTCCAGCAGGTGTATGTCCAAAAATAGCAAGTTTTGGGAGCTAGTCATTTCGCAACTAGTCTGTCTTGACTTAAACTTTTGGGATACATGTTCCAAAGTACTTGGCTGATATTTTGGTGGATTTAGGAAGCTCAAAGGGTCTACTAATCAACTCTGAAGTCTTAGTTGGCTGGTGTGAAGCTAGTTGTAGCAGCACCTACTCATCTTTGGATTGCATCCACCATCTCTCTTCACAGTGGTATCAGAGCCTAGTCAAGCAACATGGGAGATGGATTTCCATCAACAATTGACAAATTGGATCGAAAAAACTACCCGGCATGGTCTCTAAGGATGGAGGCTTACCTTCAAGGGAGGAATCTATATGGATTCATATCCAGAGATGAAGCAATGCCAACCATGAGGAACAAAGGGCAACCATCACATGAAGAAGTGGAAGGACTTTCGAATTGGTGTTCGAAGGATGCACTTGCAAGGTCCTATATTCTAAACTCAATCTCTGATTTTCTTTTACCTCATGTCAAGGGATGCAAGACATCAAGAGAAACCTGGAATGCACTTGCTTCTTTCTTCTCTTCCAACACTCGAGCAAGGAAGAACCAATTGTGGATGGAGTTCACAACAATGAAGAAAAGCCTGAAGCAAAATGTGACTGATTATGTCACAAAGATGAAGGAGATTTCCGACCAACTTGGAAGCATTGGAGAAGTAATTGAACAGGAGCAAATCATAAGACAAATCATGAATGGAATCAAAGCAGACGACAAGTGGGAGTCATTCACAACAGCCATGGATTTATACATGGATATGCATGTACCCGACCTCAACACACTCATGGGCCAACTCTTCACTCATGAAGCAAAGATTAGCAAAGGTGATGAGTCCTCAAGAGGTAATCAAACTTCTGCCTTATATTTTGATAAAGCTAAGGTCAAGGACAAGTCAAAGAATAGGAAGAATGAAGATGAAGGAAGCTCTTTCCAAGCAAACTTTGCAGGTAGAGGAAGAGCTAGAGGAAGAGGCAGAGGTGGAAAGCAAGGCAGGGGGAGATTCCAATCATCTCAACCTTGCAACATATGTGGCTTATCTAACCATACTACTGAAGAATGTTTCAGGAACCCAAGGAACTCAAGAGGAAGAGGATTCAATAGAGGTGGCTATGGATCAAATAGAGGTAGATACAATGGAGCCTACAACAACAACAACTACTACAACAACAATTACAACAACAACAACAACAACTATCAAAGTGGCCATAGAGGAAGAAGAGATTACAATAACTATGCAAAGGACCAAAGTCAAGAAGATTCATTATTGATTATGAATCTATCAGCAAAGAAGGGTAAGGATGATGATCACATATTTTACATTGATTCGGGATGCTCGAACCATGTAGCAGAAAATGTGGCTTTACTTTCTGATTTGGAAGATCCTCATAACAAGCATGAAGTGCAGACAGGAGATGACACAAAGCACTCAGTGGAGAAGATAGGTAATGTGAAGACATCAAATGGGAATATGAACCTCTTAAGCAAAGTCTTGTATGTCCCTACAATTACCAAAAATTTAATAAGTGTTGGACAGATTGTTGAAAAAGGACTGCAGGTTAGATTCAATCGATTTGGAGCATATGTTGAAGACCCAAGGCAAGGCTTTCAAAAGGATCGCCAAAGGAGAAAAGACAGGAAGGCTTTTCACTTTTGAAGTGGAAGATACAAAGAACATAGATTTGTTTAGCTATGGATCTCAAACTCTAACAGATTTGGAGATATGGCACAAAAGGCTTGCTCACATTGGTGAGAGGACACTCAAACAGATTTGCAGGGACCAAAGTGTACTTGGTTTGCCTAATATCACAAGGCAACACATGATTTATAAGTGTGAAGCTTGTCAACTCGGCAAGGCTCATAGACAACCTTTCAATAAGAAAGGATATATGTATCAAAATCCTTGGGATCTAGTGCACACGGATGTGTGGGGTCCAAGTAAGGAGCCATCTATATCAGGCTCAAGATATTATGTGTCTTTCATAGATGATTGTAGCAGGTGGACCATTCTATTTTTCATGAAGCACAAGGATGAAGTGTTTAATTGCTTTAAGAAGTATATTGCTCTTGTTGAAAACCAAACAGGTAGGACTTTGAAACGACTCAGATCAGATGGTGGAGGAGAATACTTCTCTTCTGAATTTGATGCCTTCTTGCATGAAAGAGGCATTAAAAGGGAAGTCACTACAAGGTATACACCCGAACTCAATGGTGTAGCAGAGAGGAGGAACAGAGCTATTGTCGAAGCTGCAAGGTCCATGCTCAACGAAAAGGGGATTGCCAAACTACCTATGGGCAGAGGCTGTGTCTACAGCCACATATCTCATAAATAGACTTCCATCTAAGTCACTAGATGGAACCACTCCATATGAAGTGTGGAATGGAAGAAGACCTAGTCTAGAGCATTGCAAAATCTTTGGATGCTTAGCCTATGCTCACATTCCTTCTCAAGTAAGAGGGAAATTGGATCCCAAGGCAGAGAAGTGCGTATTTATTGGTTATAACCAAAACCAAAAAGGATATAGATTGTACAATCCAACCAATAAAGGATTTTCTGTGAGTAGAGATGTAATTTTTGATGAAAACAAATTATGGAAGAACAAAGGTAAAGCAAAGATGCAAGATGCTACATATGGACCGGAGAGCTCACATCAACCACTTAGAAGGTCTTCAAGGGAGAAGAAGAAACCAGAAAGGTTTGGTTATGATACTTCTTTGGTCACCAAGCACTCAATCTACATTGCAAAGGATTCAACCAATGAAGAACCTACCACATTCGAAGAAGCACAAAGCAAGAAAGCTTGGAGAGATGCAATGGATGAAGAAATAGAAGCCTTGAAGGAGAATGACACTTGGGAGCTTGTACCTAACAAGCCATCTATGAAGATAATCGAATCTCGATGGATATACAAAATCAAGAGGAATCCAGATGGAAGTATAAATAGACACAAAGCAAGGTTAGTTGCCAAAGGGTTTGCTCAAACCCATGGTATTGATTATGAGGAGACTTTCTCTCCTGTTGCAAAAATGCCTACAATTAGGGTTCTCATTAGTCTTGCTGCATCTAGAAATTGGAATCTTTATCAACTTGATGTAAAGAATGCTTTCTTGAATGGATGGATTTCTGAGGAAGTGTATATGGCACAACCTCCTGGATATGAGGATGCACATCATCCTAACTATGTATGCAAACTAAAGAAAGCTTTGTATGGATTGAAGCAAGCTCCAAGAGCTTGGAATTTCAGATTGGTGACTTATTTGCAGGACCAAGGATTCAAAGCTAGCAAGGCGGATACCTCTTTGTTCATAAAGAGGAATGGATCTGAAGTGATCTATTTATGTGTGTATGTTGATGATATTATTATCACAGGCAATGATCTTGAAGGAATCAAACAAGTAAAGGCTCAAATGAAGGAGGAGTTCAAAATAAGTGACCTCGGACCACTCACTTATTTTCTTGGATTGGAGTTGATCTACTCAGATTCAGGTATATACATCACACAAAGGAAGTATGTGCATGACATGCTCGTCAAGTTCAAGATGGAAAATACCAAGTGTGCAGGTACACCTATGGAGCAAAATCATAAGCTTAGTGCTTATGAAGGAGAGCCACTTGAAGACATCACAAGCTATCAAAGCTTGGTTGGAAGTTTGAACTATGCAACACTCACAAGGGTGGATATATGCTATAGTGTTAGCATATTGAGTCAATTTATGCATAAGCCGAGAAGACCACATATGGAAGCGGACAAGAGAGTCCTCAAGTACCTAAAGGGGACCATGAATGAAGGTTTGTTCTATTCATATACTTCAGATATTGAGCTAAATGTCTACTCAGATGCAGATTGGGTCGGATCTAGAGATGATAGAAGAAGCACATCCGGGTATATATCATTTGCAGGTTCAAAAATCATTTCTTGGTCATCGAAGAAGCAACCAACCGTGGCATTATCTTCTACTGAAGCCAAATATAGAGGTTTGGCTAAAGTCTTTGTACTCAAGAAATCATGTGGTTAAAGTCTTTGTACACAGATCTTGGACTTCATTCTTCAACACCTCATATTTTTGGTGACAACACAAGCTCACTACATCTAGCAGCTAATCCAGTATACCATGCTAGAACCAAGCATATTGAAGTCCACTACCATTATGTAAGGGAGAAGCTAATGAGCAAGGATATTCAACTATCCTATGTCTACAGATATGCAATGTGCTGACATGTTGACGAAAGCTCTTGATGGTACGAAGTTAAGTAGATTCAAGTTGATGATTGGCTTGCAGGAAATCAAGGACAATTGAAGACTTATTTGAAGGCCAAGCATGTTAGGCTTGAGGGGGAGCTGTTGGTGCATTTTGCCCAAGCCTACATGCTTTATATGCTTGATATTATTCTCATTTGTAAGTCACATGTGTAGTCATGTGAACACCTCTTGTAAAAGAGGTCATTTTTATCTCTTGTATTTGGAAAAAGAAAAAAGGAAAAGGATGGCTTACCTCATGCATGATGTAAAAGCAAACTTGTGGCTCTAACTACTAAAATCACGAATTTTTGAGCTGAGGGAATATCTCCTAACTTTGGGGATCACTTTTAGGTGGAGCCATTCGAATTCGAATTCAAAACTCCCTGCAAGAATAGCTATAAAAGGAGCAAGAAAGAAGAGGCGATTAGCAAGCCTTGTACGTGACCACTTGATGTCATTTTGTAGAGATTGAAGAGCTTACTCCATAGCTCTATCATTCTACTCCCATTGTGCAAAGATTCATTGCCAATGTGGTTGTAATCATATGTGAATCTATACATTTATTATCATCTACCTCTCTGTTTTGTTCTCTGCTATACTCACTCAGAGCAGTAACTTCAGAAGGTCATATCTCGAGTTCTACTGAACCTTTTTCAGTTATTTAACTTGCGTTGGATAGATTGTACTGTCTACTTTGTGTATATAAATTTTCAAGGTCATTCGATTAATACTTTTGGAGATATATGCATTTTACTACTCACTAGTCTATCTCTGCAGAGCCCCGAGAATTGTGGGAATGTTCCAGAAATTGATGAAACTTGTTCTCAGTGCTCAGTCCATCATTTGAAGTGTTTTAACTTGGATTGGGAAGCTTGCTAAGTCTATTTGCTATGCCCAAAAGTAATTTTTCTAATTCCTTCCAGGTTGAGAGCACTGTTCATTTTTTCCAGCAGGTGTATGTCCAAAAATAGCAAGTTTTTGGAGCTAGTCATTTCGCAACTAGTCTGTCTTGACTTAAACTTTTGGGATACATGTTCCAAAGTACTTGGCTGATATTTTGGTGGATTTAGGAAGCTCAAAGGGTCTACTAATCAACTCTGAAGTCTCAGCTAGCTGGTGTGAAGCTCGTTGTAGCAGCACCTACTCATCTTTGGATTGCATCCACCATCTCTCTTCACAATTTTCTCAGCAGAACACAATTATGAAGTCAAATCTCAAAAATAGTACCTGTATCACATAGATGAGACAATCGCGATTCTATGAAAACTGAGGATTTCCATTTCCAGCTTTGTTATTCTGCACTTCCTTACTCAATACATCAAGAATCACCTCTCTTCATACACATTACTCAGAAATACACAACTAAAGCTCACAAATTCCATGGATTACACAATGAATAGAATCAACAAATCAAAAGAAAGTACATGAAAGGAAGAAACACGATTTTCTGTAGGAGAACTCTTCACATTACTTGGATAGCAAAAAATAATACAACCAACCCTCTCAAAATAGAGGAAATTATCTTTTATACATTTTCAAGTGTCCCTTTTCACACTTGAATTTTGGTCCTTTTCCTTTCTAATCTAAAAATATGCTATCAAAGAGCTTCCAAAAATTCTAGAAAAAATACATATGATTGTAATTTACATGAGGAAGACTGTTCCTCATTTTTACATTATTTGTGTAAATATTTCTACAATTTTTGCCATTTTACAAATATTTCTCTTCAAAAAATGCTTCTTCTAACATTCTTCCCCTCCTAGACTTTTTGGCTCCTGACAAAAAATACTCTTGCAGATAAGTAGTGAGAGCTTCCTTCACTTGTTTTTTCTTTGATAAACCTGTGACAATAAATCATGACTTTTTCTTTCTGTAATGTTCAAGTTATGCACCATTTCAAATAATGCTTTTCTCCATTGTACAACTGCTTCTGGTTTGTCTATAACATATTTCTTCATATATTCTGTGTATGTTGCTTCATAGGCAGTGAGTCTGGACTTTGTAACTACTGATAGATTTCCAAAAATTTATGATTCTCTTTCAAAAAACCCATAATCAAAGGCATCCTCAAAGATTTTGAAGGTAATGACTACCCAAAAATATTGTTATGCTATAATAGGCCATTAAGCAAATTCTGTCTCGAGTTTCACTGAGATCAAATAGTAAAGCATCAGTTGGTGAATTACAACCAATGTAGTTGAGGGTTCTGACATCTGTATTTGTAAAAGTTTCTATACGTGCCAATATGAGTCTCATCACCATGATCAATAGAATGCAAGCTGGATCATTAACATCTTTATATGTAGATATGACAGATTCTACTGTGTCAACCATATATTTCTTTGTTGGCCATGTTCCTGCTACCTTTGGAAAGTTCAGCCATTTTGCTGGAATCTGCCCTGCATTTCTTCTTTCCCAAAATACTATCCATTCCCTTCTCCTTGCTACTGGACAATAGGCTGGATTTATCTTTAACTGAATAGGTGCCTCTTTCTAGATTTTCGTGCATTCTTTGTTGGCATCTAACCACCTGTTCCTCCATTTAGGATTGTCTTTTTCAAATAATTCCTTAGTTACATTGATATCTTCTTCATATTCGAAATAATTTTTTGATGACGATCCTACCCTTGCAAGCTGGTAATTTTTAATGCTTTCAATAATCATACAAAAAGGTATACCTAGACCATCTGCTGCCCAATGGTGTTGGTCTCGGTTTATTCCTTTACGGAGAGCAAATTTCACAATCAGTTCTTCATATTCATTATGCATTTTTATGATGAATTCCATTCTAGATTCTCTATCTATTAAAAGCTTTTGAACAAACTCATCTGAATATTCTTCCACATTTGCTTTGTTTTCTTGTTCATCAAAGTGTTGAGTTCTGTTATCATCATCTCCCCCTTCATACTCTTCTACTTGTGTAGTCACCACCTGCTCTTCAACCTGTTTTTGTGGATTTTCCAATTTCTTCTGTAGCTCCTCCACCACCAACATTAAGCTTCTATTCTTAGATGTCCATAGCTCTCTTTTTGATTTCCACTCACTTCTTTCCTTTTGTATACTCAATTGCCATTCACTTCTTTCTTTTGCTATATCCATATGTAATTTATTGTATCCTCTCATTGAGCTGGTAACATGTACACTGGCTTGCTTTTCTAATTCCTTGGCTTCCTTTAGTTCTGTTTGTAGTCTTAGAATTTCTTTGTTCAATTCCTCCCTCTCATCTTGTGTTACTTGTACAATCTTGCTATCTTCTTTTATTTGGCCTTCTTCCATCAATAACCTGTTTATTTCTTCATTTGCTTTGACCATAATCTGATATGAGCTTTGAAGTGTTCTGTATCTTCCTTCTATTTTCTTCAGCTCCATTTCCATTTTGCTGCTATGCTCCATCTGCTTTGCACATTTCTCTTCAAGAAATTGAACTTTGTTTTGTTGTTGAACCTCCAATTCTTCGAATGAAATTATCCTGTTGGTCAAATCCTCATTTCTTTCTTGAATAGTCCTCAGCTATTCCTCTAATTGTTCTTTTTCTCTCTTTTGCTCTGCAATGATTCTACTACCTTTCACAAACTCTGATTCAACCACCATTCCTGATATAATCATGTCTCTACTAGATGGTCTGAACTACTCTATGTTGCTCATGATAATTTTACAAGCAGACCTGATATCTTTAGGTATCCTTTCTCGCCCAGCTTCTAACTCTACTTGCTTTACTTCTATCTTCTTTTCCTCTTTGCAATCATTTTCTTCTTCATCCTCTTCCTCATATTCTATGACCTGGTTCTTTTGCTCTTCATAGCCCTTTTTTGCTTTCATTTCTTCTTTGCCTGCAACATCTTCCTCATACTCTAGTGTCTGATCCTCTTCCTTCTCATGATCTGATATTTCTTTCATTATCTCCAACTCTTCTGCCTTCTTTTTCTCCATTTCCTATTGGTTCTCTTCATTGACCTGTGCTTCCTCTTTCTGTACTTTGTTATCCTGATTTGAGGTTGAATCTATCTCTACTGAGAGCTTTATCTGATCATTTATTTGCTGCTCCTTTTGTCCTTCCTCCTCTCATCTATATCCATAAGGTCTAATTCTTCATCCTTTTCCTGATCTTCTGTAGTTGTAAACTCCTTATTATGATTTAGGTCATAAAGTATATCTTCTATGCTTTGATTTATTTCTTTTTCTGTATTCCCTTCTTCTTTGAAATCCATCTTTTCTAGTACTTCCTCAGTTTCCTCAATTTGATCTTTGTCTTCTTCTTTGTGCACTGAGCTGCATCTCTGAGCTTCCTTTTCTACTTCTAGCTTTTCCTCATCCTCATTTAATTTGAAATAGGTTTACTGAGATGGTTTTGTCCATATTGTTTTAAACCTTGTGTCCACTAATCCACAACTGAACTCTTTCCTTGCTTCAACCTCTTCTTCCATCATTACTGCTTTTCCTTTTAGTATCCTTGTTTCTTCTCCAAGACTAACCTGTTTTGCTACTTCTTCATGGACCTGTATTCCTTGTGACTTTTGACTCATATCTTCTGATGTCTTGCTTTTTTCAGAGACTTGTACTGTCACTATTGGTGTGGTGGGTACTGAGAAATTTAAACTTTTCAAAAGAAAGTTTTCAATGTCACTATCTGAATCTGAAGAGAACTGTGAGGAACCAGCTATCCCTGATTTGTCCATTCCTTGTTCTTCTATTGCAATGGGTTCCTTGTGCTTTTGTTCTTCTACTGACAATTTTTCTGTCTCCTTCCTTTGTGCTTGTTGAACTGCTTTTCCCTTATTCTTCTTGGTCAGCTTCTTTTTCTACACAGGCCTCTTTTGAACCTTCTTATTCACTACTACTATGGTTCTAGTTTTAGGAGGACCCTGTAACTCCTTGAAATAAGCCAACAGTTCTACTTCCTTTTTGACAAAAACCTCTTCAGATTCTGTAGCCATCATCTGATCATGTAACTCTTCATAGTGTTCCACTTCTTCTTGTATCCAGCCAGTTACTTTACATGAATAGTCTTCCAACATTTTCTGATATTGGGCTTCATAGATTTCCCTCTTATTGTTTCCTTGAGTCAAATAAGTATACAATTGTTTCTTACTTGTTCGAGGTGGATGAGGTTCCTTTGAAGACTGTACTTCCTTTTGAGCAGCTTCATGTTCTTCTTTTGTTGCTTCTTCCTGTTCCAATTCTACCTTCCTGGGGTCCAACCTTCTCTTCTTTACTGGAATAACTTCTTCTGAGACCCCTTTTCTTTTCCTTTCTGCTCCCCTCATGCTTGTTTGGCCTTGTATCTCTCTTACAGACATCATTTTAGAAGGACTTTTAATCCCTGACATCAAAATTTTGAAGTATTGAGCTTCTGGGGCCAACTTTAATCGATCCTCTATTCCTAAAATGTGATATATAATCCTTGTTAAGGATTATGCTCCATTCATGAACTTCGTTTGCTCCCAATGTTTGGCTACTTCCTTCAATTGATCATGGATATATGGAGTTACATCCATTACTCCAAATGGCTTGGTTCTGTCCTTATTATTGAACATGATCAATGTCACTGGTTTGTGTGGCGTGGTATATCTAGGTAGTTGAAGGAACATTCTGATAGCATATTCTTCATTCTCTTTCCCTTTGAAATCAGCAAATTTAGAATATCCTGCATAGGTTGCTTTATTCTTCTTGAAAAAGCTGTTATCCAACTTGGTTCCCATTGAATAGAACTGAAGGGCTACCCTGATATGCTCTGCCTTTATAGTAATATTCACTTCTTTGTTTTCCTTATCCTTGACTGAACACCTGAAATCTGCATCATTGCCCTTTCCAACTTCCAGCAAACTGTTCATAACCTGGGATACTCTCTCAAAATCAATAAAGAATAAAGGTTCATCCAACAGTCTGTGTAATCCCATTGCTTTCCATCTTTTATAATTAACTGCAATTTTTTGAAATTTGTAAAATTCCTGACACAGCATGGTATACTTGTGACCTCCAACTCCTATTGTAAAAATATGCTGACCAATGATACTAAGAGCTTCCTTTAGTTCCTTGGCTATCTTCTCTGCTTCTGGAATTCCCTTCTCTTCATCAGACTCTAGCTCCACTTTTTCTACTGCAGCTTCACTGTCCAAGAACCAATGTCCTCTAGACAAAGTTATTGAGTCTACTTTGAAGTCATGGATTGGCAATTCCTTTGGATTCACCATTCTGGAGAAAATATAACATCACACAAAAAAGAAGACGCCACCCACATGATTCACAACAAACATAAATAAAATCACATTTGTCTTGAGATGAAATGAAAAAGAAATGAAAATAAAATCTCAGATGAATCCTGACTTCTTTATTTGTATCACAGATATAACTCAATTGAAGTGATCATCACATGTGTAGCAAGATGTCTAGTGCTCTCTTCCCTTTTGATAGCTCTTTTTTATATATTTTTTTAATAATACAAAGAAAAAAATGAACGAAAAATAGAAACCTGCTAAATTACAACCTATATCTTGCTTGTGCTATATAACTTATATAATCAAAAGAATTAATAATTTTCCTCTCTCCTTTTTTTTCCTCTTTTCTTTTTGTTTTCTTCTTTTTTCTCTTTTTCTTTTCTTTTTTTTGTTTTTTTAATAATAATTTCCTCCTGGTAAAAATTCTGAATTCTTTATCAAGAATCCCATGTGTGCATCAGATAACCATTTTGTCTTTTCCTTCATTTGTAACTCTTCATACTTTTTGAGCTATTTTAGTATCTTCATGCTTGTTTCCTTTCCATTGAATCAGATCTGATTTTTCTACCTAATAATACTTGATTCCTATTGACTTTGTTCTAGGAATAAAACCACCTTCTTTTGATAAATTGTACTTGGAAGTTTTTGGCTTCCATATCCATTTAGTTCTGGGAAACTGTTTTGATGAGCAGTGCTTGTATGTACTTTGTTTCCACATTCTTCCTGTCTTGATGCCTAGATGCTTCTGACCATTCCATACTTGCCACCTTTCTTCTGTCCTTTCAACACTTTTTGTTTCTTCAATTTTCTCCTGTTTTTGATTGAAGTAAATTTGGTCATGAAGAGGTGGTGTTTGTGATTTATTTGTAGCTTCTAGTGAAAAAGTAAATCCCTCCAATTCTGAGTCATAGATATCCTGTTGATTTTGTTGTTCTTCATCACTCAATAAAAACATTAAAAATCTTTTGTCATTTAATGTCAATTTAAGCTTCATATTTCCAAAATCCAAAATTACTTTACCTTGCCTGAGCCATGGTTGTCCCAAAATCAATTTCTCAGTCATCATATGATCTGACCATTCTTCAAAATCTATTTTCATATATTCTTCATTGAACTTAACTTTAATAGATGGTGAAGACATGCTTTGTATTATCTGTCCTTCTAAGGTTTTGATAAGTGTTTTACTTTCAGTCCTTTTTAGGTTAAACTTATCCAACAAAACTGAATTGATCAAATTTACTTGTGCATCTGAATCTATCAAAACCTTGATTTTCTCATCATGAAAATTCATTGTTTAACAAGCAAATGCTCTCTTACTCTTAAAGGTGTTTCACATAAAAGGACTTCTCTAAGCTCCTTGATTTTTCTTATCCTTTCCTTTGCCTCCTGTTGAGCCTCATTCCTAATTTTTTCCTCTTCTTTTTTCTTGTTTTGAGCTTGATGTATTCTTCTGCATTAAAAAACAGTTAATGGAAGATCATACCTTTTTACTCTACATCCACTTATGAAGTTTGGCATGATTTCTCCATCTATATTAGCTAATTGGATAGCTCCACTGTTACTTATTTGATTGATAATATAAGGCCCATATCCCTTTTTTTGAAATTTCTTCTGATGTTCTTTTACTGTGTATGCCAAAACTAGATCTCCTTCTTGTAAGTCCTTTTCTTTAATATGAACATCATGATAAGCTTTTTTCCTTCTCTTGTCTGCATATATGCTCATGATTGCTTGAAGTCTAGGGACTCCCAGTTTTTCCAATTCCACCACTCTCTCAGATAATTCATGTCCAGTCCACTTGTATTGACTACCCACCTTTAGTGTTGGAATAAGGATTTCTAAAGGCAGAACTGCATTTTGTCCACCAAATTAAATGGTGTGGTTCCAAGTGCAATTTTGTATGCCACTCTATAAGCCCATAAGACATGATTAAGTTGCAAATCCCAATCATTCCTATTTGTGTTTATCAATTTTCACAACACAGTGCAAAGTACTTTATTACTACTTTCTGCTAATCCATTGGCTTGTGGGTGATATGGGGCTCACTTTCTATGACTGATCATGAAATATTCAGTTATCTTTTCTATTATTTGGTTCAAAAAATGAGTCCCGCTATCACTTGGTAATCCAAATCTGGTGATAATATTTCCATAAAGAAATCTTGCAGTGGTCTGAGCATCATTCCTTTTTGTAGCCTTGGCCTCCGCCCATTTAGTCAAGTAATCTGTGGCTACTAGTATATATTCAGCATGGCATTGTTTTGCTGGAGGATGTATGGGTCCAATGAAATCCAACCCCCATTTACTAAATGCTCTAGCTGAAATCAGTGGTACTAATGGCATATTATCTCTTTTATTTGGTTGACTCACTCTTTGACAAATGTCACATCTTTTCACATATGTTCTTGCATCAGGAAATAGAGTTGGCCACCAAAAACCAGAATATAATATGAGTTTAGCAGTTCTTTCACTTGAAAAATGTCCTCCTGCCACTCCAGAATGTGCCCTTTCCATATATTTATTTTCAGGAGCACAGATTCTTAAATATGCATCCATCCCTTTCTTGTACAATTGATGTCCTATCAATTGATACTCCTCGGCAATCATTTGTAAATTCCTTGAGTCTGTACTATCTCTTACTGGCTTTCCTTTCTTGTTTCTTTTCAACTCCTCAATTATGTTTGCACTCCAATCTGGATTTTCCTGAAACCAATATAAAGTTATAATTTCTGAATTTTGCAAGGATTGACATTCCCAGCAGTTGGAAATATACTTTTTTACATCTTGAATCTTATTAGGCCAATGTACTCCCATCCTATTGAGATTGTTTAGGGTGACTATCATGGAAGCATGAATACAGGGATTCCAATAATGAGCTCTTCTTAAATACTCCTGCTACTCCTCTTCTGGGGTAAAATATTCCAATATGCCTATTTGATTGAGATGATACAAATGTCTAGCTAGTAGCACAACATTCCTACTTTGTAATACCAGATGTGTGTTGTTTTCAATTGTTCTGCATGGTCCCATGGTTAGCAAAGGTACTAAAGTCATGACCCATTCAGGAATACTTTCTATTTTGAACAGATATGCATCTGGTAAGTCATCATCTAAAGGTGAACTTGGCTCTTTGGTTTGGATTCTGGACAAATGGTCTGCTCTTAAATGAGTTTTTCCTTGTCTGACCACTACGTCAAATTCAAATTCCATCAGTAGGAGAAACCATCTGACTATCTGTTAGAAGAAGCATTTTTGGAAGCCTTTTTGAAGAAAAATAATTGTAAAATGATAGAAATTTGTAAAAATATTTATGCAATTGTTGTAAAAATAAGGAAGAGTCTTCCTTATGTAGGATAGAATTTTATGTAATTTTTCTAGAATTTTTGGAAACTCTTAGATAGCATATTTTTAGAATAATAGAGGAAAGGACCAAAATTCAAGTGTGAAAAGGGACACTTGAAAATGTATATAAGCTAATTTCCTCTATTATGAGGGGGTTGGTTAATCATTTGTTTGCATGCTATCCAAGTGAATAGAGAAGGAGTTTTTTGCTGAAAATCGTGTTTTCTTCTCTTTTGTGTGGTTTCTTTGATTTGTGAGTCTAGTTCTTGTGTATCCATGGAGATTTGTGAGCTTCTATTGTGTAAATCTGTTGAATGTGTATGAAGAGAGCTGAATACTGTTGTGTTGAGTGATGAGTTGATGAAGAATGGTGATGGAGCTGAAAATTGTCTGTTTGCACAGAATCGCGATTGTCTCGTCTATATGATACATGTGATATTTTTTTATTTTGACTTCATAATTGTGTTCTGCTGATAAAATAGCATGCAATAGACAAGATTGTAGAAAATGGTGGAGATTTGCTCAAGATAATCCAAACCCTAGAAATTCCTCTTCATCTTCACTATTCTCAGACATCCAGCCATTATTCTCTTATTTCTTGGATTCTATCATCTTGAAGGGGCTGTGGTCTCAAAAATACTTCCAGGATTGACAAAATAAAGATGTCTTGTTGATTCTTTATGCTAAATGATTGGAGAGGACAACTCCAAAGATCAATAACAAACATTTTTTGGCGCCGCTGCCAGGGAGTATTTCAAAAGCTTGATGATGGTAACAAACACAAGAAAAGGTAACACTCTTTAATCAAGAAATGTGAACATGAAAAGGTAGATGTCTTTGTTTATCTTTTGGGAAAAGAAAGCAATAGATCATCTTTTAGAATAGGAAGTGCTGAAATTTTTGTAAATTGATAGTTGCTCATTACATTGTTGAAGTAAAAGTGCAGGTGTGTGGAAAATTTAAGCCAAGAAAGCTGAAGATGAGGTAACATGTGTCTATTCTTGCGTTTTTAGAGTTCTTTTTGACCAAGTACTAGGCAATTTTGTTGATCTTGGGAAGATAACATGGTTGCACTAAGGAAAGGTCAAGTAAAGTAGCTAGATGCAAGTAGGAAAGATTCATTTGTTAACCAAATCAAAGCATAAATCTTGAGAAACAAAGCTGATCTGCATTTTGAAAAGAAATGTGTGATTGAGTTTATCTTTGCAAAAATGGATACTTGCATTTCATAGCACATTTTCTTTGGAAAGTTTTTCTCATGAACTATTGTGGTAGCTAAGCCATAAGAGATCATAACCAATCAAGGAACCTAGGATCAGTAGATCACCAAACAAGAAACCCTAATTGAAGTGTTTACCTTCATTTAGGGCAAAATACTAAAAAAAAAAATTCATAAAATTCATCAAAAACAACCAAACAAATTTCTTTTCTTCTTAGGAAGTTGGATTGAAACCTTGTGGAGAAGAGAGGTAAGGACCAAGTAAAGGAAAAGCAAAAAATTTGTCAAAAAGTAGCAGATTTGAAAAACACGATTTTCTGTACAACATCGCGATTTTCTGATTAATGATTGTGATTGTGAAGTAAAATTGCAGGTGATTATGGAATTGGAGTTGGCAAAAGGGTACTGAAGGGGAACAAGAGAGAAGAATACTCAAGTTTACATAAAATCAGAAGTATAGAAAAAAACATGATTTTCTGCACAAAATCACGATTTTCTGAGTAAGGTTGTGATTTTGATGCAAAAGTACAAGAGTTTGGTGAATTGCAATAGGTAGAGAGTATTGAAAGAGAACAAGAAGAAAGAATACTCAAATTTGCACAAGATAAGATCTACAGAAAAAACACGATTTTCTGCACAAAATCGCGATTCTCTGTAGGGGAAAAATTTCTGGAATTTCTAGCATATTTGGGTTTTTGGGGAAAGATAATTGCAAGAAATGTCATCAAGATTGAGTAAGTAAAGATTGGACAAGTGGAAGAGTGAAGAACTGTGGAAATCACACAAAATTGCTATTTTCTGGACATTATAAAAACCTGGAACTGAAAGAAAAATTCATTTGAGTGAGAGTGAGAGAGAGAGAAAGCAACCAAAAATCGCGACCTTCTGCAAAATTCAGATTTTGGAGAAATTTTCAACCAAGCAAGCAAGGTAAAGAGTCTCAACATTATTTTGAGTGCATATGCTTGCATTTTAGTGATATTCTGACACATAAAATAGAAAATAGCCAAAATCACGAAATTGCGATTTTTTGAGTTTTTGTTTTTCAGTAGGAAAAAATTATTTTCTGATAAATCTTTTTCATTGCATGTTAAAAACTCAATAAAGCGATTCTATTAGAAGAAAGAGAAATCTGAAAATCAACACTTCAAAAAATTCAAAAAAAATGTTCAAAATCGCGATTCTATAGTCAATCACAAAATCGCGATTCTGTGAACTTAGGACAACATCGCGATTCCCAGAACGCGATTTTCATAAGAAAATCGTGTTATTTACGATTGTGAGCAATCACGATTGTCTGGGAACAAAATCGTGAAAAAACACGATTTTGAGCACAGAATCGTGAAAAACATGATTTTGAGCACAGAATCGTGAAAAACACGATTTTGGGCACAAAATCGTGAAAAACACGATTTTGGGCACAGAATCATAAAAAACACGATTTTGGACACAGAATCGTGAAAAACACGATTTCGAGCACAGAATCTTGAAAAACACGATTTTGAGCACAGAATCGTAAAAAACACGATTTTGGACACAAAATCGTGAAAAACACAATTTTAAGCACAGAATCGTGAAAAACACGATTTTGGGCACAGAATCGTGAAAAACACGATTTTGGGCACAGAATCGTGAAAAACACGATTTTGAGCACAGAATCACAAAAAACACGATTTTAGACACAGAATCGTGAAAAACACGATTTTGGGCACAGAATCGTGAAAAACACGATTTTGGACACAAAATCGTGAAAAACACGATTGTGAGCACAAAATCGTGAAAAATACGATTTTGGACACAAAATCGTGAAAAACACGATTTTTGAGCACAAAATCGTGAAAAACACGATTTTTGAGTTCAAAATCGTGGAAAACATGATTTTGAGTTCAAAATTAGGGAAAACACGATTTTAGTCATAAAATCGTGAAAAAACACTATCCTAGTTAGAAAATCGTGAAAAACACGATTCTGACCTCAGAATCGTGAAAATTAGGTGAATGATCCTTAGGTCTGGGAACAAACTAAATTCACATACTAGACAAAACCTAGGAAGGATGGAGATAGAGTCAGTAGTAGGGGAGGGGCAAGAAAGAAATTTAGGGCAAGAAAACATGGAAAATTTAACTGAAACAGATGAGCCCATTGAAACTGGGGATTATAGAAATATCCTCAAATACATGTATACAAATAGGTTTGGCACCTATATATATCAAGACGGAATGCATAAGTTTCTCATTAGATTGAGAACCTTAGAAGTTCCCCTAAACATAACACCAGTAGCCCAGTTCAAAGATGGTAGGTATGAGGATAGGCAAGGGTGTGTGTATATCTTCTCCCCAGACCCAGAAAATTCAAATGACTTAGGGCAATGTGCTGACAAAGGACCTTGGGAACATAACATGGGACAACCAGATTTACCTAGACCACATGAAAACTACACTAGTATTGAGCAACAACATGGGAGGAGGACACATGCTTCCCCAAATCCCTTTGATAAGGAACCAGAAGGATATAATGAATTTTCACTAAGAAGAAGACATCATTGGCAACCTCAGGGTAGAATGCTTAGACCATATCAAGTAGCCAAATGTATGAAAAATCAATATGAAGGGTCAGAATCCCCATGCTCATGCTGCAGAGTTTAGGCAATTAATTAGAGCTGAGGAGGTGGAAGATTACAAAGTTCAATTTGAGGTATTTGGTCTAAACCTAAAAGGACCAACATTATCTTGGTTCATCCCTTTGAGAAAAGAAATGTACTTAGATATTGAATCCTTCTTAGAAGCCTTTATTGGAGAATTCTCAAAGACCGGAATAAAACATAGCACAGCCACTCTGATACAGAGTTTTAAACAACAAAAAGAGGAAAATGTCAGAGAAGAAGCCAGGAGATTTAAGCAATATATTGACAGATGTCCTAAAGAAGAAGTACCTTCCATGGCCAGACAAGTATCCCTATTCATAGAAGGGTTGAGAAGTGCTCAATTGAGAACCCTAGTGTACTACAGAAGGTGCCCTGATCTAGGAGCTTGTGTGAAAGAAGCAATAGATTTGGAAGATAACAGAGGCCAAGATCTGTTAGCATTTGATCAACCCAGATCAAATGAAGATAAAATTCCTCCAGCTGAAGAGTTGGCTCAGGCCATTGCTAAAGCCCTAGAGGTAAGCACTAAAACCAATTTGATAAACTCCAGGATGAACACAAATAAAAAATGCTACAATTGTAGAGAGTCATCTGATACAACAGTGCCCATATCAAAAGCCTCCACATTTGCAAGATAGAAAGACACTTAAATATTGTACACTAGAGAGGAAATGGACCAACCATACCAGGGAGGAATGCTTCTATAATAAACAACCCATAAAGGAGAGAGACTATGGGAGTCAAAGAGAATCAGTATATATTGAGCAACCAAGACCTGTGCTTGGGCAACAACCTCCTATACCAACAAATGTGGTACCAATCAAATACACACCAATAGAGGAGGGAAACTCAAGAACAAAGTCATCATACAAGGAAGATTATCAATGGAATGAAGGATATCAAGAAGAATGGGGAGGTTATGAATCAAGAGAGCCAGAGTTACAAGCCTTAGACTTAGGAAATGGAAGAATTGAGATGGACACGGCCACTTTCATGTATATAACCAATAATTACATGTCCAATCAGAAACCTCAATTCAAAGGAGGACCAAAGATAATTTGCTATAGGTGTGGGGGAGATCATTTCATTAGAGACTGTCCACAACCTCCTACATTAAGAATAGAAGGAGCATATTGCAAGGATTGTGGCAGGGAGCATTTGATAAAGGATTGCCCAAAAAATCCTCAAAAACAACAAAACACACCTAATAACATACCACTAAAAGCAGTCAGTATCATGGAACAGGAAGAGTTGAGTGACGTTGACCTAGTGGATGTAAATGCTATAACAAGGTCACAAACAAAACAACAAAGAACAACTAAGGAACAAAATGAAGGTTCAATCTCAAAGGTAAAGAAAAATAGACAAAAAGGGAAATGGGAGAGGAAACAAAAAATGAGTAAAAATATTGAAGAAGAAAATAAGGAACAATCAAACAATACTTCTCCTCTAAAGACACAAACCCAATTGGAAGTAGGAAATTCACAAAGTCTAGACACTATGACAAAAGCATACAAAGGAAGAATTCAAGAGGGACCAAGCCCTGCTGATCATACAATGGCTTATCCTATGCCAGACTTAGAACATGAAAGAATGCAGAAGTGTAAACAGATCATTCGGGAAGTACAACTCAAAATGGGGGAAGAAGACAATTCTCAAAAAACAGTGGAGGAATCTGAGACAGCAAAAACAAGAGGAAATATTATTAGGGAAGAAAACCCCCAAGTAACACTCCAGGTGAATATAGATAAACGATGCACAATTCTGTATCACACCACATGGGAAGATTTAATAAAACAAAATCCTCACCTACAGAACGAAGTGAAAAAATGGGAGACAACACCAGAAAACCTTCACCCACAACTACAGGAAATGGAGGAGTTGTGGTATATTCCCATTGATAAGATAGGGGGATATTGTGAGGGAGAAGAGGGAAACTCAACTTTAAAAATACAATTTGGTGAAAATCAGGCCAAAGCTATTTTGGATAGTGGATCAGGAGTCGCCATCATGACTAAACAAACTTGGGAGAAATGGGGAAAAAATGAATTATTACCCACAAAAATGAGATTGCAACTTGCAGATGGACATATAGAAAAACCCTTAGGAATATGGGAAAAAGTGATTGTGGACATATGTGGGATAGAGATAGAACATACCTTTGCTATAGTTGAATTCCCACAATCCACTTCATATGAAATTATCCTAGGAAGACCATTCATGAGACAAATGCAAATTGTGCAAGATTGGAGTAATGATTGCTTATACCTGGAGAGCAAAGGAAGAATAACCAAAGTGAATCTAAGAAATGGGTACTACTATGACATATCTCCTAAAGAATGGTATAAAATTCATCAGAATCAAGAGTTGAGTGAGGAATCAGAGATGGAGGACCAGGATGAGGCTGAATCATCAGTATGGAAGTGCAATATGATAAGAAATCTGACCAATAGGAAAAGGAGATTAAGAAGAGAAGATTGTGTGGAAGAAAGGAGGGTACAAGATGAGAATTATGTACCTCAACAATTCAAGGATGAGGAATTTGAGCCCTATGGGTGGAATCAAATCTTGGCTACCATGGATCTAGCCAGTGATGAATATGTAGGAGTGGAATTTCAAAATGAAGAAGGATATGATATTTTTCACATTGGAATTCAAATGATAAAGGTATCCAGAACAGAAGAGGATATAGAAGCAGAAATGAGATTAGAAAAAGGAAAGACACAATTTTTGGAGGAAGTAAAAGCTGAAGATGCCATTAAGGATAAAATCTCAGGTAAGTACAAGAAAAACAAACACAAGGAAATAGAAGAAAATCAGGAAAATGAAGAAAAAGACAAGGGAAATGAACAAAGATCAACAGTTTGATGTACCAAAAAATTTCAAGACTTATGAAGTAGAAAATAGAATACTTCTCAGAAGGAAACCAAAGAGGGAAAAGAAGAAAGGAGAAGCTTATGATAATGAGGAAGAAACTAAAAAGATCATGATCACTCGGGAGGAGGGAGAAGAAAGACACATTGTAGTGGTTGATGACATGACAACTCAAGAAGAAGAGGCATTAAGAAACTTGGCAAGAGACTATAGGGATGTATTTGCTTACAGCTACAAGGATTTGAAAGGTATTGATCCTAAAATCTATGAGCATAAGATTCCTATTACACCTGAAGCAAAACCTAGTAAACAAAGACATTACACATTTAATGATAAATACTCTGCAAAGATAAAGGAAGAAATTGACAAGCTGTTAGCTGCCAATTTCATCTATGAAATTGAGTACACAGAATGGATATCTCCTATAGTTGTGGTACCAAGAATGGGAAACTTAGGGTATGCATTAACTTGAAAAAGGTAAATGCAGCAACTATAAGGGATAACTATCCACTGCCTATAACAGATCATCTTCTAGAAAGAGTTGCAGGGAAGGAGGTTTATAGTTTTTTAGATGGTTTTTCAGGGTACAACCAGGTTCCTATAGCATTGGAAGACCAACATAAAACTACCTTCTCCACAGAATGGGGAATTTATGCCTTTAGGGTTATGCCCTTTGGATTAACTAATGCTCCAGCAACTTTTCAGAGATTGATGTGTCATATCTTCAAAGAGTTTCTGAGAAAGGTAATGGAAATCTATGTAGATGATCTTTGTACTTTTTCGTTAAAAAGACAAGATCACTTGCAGGATTTAGAAAATATATTCAAGAAATGCAGAACCTATAGAGTATGTTTAAATCTAGAGAAATGTGTATTCTTTGTGAGACAAGGAAGGATGCTGGGTCATATAGTCTCTAAAAATGGAATTTCAAATGATGAGAAGAAAATAAAAGCCATAATAGAGCTTCCAAGACCAACAAGTGTAAAATAACTTCAAACTTTCATGGGACATTGTGGGTACTATAAGAAATTTGTACACAAATTTGCTGACATACCTAAACCCTTATATGCCCTAATTACAAAGTTTGAGTGGACTAAGGAGTGTGACAAAGCCTTTGAAACTCTAAAAATTTGTTTGGTAACAGCCCCAATTCTGAAAACACCTCAATGGGACAAAATTTTTCATGTTCATGTGGATGCTTCAAATTATGCTTTGGGATGTGTGTTAGCACAACCAATAGAAGGAAGCAAGTTAGATTTTCGAGTGGCCTATGCTAGTAGACAATTGAATCTAGCAGAGAAAAATTACACAACCACTGAAAGAGAGGGATTGGGCATGGTATTTGCTGTAAAAAAATACAGACATTACCTTTTGGCCAACAAGTTCAAGTTCTTTGTAGACCATCAGGCTTTGTTATATTTGGTAAATAAACCTTGTCACACAGGGAGAATAGTCAGATGGTTTCTTTTGCTAATGGAATTTGAGTTTGAGGTAGTGGTCAGACAAGGGAAAACACACTTGAGAGCAGATCATTTATCTCAAATCCAGCCTGAAGAACCCAGTTCACCTTTAGATGACAATCTGCCAGACACTTATCTCTTTAAGGTAGAGAGTGTTCCTGAGTGGGGCATGACTTTAGTACCATTATTAACCATGGGACCTTGTAGAACAGTTAGGAACAATGCACACTTAGTATTGCAAAGCAGGAACTTTTATGTTACTAGCTGGGCATTTGTACCATCTCAACCACACAAGCATATTAGAATATTGCACTCCTGAGGAGGAGCAACAAGAATACGTGATGAGAGCTCATCATTGGAACCCTTGCACTCATGCTTCTAGGGTAGTCACCCTAAGTAATCTCAATAGAATGGGGGTACATTGGCCTAATAAAATTCTAGATGTATCAAAATACATTGCCAATTGCAGGAAGTGCCAAATACTGCAAGATTCAGAAATCATAACTCTATATTGGTTCCAGAAAAATCCAGATTGGAGTGAAAATATAATTGAAGAATTGAGAAGGAAGGAGAAAGGAAAACAAGTGATAGCTGGCACAGAGTCAAAAAATTTCAAGTAATCTCTGAGGAATATCAATTGATAGGGGAACAGTTGTATAAGAGAGGAATGGATGGATACCTAAGGATTTGTGTTCGTGAGAATAAATATCTGGAAATGTTGGAAATGGCACACTCTGGAGTGGCAGGAGGACACTTCTCAAGTGACAGAACTGCTAAACTCATTTTATATTCTGGATTTTGGTGGCCAACGCTATTTCCTGATGCAAGAACCTATGTAAAAAGGTGTGATGTCTGTCAAAGGGTAAGTCAACCAAATAGAAGAAATGATATGCCATTGGTTCCATTAATTTCAGCCAAAGCCTTTAGTAAATGGGGATTGGATTTCATTGGACCTATACATCCTCCAGCAAAACAATCCCATGCTGAATACATCATAGTGGCAACAGATTACCTGACAAAGTGGGCTGAGGCCAAAGCCACAAAAAGAAATGATGCTAATACTACTGCCAGATTCCTATATGAAAACATTATCACCAGATTTGGACTTCCAATTGAACTAGTAAGTGATAGGGGGACCCATTTTGTAAACCAGATCATAGAAAACATCACTAAATACTTCCTGATCAGTCATAGAAAGTCAGCCCCATATCACCCACAAGCCAATGGGTTAGCAGAAAGTACTAATAAAGTACGTTGTACTGTACTATCAAAATTAGTGAACACAAACAGGAATGATTGGGATTTACAACTTAACCATGTCCTATGGGCTTATAGAGTGGCTTATAAAACTGCAATAGGGAACACACCATTCAATCTAGTATATGGACAAAATGCAGTTTTACCTATGGAATTCCTTATTCCAACATTAAAAGTAGGAAGTCACTACTGGACATGAACTATCAGAGAGAGTAATGGAATTGGAAAAATTGGGAGCAGCTAGACTCCAAGCCATTATGAGTTTATATGTGGACAAGAAAAGGCAAAAATCTTATCATGATGTTCACATAAAAGAGAAAGATCTATAGGTAGGAGATCTAGTGTTGGCTTACACAGTTAGAGAACATCAGAAAAAGTTCCAGAAAAAAGGACATGGACCATATATTATACATCAGATAAGCAACAGTGGAGCCATTCAACTAGCTAACATAGATGGAGAAATCATGCCAAACTTCATAAGTGGATGTAGAGTTAAGAGGTATGATTGCCCATTAACTGTTGATGAATGGAGGAGGTTGCAACAAGCTCAAAACAGGAAAAGAGAAGAGGAAGACATTAGAAAAGAAGCTCAACAGGAAGCTATGGAAAGGATAATAAAAATCAATGAGCTTAGGGAAGTCTGTTTGTGTGAAACTCCTCTCAAACCAAAGGAACATGTCCCTGTGATGATAATGGATTTTCAAAATGAAAGCATTAGGGTTTTGATAGATTCTGGAGCACAAGTAAATCTGATTAGTTCAGCTTTGGTCAATAAATTCAACATAAAAAGAACTAAAAGTAGAACCCTAATCAAAACTTTGGAAGGTCAAATAGTACAGAGCATGTCTTCACTGACTATTGAAGTAAAGTTTAATGAAGAATATATGAAAATAGACTGTGAAGAATGGCTAGATGATTTGATGGCTGAAAAAGTGATTTTTTTTTTTTTTGAGGCTACAAGGAAATTGGAAAGCATACTGAAATTGAAATACACACTCACACACCCAACCTCTTAAGGTAGAGGCGTCCTTCATGATTGACTCATGGATATGTCCGGCCAGGACTTGAACTCAGGACATCCCCCTGCAGCTTCAAGGCGTCAGCCACTAGGCTACGCGGCCACGGACTTGAAAAAGTGATTTTAGGTCAACCATGGCTTCAAGAAGGTAAAGTGATCTTGGATTTTGAAAAAATGAAGCTTAAATTGAACATAAATGACAAAAGGTTTTTAATATTTCTATTGAGTAATGAAAAACAGGAAATTCAATCAGATGTGCATGATATACACTTTGAAGGATTCACTTTTGCATTTGAGGATGCACAGACATTACCAATACAAATGTTAAAAATCAAGCTTCATATAATCCAAACCAGCAAAAGATTGGAAGAGCAAAGAAAGGTGGAGAGATAGGAAGAAGATGGCAATCATGGCATTGTCCAAAGAATCAAAGCAGCAAAACAAGAAGCACATGGAATCAAAGCCTACAGGAGGTCTGCTCATTGAAACAAAAATCCAGGACAAGATGGATATGGAAACCAAAAACTCCTACAAAATGCTTATCCGGAGGGAATGGTTGTTTGCCTGGAACCAGACCAATTGGAGTCAGGAAGTACTGGGTTAAAAAATCAGAGCTTTTCTAGTGGAAAAAAGATCATCCACATTTGATCTATATCTAGAAGATCATAACATGTTGAAAAATTATGGAAAAATATATTAGACCTGATTTTCTTTTCCAAAAAAAAAAAATAGGAGGGGTAGAAAAGAAATAGAAAAATTTTTTTATGAAAAAAAGAGAAAGAAAAATTAAAAAAAAAAGAGAAAGAAAAATTGAAAAAAAGAGAAAGAAAAATTGAAAAAAAGAGAGAAAGAAAAGAAAAAAATCATTGCTGAAAAAAAGAGGAAGAAAAATTGAGAAAATTTTTATTTTTTATTGTTTTTACAAAAATTATATAGCACAAAGCAAGACCTAGGTAGAAGAATAGTAGAGATCTATTTATTTTCTATTTTTTATTAATTAGTTTCTGTTTTCTATCATTGATAAATGATTTGTTTTTCCAAATAGAGTGGTGAGGAAAAGGGACTGCACTAGACATCTTGCTACACCTGTAATGATCACTTTTTGAGTCTTTTCTAGAGAAATAGAATTTATTTTGGAATTTATTTTCATTTTTATGTCATGACATCTAAAAATAAATCCCTACAGGTTACTCTTTGACTTCTTGCAACTTATGTGGGTAGAGTTTTTCTTTGTGTATTTAATTTACCTCAAAAAATGGTGAATACGAAGGAGTTGCCAATTCATGACTTCAAGGCAGAGTTAGTCATTTTATCAAGAGGCCATTGGTTTCTGGACAGTGAAGCTGTGGAGGAACAGGTGGACCTAGAGTCAAATGATGAGCCAGAAATTCCAGAGGCTGAGAAGGTGGTGAAAGAACTTAAGGAGACCCTAAACATCATTGGTCAGCACATATTCACAGTGGGAGTAGGAGGGTATAAATATACAATGTTGTGTCAGGAATTCTACAGGTTCCAAAGAGTGGCAGTCAATATGAAAAGATGGAAGGCAGTAGGACTGCACAGAATATTGGAGGAGCCTATTTTTTTCATTGATTTTGAGAGAGTAGCACAAGTCATGAGCAGTTTGATGGAAATAGGAAGAGGGAACGATGCCTATTTCAGGTGCAAAGTCAAAAACAGCGATAATAAGGAAGTAGGTATCACTATCAAGGCGGAACATATCAAAGCAGCATTGCAATTCTACACAATGGGAACCAAACTTGACCCGAGCTTTGTCAAAAAGAATAAGGAAACTTATGCAGGATATGCAAGATTCACTGACTTTAAAGGAAGGGAGAATGAAGAATGTGCCATAAGGATGTTCTTAAAGTACTTTTGCTTTCCAAAACTACCAAGGTATACTATGCCACATAAGTCAGTGACACTATTGATGTTCAACAACAAGGATAGAACCAAACCTTTTGGAGTAATGGATGTCTCACCATACATCCATGAACAGCTGAAAGAAGCAGCAAAGCACTGGGAACAGAAGAAGTTCATGAATGGAGCTCAGTTCTTAACAAGAATCATTTATCATGTTTTAGGGATGGAAGATCAATTGAAATTGGCTCCAGAAGCACAGTACTTTAGAAGTCTTATGGCTGGAATCAAGAGTCCTCCAAGGAAAATGACTGAAAGGGAGACAGAAGGACAAACCCGCATGAGGGGAACAAGTATGAAAAGGAAGATGATATCTGAGGAAGTGATTCCTGTAAAGAAAAGAAGGTTGGACCCAAGGAAGGTTGAACTAGAAATGGAAGAAGCTACAAAAGAGGAACATGAGGAGGCACAGAAACAGGTTCAATCTTCTAGTGAACCTCATCCACCCCAAACAAGCAAAGAGCAATTATACACCTATTTAACCCAAGGAAATAACAAGAGAGCTATGTATGAGGCACAATATCAGAAAATGTTGGAAGACTATTCATGCAAAGCTACAGATTGGGTTCAGGAGGAGGTGGAGCACTATGAAGCACTCCATGATCAAATGATGACGGCAGAAACAGAGGAGGTGTTTGTCAGGAAAGAAGTTGAGTTGCTGGCTTATTTCAAGGAATTGCAAGGACCTCCAGAGACCAGAACCACTATAGTGGTGAAAAAGAAGGTTCCAAAGAAACCAATACAAAAGAAGAAATTGACCAAGAAGGGAAAGGGCAAATCCATAGTTGAAACTATTATCACCAAAGAGAGGGAGGAAGTAATAATGGAAGAAACACAGAAGCCATCCATTGTGGAAGAAGTATCAAGACCCATAGAACCAGAAAGAGGAGGACCTTCACACTTTTCATCTGATTCTGAAAGTGACATTGAAAGCTTTTTGCTAAAAAGTCTAAATTTATCAATACCAAATACTCCTAATATAATTACACAGGCCTCTGAGAAGCAGAAAACACCTGAGGAATTGAAGAAGAAGTCTCAGGAGAAGCCAATTCAGGAACAGGCAGGAAAACAACTCAGTATGGAAGATGAGAGAAGGTTGATGAAGAGAAAAGCAGTCATGATCAAACCTACTTTAAACTAGAAGAGAGCATAGAAGAAATAGCCAAGAAGGCACAAATGAGCAGCTCAGTCATAAATAAAAAAGGCACAGACCAAGATCCATTCAAGGAAGCAGAGGAAATATTTGAGAAAGGCAATGTTCAAAAAGTCATCGGGGAAGTAGTGGAAAAGGAGATCATCTAGAGTATAAAGGATGTGCTGCATGATTTGAAGAACAATGAAGAATTCACATCCAATGAGGAACAAGAACAAGAGGTAGCAATGGACCTCATGAACATTGATGAGCAGGAGGAAGGACACAAAGAGGAAAGAAGTAATGATCAGGTGACAGATTTTGAAATAACTAAATCAGTTCTAGCCCAGGACAAGGAAAGACAGGAAGAACAAACAGGTGACTGTCAGGGAAACTCTGTTGGGAAAACTGAATATAATCTATTCCAGGAAACTTTGAGCTTGGGAAAGGAGATGCAAATAAAGGAAGGACACCTTTCTGAAGGGACTCAACAGGTGATGGAGAAGGAAAAGATACAAGAAATAAAGCTTATTTCAGATGTTTTAGAACAAAAGAATTCAGGTGTTCAAGAAGACAAGCCAGATTCAGAAACATTGGACACTCATCCAAGTAATGAAGACAACAAGGCCAAGATTATAGAATATGAAGAAGAAGAGGAGGAGGAGAGTGAATGCAAAGAGGACAAACAAATAGAAACTAAACAAATGGAAATGGAAGGAGGATTGGAAAGAATACCAAAGAATATAAGATCAGCATGTCAGATCATTATGAATAACATTGAATAGTTCAGACCTTCTAGCCGGAACATGATCATCTCAGGGATGGTAGCGGAGTCAGAATTTGAAAAAGGCAGTCTGATTATAAAAGAGCATAAAAGGGAGAAAGAGCAGATGTCAGAGCAACTGAGAAAGGTACAAGAAAAAAATGAAGAGTTTACCAATAAAATAATTGCTTTGGAAGAGCTAAAAGTGCAGAAGCAAAACAAGATTCAATATCTAGAAGAAAAGAATGTAAAACTAACAGAGCAGAACACTAAATTGGAAAAGGAGTTGAGAAAGATTGAGGGGAGATATAGAACTCTGCAAACCTCTTATCAAATTTTGACTAAAGCAAATGAAGAAATTAACAAGCTACTATTGGAAGAAGGGCAATTGAAGGAGGAAAGTCAGACAGCCCAGATGACAGAGGAAGAAAAGGAAGGATTACTCAAAGAGATTCAGAAATTACAAAGAGAATTGAAAGAAGCCAAGGAATTAGAAAAGCAGGCTAGTACACATGTTGCTACATCTATGAGAGGCTATAATAAGCTACACCTGGATATGGAAAAGGAAAGAAGTGATTGGCAGACAAAGAGAGAAAAGGAACAGAATGAATGGAAAAAAGAAAGAGAACTATGGGCACAACAGAATGGAAGTCTGATGATGACGATAGAAGAATTACAGAAAAAATTGGATAAGCCACAAATCCAGGAAGAAACACATGTGGAGACCACATATACAGAAGAATATGGAGTAGAAAATAATGAGGGAATACAACATGACAGTGAACCAGAAGGTAAGAGATTAGAAGGAGAATATTTAGAAGACTTTGTAAAGAAATTGCTGACAAGTAGAGATTCTAGAATGGAATTTATCAAGAAGATGCATGATGAGTATGAAGAACAAATTGTTACATTTGCATTAAATAAGGGAATCAATCCAGATCAGCATCATTGGGCCGCAGATGGATTGGGAATACCATTATGTATGATTATGGAGAGTATAAAGAACTACCAGATGGCCAGAGTTGGGCTACCTCCAAACAAATATCTTGAGTATGAAGAGGACATCAACGTGACTAAAGAACTATTTGAAAGGGCCAATCCAAAGTGGAGAAACAAATAGTTGGATGCCAACAAAGAATGTAGGAAAATTTGGAAGGAGGCGCCTCTTCATTTAAAGATCAATCTAGCTTACTGTCCAGTGGCACGAAGGAGAGAATGGTCAATTTTTTGGGAAAGAAGAAGAGAAGGACAAATTCCGTCTAAGTGGTTGAATTTCCCAAAAATAGCAGGTCCAAAGGCAGGCACATGGCCTACAAAGAGTTACATGGTGAATACTGCTGAGTCTGTAATAGCTACATACAAAGATGTCAATGATCCTGCATGCATTCTACTCATCAGAATAATGAGATTAATTTTGGCCTGTATAGAAACTTATACCGACACAGATATTAGAACATTGAATTATATCGGCTTTAATTCTCCAACAGATGCATTATTATTTGATTTGAGCGAAACACCTGACAGAATCTGCTCAATGGCATATTACAGCAGAGTGGTATTTTTGGGCAGTCATTACTTGCAAATTTTTGAAGACTCCTTTGATTACGGGTTTTTTGAAAGAGAGTCAGAGATTTTTGGAAATCTGTCAGTTGTTACTAAGTCCAGACTTACAGCATACGAAGCTGCCTATACAGAGTATTTGAAAAAGGATGTCATTGATAAACCAGAAGCTGCAGTACAATGGAGAAAGGCATTATTTGAAATGGTCAATAATCTAAATGTTACAGAAAGGAAAAGCCATGATTTGCTGTCACAAGTATATCAAAGAAAGAAGAAGTGAAGAAAAGTGATCAGTGAAGAAGAGCAGGAAAATCTTTTGTCAGGAGCCAAAAGGTTTAGGAGGGGAAGGATGTTAGAAGAAGCATTTTTGGAAGCCTTTTTGAAGAAAAATAATTGTAAAAAGAAGAAATTTGTAAAAATATTTATGCAATTGTTATAAAAATAAGGAAGAGTCTTCCTTATGTAGGATATAATTTTATGTGATTTTTCTAGAATTTTTGGAAACTCCTAGATAGCATATTTTTAGAATAATAGAGGAAAGGACCAAAATTCAAGTGTGGAAAGGGACACTTGAAAATGTATATAAGCTAATTTCCTCTATTATGAGGGGGTTGGTTAATCATTTGTTTGCATGCTATCCAAGTGAATAGAGAAGGAGTTTTTTGCTGAAAATCGTGTTTTCTCCTCTTTTGTGTGGTTTCTTTGATTTGTGAGTCTAGTTCTTGTGTATCCATGGAGATTTGTGAGCTTCTATTGTGTAAATCTGTTGAATGTGTATGAAGAGAGCTGAATACTGTTGTGTTGAGTGATGAGTTGATGAAGAATGGTGCTGGAGCTGAAAATTGTCTGTTTGCATAGAATCGCAATTGTCTCGTCTGTATGATACAGGTGATATTTTTTGATTTTGACTTCATAATTGTGTTCTGCTGATAAAATAGCATGCAATAGACACCAAGATTGTAGAAAATGGTGGAGATTTGCTCAAGATAATCCAAACCCTAGAAATTCCTCTTCATCTTCACTATTCTCAGACATCCAGCCATTATTCTCTTATTTCTTGGATTCTATCATCTTGAAGGGGCTGTGGTCTCAAAAATACTTCCAGGATTGACAAAATAAAGATGTCTTGTTGATTCTTTATGCTAAATGATTGGAGAGGACAACTCCAAAGATCAATAACAAACACTATCCTACCAGTGTGACATGGTTTTTTTACCAAGTAGAGTAAAGCTTGGTGATCCACAAAGAATTTAAACTTGTTGGCTAAAAGATAATGTCTATATTTTTTCACAGCAAATGTCATTCCCAACCCTTCCCTCTCAGTGGTTGTATAATTTTTTTTTGCTGAATTCAATTGCCTACTAGCATAAGCAATTGGGAAATCTAATTTGTTTCCTTCTATTGGTTGTGCTAACACACATCCCAAAGCATAATTTGAAGCATCCACATGAACATGAAAAATTTTATTCCACTGTGGGGTTTTCAGAATAGGTGTTGTTACCAAACAAGTTTTTAAAGTTTCAAAAGCTTGGTCACACTCTTTGGTCCACTCAAATTTTGTGATCAAAGCATACATGGGTTTTGCAATGTCTGCAAACTTGTGTACAAATTTTCTATAATACCCACAGTGTCCCATGAAGGTTTGAAGTTCTTTTACATTTGTTGGTCTTGGAAGTTCCACTATAGCCTTAATTTTTCTTCCATCAATTGAAATTCCATTTCTGGAAACTATGTGACCCAACATTCTCCCTTGCCTCACAAAGAACACACATTTCTTTGGATTTAGACATACTCTGTATGTTCTACATTTTTTGAATATATTTTCCAGATCCTTTAAATGATCTCTTTTTAATGAAAAATGCAAAGATCATCCACATAAATTTCCATTATATTTCTAAGGAAGTCTTTGAATATGTGACACATTAGTCTTTGAAAAGTTGTTGGGGCATTAGTTAGACCAAAGGGCGTAACCCTAAAGGCATAGATTCCCCATTCTGTGGAAAAGGCTGTTTTATGTTGGTCTTCGAAAGCTATGGTGTTGACAGGATGCAGGAAGAAGCAAGTATGGACACACATGAAGATCTAGCACTGAGGCAACCCTTATTTTTTTCAAAACCCCCACATCATTCTAAAGTGATTCTCATCACTACGAACCCTTGTAAATATCATTTCACCTTTTTGTAGCTCCATTTTGTACAAGCCGAGGAGTCCTCGAGCTTGGGGAGCCTTAGATGTAGTTGCCTGTCAATTTTCATAATTTCTAGATCTCGTTTGGGCCCTCAAATAAGCCCCGGAACCTAATTTTTAACTAGGCCGGACACTAGGTCTGAACAGGGCCAAAGCTAGTCAAGAACTATAAATAGAGCTAGAGAGCTCATTTTGGGGGTTAGCTTCTTGTAGTTTGAGCTTGTATGAGAACTTTCTTGCAATAGAAGTGATTCCATTGTCTTACTCTCTTTGTTCTTACTGTGTGTGCGCGTGTGTGTGTATGTGTGTGCATGCTTGTGTGCTTCTCACTCACGTACTTGTGCTTCCACTTGCTCGTGGTCTTCATACCATCCTCATGTCTTCCCGGATTGACATTAAAGGAGGTGCTACCCATCACTGAGCTACACCAAATTTTGGCGCCGTTGCCGGGGATCGAGCTTTGAGGACGAGCGTGTGATGGTAAGACGTAGAGAGGACGCGTTGGAATGGTAAGTAGTAGGTAAATTTCTGATTTTTCTCCATCTCCATCTTCATCTTCACCTCCTTCTCCATCTCCACCTCCACCTCCTTCCCCACTACATATCCCCTCTTCCTTTTCTTTCCCTCATTTGTTGTGTGCGAGTTTGAGAGAGAGCGATCGTGAGTGCTTGTATTTGTGCGTTTTTTGCATGTTTCTTGCAGGTGGCAGCTCCATCATCATCTCCAGCAAGCTCAGCAGGTACAGAAATTGTCTGCACAGTTCCCGAGGCGTTGAGCTCGAGCTATCGCGACACTCCGAAAATCTCGACTTCTCACAATTCTGAGTGCACCACGGCATTGCGCAGGCCTAGAGCTCCTAGGAACCCTAGATAGAACAGGAAAATTCACCATATCCTGAGCTATCGCGACACCCCGTGAGCTATCGCGACACCCCGTGAGCTATCGCGACACTCCAAGGTATCGCGACACCCCAAGCTATCGCGACACCCCGTGAGCTATCGCGACACTCCAAGGTATCGCGACACTCCGAGCTATCGCGACACCCCAAGGTATCGCGACACTCCGAGCTATCGCGACACCCCAAGGTATCGCGACACTCCGAGCTATCGCGACACCCCAAGGTATCGCGACACTCCGAGCTATCGCGACACCCCAAGGTATCGCGACACTCCGAGCTATCGCGACACTTCGAGGTATCGCGACACTCCGAGCTATCGTGACACCCCAAGGTATCGCGACACTCCCACCTATCGCGACACTTCGAGGTATCGCGACACTCCCAGCTATCGCGACACCCCGACCCGACCTATCGCGATACCCGGCCATTAACGCATGAAAAATGAGAGTTAATTTTTGAGTGAATGAAAGGGTAGTTGAGCTTGAATTTTGACATATTGGTATAACTTAGAACCTTGGTAGGGGGCAAAAGGCATAGAAACCAGAGATAGGTGGGACTAAGTGATTCTCAGAGACAGGGGGTACAGTGAGCTACCCAAGGGGGTTAAAATTATTGAAGCGGGTCTTTCAAATACTTGTGGCAATAAAGCTATACTAACTGGTGAGTTTTTGCAGGAACTTTGTGGGCGCTCAAGGCAATCAAAGCAAGCTAGCAAGGGTGAGTACCGGGCTTGGGAGAAGGCTTCCTGGGCTTGCATAGCTGTCGGGTCAACCAGCTGATTGAGGTTGGAAGATCTCATAACCCTCCTTTGTCAATTCCTAGCCTAGGCTAAGTACGACTTAGGTGTGGTAATTAACTAGGGCAACGTTAGGCACGAATTAAGTCCAAGAGAATTAATCAACCAAGTGCAAGAAAATAAATAGGTCTTAAGTGCGAAAACACTAAGGGACAAAAAGGTAAACGGGAATCGATCACTCATCAAGTGCGGAAATTCATTTAAGTACTCCTGACGACGCAATTTCAGACAAGACCATAAACATACTATTCAACTAAAAAGAACAAAGTGATTGGTGCAAAATCAGCCTGCAACGAGAGTGTGCTTGGGTTCCAGGGGGTGAATAAATCAGGCTTATGAACCTTAGATCAGGCAGACACTTAGGCCGAGACAGACAAAGCCTCAGATCTTCTGAAGCTAGTGTCAATCACACTGCCAGGTCTTGGGCCCAGCAGTTGAGTGATTACCCATACACTGCCAGATCAGAAACAAGTGATTCTGAGATGTCCTATCACATGGAGAGATCAGTAGGTAGTTCAGGGTTGGCTTACCTAGAGAAGCCAGAAGGGCCTTATAAGACGCAATTGGAATATATCAGGACGAATCGTCTAGGTGCTCGCATCTACGAAGACGGACTGAGAAGATCGGTGGTCCAGATTAAGAACCCCGATCAAACCCATGGATTAGACCACCCGGTAGTCAAGTTTGAGAATGGAGCATACCTAGATAAAGAGGGGACTATGTATGTAGTCACCACTCTTCCTGATAGAACTGATGAGTTTGGAAATGTGATTGCGGAGACCGACATGGGTGACATAGAGCAAGGGAACTTAGAGAGAGAGCCAAGAACCCCCCGTGGTAAGTCTGTCTTGACCAGAATCATGACTCCTGAGTGGATTCCACAAGATAATAAAAGCATAGATCTGCTTTTAAATCGGGAAACCGATGAGGCTTTTTGGAGATATAGAACTTCTCAACCTCAGGAGGGGAATACCCTCACGATCTACGAGTTTAAAGACCCTGATAGTCCAAGCCAAGTAACCTACCTAGACACTGCATCAGAGAGAATCTTCGTGGTCACTGAGCAGGGCAGACATGCCTACACTTGGAAGGGTGAATTTGTTTTTCCCCAACCAAGGTCTAATGTGTCCTTTGGTCATCAAGGAGCTGGGACCTCCCAAGCTCATGGCGCTCAAAGAGATAGAGGTAGAGACAAACCTGAGGTAAGTTTTGTCAACTCCCTGGGAAGAGAAAGAACGGGAACAGAAAGGAATAGAGTAGAACCTGAGAGACATAGAACCCCATGGAATCACCGGGACATTGATGATTTTCCTTTGCCAAGGCCGAGAGAACACACTAGGACCCTACGACCAACCCAACTTGTGAAGTCCATGAAGAATTATTTCGATGGCACGGGAGACCCTTATGACCATGTGGCAGAATTTCGACAAGTGTTGAAAGCTGAACAAGTGGAGGACCTATTCACACAATATAATGCTTTCGGTCTGACCCTTAGGAACACTGCCCTTACGTGGTTCCAACCACTGAATGAGAGGCATTTCAGAAACATAGACCAACTCTTGGAGGCATTTATTGTGGAGTTTTCTAAGAGTGGAATCAGGCATAACACCTCCTCACTAATTCATAGCTTCAAACAAACACCTCAAGAGACGGTCAGACTAGCTGGAAGAAGATTTAGACAGTACCTGGAGAGATGTCCTATGCCGGAGTTACCCACACCAGCCAAACAAGTGGCCTTGTTCCTAGACAGATTATTGAGCACTAAGCTCAGGTCATATGTGTACCTGAAGGACCCTAGAACGATAGAGGAGTGCGTGCGCATGTGCATAGACATTGAGGACAATCTAGGTGAGGAGTTAGAACTATCAAAAATCTATAAGGATTTTGACAGCTCTAGTAAACCGACATCTGGTCAATCCACATCCATCGAGGAACTTGCAGAGAAGGTAGCCCAAAAACTAGGTGTCTCTAGCAAGCAAATTCCAAGATTTGCCCCAGTTAAGCGGTGTTACAATTGTGGCGGTGAACATATGGCAAGTGTATGCCCCATTATGGCCCAACCTCAGGTGAATCCTAGTAGCCAGTACTGCACCATAGAGCGCAGGTACACCAATCACACGGCACAAGACTGCCCATATAACAAACAAACTGTTAGGCAAAATTATCCTCAGCCATATCCACAACATGGTAGGTACCAGAATCAGTACCCATCACCACAATACAACAGACCACAACAAACTTATCAGCCACCTTATCAAGGGCAGCAGAGACCTCAACCAGTCCTAGTGCAGCAACCCCCTGCTCCAACCAATGTGATCCCAGTGAAATATGCATCTATTGAAGAAAATCCGAATAGAGCCATAGTTCCAGTCACCCCATTGCTATCAGACAGTGATCCAAGTGACCATAGTTTTGACTCCACACATATTGATAGCCCACAGGCTTACTACATGCAGTCACCCGAGCATAACGAGTCATACTACTATGAGGACCCAAGTGAAAATAGTGGGGAACCGGAGTATTCTAATGTCATGTACACAAACCCCAACTCTAGACCTCAACCTAGGCAGGTACGACCTCCAGTTCCTAGAGGACCATGCTTCAGATGTCAGGGAGATCACCTTATACGTGATTGTCCACTGCCTGCCCCCACACAGCCTCAACCAATAACCATTCAGGGCTTCTGTCAAGACTGCGGGAAAGAACATCTCCTACGAGATTGCCCAAAGAACCCTAATAACATGCCTAAAATCACTCCTATCAATGTTGTTGGGTTAGTTGTAGACTCCACAGGGAGTGTGACTTCCACTGCACCTGTGCAGGTGATCACAAGAGCCCAGGCACTTCAACGACACCAAGATGTTGTTCAGGAAAAGAGCCCCGAGGTGAGTGCAACAGAGAGCATACCCAAAAAGAGGACTAGCGCCTGGAAGGATAGTCGTGAAAGAATGAAGAGACAATGGGCAAAAAAGATAAATGAACTTGAAGAAAGCGTGAGGGAAACCAAGGCAAAAATCACAGAAATCACAGCTCAACCGCACTCCCACACACTTCCACCACTACCATCCCCATCACCCTCCATTTCTCCACCCTCTAACACACCCCTCGTAACCCACCCACCACCCCGAGTAGGATCAGTATTAGCTGACCCCACTCCTGAAGGCTTGGACATGATGTTTAAAGCCTACCAGGCTCGACTTCAAGAAGGGCCAACAGCTGTAAACCTAGACAAAAGTTACCCTAGAGCCGACTTAGAGATTGAACGGATGAAGATGTGCATGAAACTGGTAGAACAAGCTCAAGCTATACTTGAGACTAGCCAAAAGTTCAATCAGACGAACTCTGTCAAGCCGGATTTGCATTTCCAAGGCTTACTAGAAAGATTAGAGCAGTTGGTAAACAAATCACAAGTTTCTTTACCTCCTCAGGCTCAACCAGTTATTGAAAGAGGAAGCTCACCACACATGGTAGCTTATGTTCCTAATTCTACGGATGCTGGAATACCTCCTTCAATACAACAGTATTCTCCAGAGTTCTTGCGGGAAATACAAGAAGAGAAATGGGCCAAAGAGAAGGGTGATTCCCCTCCCATTCCGGAGATTGATGATCTTCGTGATCAATTTCCCCAAGACATTCCCTCTATCTATGGGGATCAAGCAGAGCAACAAGAGGATGAGAGATTAGATTTTGAACCTAACTCTTTACTAGAGTTGCCTCAGTTCACAGGCCCCTGGGAATCTGAATCTCTCCAGATCAGAGCTCCCACGATATTGGTAAGAAATGAAGACTCAGTGATTCCCAGGAACACTGATGTTGTGAAGAACACTAAGGTTCAATGTCACCTCACTGTAGAGGAACTCCTCAAGGCAAGACCGGAGCTCTGGAATCATGTGAAGGATCAGGTCCCAGAACTTGATTCCAATGCACCAAAATTAAGCGCTAAACAAAAGGTACCCGAGGTACCTCTCGACAAGATAGGAGACATGAGTGAAGGTGAAGAAGGTAACACTTATCTTCCGATCACCTATCAAGGTTACACAACCAAAGCAATTGTGGATTCGGGGGCGGGTGTTGCTATTGCGACTACCTCCCTGTGGAAGCGATGGGGCAAACCCACCTTAAGACCAACGAGAATGAAACTTCAAATGGCAGATGGTCATTTTGAAAGACCTCTCGGATTGCTTGAAGGGATAACTCTAACCACTTGTGGTGTAGAGTTTGAACATACGTTTGCCATATGTGACTTTGAGAAGAATAATGTTTACGAGATGATCCTAGGAAGACCCTTCCTACGACAATTAGAAATAGTACAAGATTGGGGAACCAACTCCTTGTACTTACAGCACTTAGGGGTCACCACCAAGGTCAATCTGAAGGATCACACCTTCAGAGATGTACCACCCCTACAGTGGAATCCTATCCACAAAGCGAAAGAAGACTCTATCTCCGTGCATTCTGGAAGTTCACCTGAACCATCCTGGTTGCATGAAGATACTCACTTGTGGATGTGCAAGGTCGCGGAGGAAGAGGAAAAGCGCCGAAAAGCGAGAGAAGAAGGAGCTCCCCCAGGAGATAGACCAATAAAAGACCCAGCCTATACTCCGATGATATTTCCTGATGAGGAATTTGAGCCTCATGGTTGGGCAGAAATCTTAGCTACCATGGACATTGCAGTCAATGAGGAACAATGGACACCCCATTGCGATGAGGAGGGTTACAATATTTCAGTGTTCATGTGTCAGCCCTTGTTGGAAGAGTGTGATCCTAGTGAGTTCATAGGAGAAGAAGAGAATGACGATGATCTAGAATCCATTGTGATGGATACATACTTTGACTCAGAGGAACATTACTTAGAAGACCTAGGGGTGTTAACCCAAAAGGAAGAAGAACCCCTTGCGAGTATTAAAACGATAAGTGCAAAGAAAGGAAGTGAAGGAGGTCAAAAGAAAAAGAAAAGGAAAGTAGTGAGACAAGAAGAGGAAGAATCATTGTTTGAAGTACCAGAAAATTTCAAGAAATATGAAGTGGAAGACCGAAAAATTTTGGTACGAATGCCTAAGAGAGAGGCCATGATAGGAGAAGCATATGACAATAAAGAGAAGACTAAAAAAATTGTAGTGACCATTGAAGGGAACGAAGAGCGATGTACGTACATAGGAGACGACCTAAGTGCAGATGAAGAAGTAGAGCTTGTAGCTCTATTAAGGGAATATAGGGATGTGTTCGCATGGCATTATAGAGACTTGAAAGGAGTAGATCCAGAGATTTGCTCTCACACGATTCCGATGACTGCTGATGCTAAGCCCACCAAACAAAAACCCTACACATATAATGACAACTATGCGGCCAAAATAAAAGAGGAAATTGACAGGCTGATTGAAGCCGGATTCATCTATGAGATTGAGCACACTGAATGGGTGTCCCCTATTGTAGTGGTGCCCAAGAAGAATGGGAAATTGCGAGTGTGCATTAACCTTAAAAAAGTTAATGCCGCTACGATTAGAGATAGTTATCCACTTCCCATCACCGAACATCTTTTGGAGCGTGTTGCAGGCAAGGAAGTTTACAGCTTCCTTGATGGATTTTCAGGTTACAACCAAGTAGCCATTGCCCCCGAAGATCAACACAAAACGGCCTTTGCCACAGAATGGGGAATCTTTGCATTCCGTGTGATGCCATTTGGGCTCACCAATGCACCTGCAACATTCCAAAGACTCATGTGTCATGTCTTCAAAGAGTTCTTGCGAAAGAGCTTAGAAGTATATGTGGATGATTTGTGCGCTCATTCCCAAGAGAGAAGTTACCACATCCCTGAACTCAGGCAAATCTTCAACAAGTGTAGAGATTATCGAGTGTGTCTGAATCCAGAAAAGTGTGTGTTTATGGTACGCCAAGGTAAGATCTTAGGTCACATTGTTTCGAAGAATGGAATATCAACAGACGAAGACAAGGTAAGAGCAATAGCAGAGTTGGCCAGACCAAGAAATGTGAAAGAGGTACAAGCCTTTATGGGCCATTGTGGATATTACCGTAGATTTATCCACATGTATGCCATCATAGCTAAACCTCTTTATGGGCTGTTGACGAATTTTGAATGGAACGAGGAATGCGAGACTTCCTTCAATGAGCTGAAGAGACGTTTGTGCACAGCACCAATATTGACTACTCCGGATTGGAGCAAACCCTTTCATGTCCATGTAGATGCCTCCAATCATGCAATAGGATGTGTGCTAGCACAACCCACAGGTGAAGGAAATCTAGATTTGCCGATAGCATATGCTAGTAGGCAATTAAATGCAGCTGAACAAAATTACACCACAACGGAGAGAGAAGGCTTGGGCATGATATATGCTGTGAAGAAGTTTAGACACTATCTATTGGCCAATAAGTTCAAGTTTTTCACTGATCATCAAGCGCTACTATATTTGGTCAATAAACCTTGCAATACAGGTCGCTTAGTAAGATGGTTTCTCTTACTAATGGAATACGACTTTGAAGTTGTTGTCAGGAAAGGTAAAACCCATCTTAGGGCAGACCATCTTTCTCGCATCACTTCAGGAGAGCCACCGCAAGGAGTGTCTGACGAATTGCCCGATGCTTATCTGTTCAATTTAGAAGTTGTTCCTAAATGGGCAAACAAGCTGGTACCAATCCTAACCTTCGGGCCTGCAAATAAGAATGTGAAAACCAGCAAAGAGGAAGTTGTAAAATCATTAAAGTATCAAATCTTGGTTGGAAGTATGTACAAGCAAGATACAGAAGGAGTGTTAGCTTGTTGTGTTGAGGAGGATGAACATGCTAGTTGGCTGCAACAAGCCCATGAAGGACTGCTAGGGAATCACTACTCTAAACAGCGAACATTGCAGAATCTAAAGCGCTTAGGAGTGTATTGGCCGAGCATGGACAAAGAAATACAAGAGTGGGTCCACAATTGTCCAGTATGCCAGAAGAGACCCCCAGTGGAGCATGCCACTCTTTATCACGTGTCATCAATCCCCGATTGGAGTGCTCCATTGGTCGAGTTCATGAGATCGGGAACATTACCCAATCAGGCTAGTCTTGCAAGAAAACGGAGCATGGAGCAAGAGGCTCAAGACTATGCCTTAGTAGGGGATAACCTATATAGAAGAGGCAAGGATGGTTACCTAAGACTGTGCGTACATGAATCAGAGTACCTGAAAGTCTTAGAAACGGCACACAGCGGTGTTGCAGGTGGACACTTTGGGCCTGACAGAGTAATTAAGACCATTCTATTCTCAGGACTGTGGTGGCCCACTCTTCATATGGATGCACACACTTATGTGAAGAGTTGCGACACATGCCAACGTGCCCAATATCCGACAAGAAAAGATGAAATGCCCTTGAGGCCAATGATGGGAGGACGTGCATTTTCAAAGTGGGGTATAGACTTTGTAGGTCCCATCAACCCCCCAGCTAGGAACTCCCATGCAGAATACATTATTGTAGCCACTGATTACCTTACAAAGTGGGTGGAAGTAAAAGCCACGACAAAGAATGATGCTCAAACGACGGCTAAGTTCTTATTCGAAAATATATTCACTAGATATGGGTTACCCATAGAGTTGGTTAGTGATAGAGGTACGCACTTCTTGAATGAGGTCATTGAAAATCTCCTTCAAGAATTCATGGTGGTACATAAGAAGTCTGCACCCTATCACCCACAAGCTAACGGACAAGCCGAGAGCACGAATAAGATCCTGTGTAACGTATTGACGAAACTGGTCAATAATAAACGCTCTGATTGGGACAAACAACTTCACCATGCTGTTTGGGCATACCGAGTTGCCTACAAAACGGTACTCAATGCCACCCCATTTCAGATGGTCTTCGGACAGAATGCAGTGTTACCACTAGATTTCCTAATCCTAGCGTTAAGAATAGCACAAGAGCATGAGTGGAATGGACATGAGTTGTCCTCTAGGATCTTGGATCTAGAGCGTTTAGGTGAAACAAGGCTACGAGCAGTAGCAGGTATCTACGCTGCAAAGAAACGGCAAAAGGCATACTTTGATGCCCATGTGAAGGATAAGGGCTTGAGAGCAGGAGATCTAGTGTTAGTCTACACATTGAAACAACACGCAAGGAAGCTAGAAAAGAGAGGCTACGGACCTATGATCATTAATAGGATCTCCACGAGTGGAGCTGTACAACTAGCCACTTTGGAGGGGGACGTCCTCCCAAACTATATTAGCGGGTGCAGAGTCAAGCTGTATCAAGAACCCCTCACGGAGGAGATGTTAAGCCGACTCAATACTGCTAAACAACGTAAAGAGGAGGAGAAACGAATTCGAGAAGAAGCACAGGCAGAGGCCTTAGAGCGTATCCGACGAATGAAGCTGAGGAGACAAGGAAGGGACCAGACTATGACGGACACTCAAGAGTCTCCAGGCTATCACATGGCCATGTGTGAGGCTTCAGGTGAACGTATCCATAAGATAGTGGACCGACGACCTTTTGTGACCCTAGAAATAGGACAAAGAGACAGCACAACAAGTGTGAGGGCTTTAATTGATTCAGGAGCAGCCACAAGTGCAGTTCGGCTTTCTTATTGCCAGCAGCTGCAATTGGAGGTAAAACCCATAGAAGCCTATCTGATAGGATTAGGAGGTGTTGAAACCCCCTGCATGGGAGAGGTGGATCTTCCCCTCTACATACAAGAGGTCCTCATGCCAGTAAAAGTGCTAGTGTGTGAAGACGAGGATCTGACCGAACCGCTTATCTTGGGCCAAGACTGGATCTATGATCACGCAGTCAACCTGAACCTAAGAAGTGGACTTCTTCAGGCTTGGGTAGGCCAGAGTCGTCTCACGATTGAATTAGAAAATCAAGCACTCAAACCAATAGAACAGGCAACAACTCCTGGTCCCTCCAGGAATCCACACGAAGATAACCACGTTGTGCTTGTCCAAACTTCTATGGTGCAGAGGAATGTCAATCTTACTGAAGGTTCAGGAGCCAAGAAGGAGTTCCTAATTGATCCAAAGAAGATTCTAAACGAACGGACCGAACATCACTCTATACGAAGGAGACCGCTGATCAAGAGGAAGGAGCGCCAACCCGCGCAACATGGAGCATCTCGTGGCATGAAGCAGATCTGGATACGCAAGGATGGGAGACCCACAGCTCCAATCGCAGATTCTCAAGGAGACAAGAAACGAGCCTCACAATCAAGGAACAAAGCTAAGAAGCCCCCTAGGATAACCCCTAGGCACACCATCTCTATTTGGGTTCCTAAGCGGTCAATGAAGGCCATCCGTAATGCTAGACAGATATGGGTGCCCAAGGCTAGCTTACAAGCCCAAATTACTTCAACTACAGGCACAAGGATGAAGCAGCTCTCACAAGCACTCTTGGCCAACAACTCAGGAAGTGACAAGATACCTACACCTCTCACTGTCCACACTCCCATCAACCCCAGGAATGTCTGGAAATGGGTACCCACAAGGTCCCAACCACATCACACACTCAGACCAAAATCTTCACCTGTCCTTAGCTCTAAGAGCTACGACTCCTGTATCAAAGTGTGGAGAATTAAACTGTGTACTAAACCCCCTGACCTTATTATGTAAATCCGTCCACACTAACACAGAAGCATTTCGAGCCCATTGCATAACCAAAGTATGCATCTAGGATGACACTGACCTTTAATCACCACTCACACATATCATAAACACCTCACCACTAACCACTGACCTCCGGGATTGTCATGTTAGTATTGTGAAGGGAACACCATTACATCTTGTTTCCTATGCAACACTAATGTGCCTTTCGTCTTCCAGCAGATAAGCGACCTACTCTCATGGCAACCGCGGCAGGCACAAGCTCTCAGGCAGGATCTGGTGCCCCTATCAATTGGGATGCCATGCCAGTGGAAGCTCCACCAACAGCTAGGCCTGAAGAATTCTTGAATGTGCGAAGGATTCCTATTCCAGATCCACCCAGTGGACTAACCGAAAGAGTAAAAGGGCACTCCCATTGGTTCAATGAAATGCCAGGGGATTTGGGAGACGCAGACCACATCTGGGAGTCCAAGATGGAGTGTGGAGGGGTTTGGTGGACCTTCCAATTCTTTTCAAGAGAATTTGAGACCTTACAAAATGCAGCTCCCCTTCAAGAGATCTGGCGAAAGGCAGGACTGCAAACTTACTTCAGTGCAGCTCTACCAAAACCTGACTTCCTCAGGTGTTACTACTTGATTGCTATGATGAAACCTACCGGGGATAAAGATCATTCAGGCACATTCTGGGTGCCCTCCTTATCTAATCTCGAGGAGATGAGGAAGTTTGAACTAAATGTAACATCAATCAGGGAAGCCCTTCAAATGTATGGCACTCATGTGCCTTCAGATCGCGACCCCCTGATACCAGAATCAATGAAAAGCAATAGAGTCAAGAAGCTCAAAGACATGTGCGTCCTCACCCCCAACATCGCCATACCCCTGCGGATGTGCCTCCAGCACTTCGCATTTCCAGCTCAGGACCGTTTCACTCAGCCTCACAAGAAGATATGGTACGGACTGTATTTAGCAGAGACCGGAAGCTTGCCCATTAAGATGCCAATATGGATCTTAGATCAGGTATATGAGGCAGGCAAGCGGGGGGTGAGGAAGCCCACTCTACATGGTTGCTGTGCGTTGACTAGAATCATCTACAGATGTCTGGCGTATGATGTGCCAGTTGCTCGAGCCCTAAAGTATGCACATCTGGAGTTGTTTAAAGGGCGAAAGTCAGGGAGTCAGCCTGCAAAAAGAATGCGTGGATCCCTTTCACAAGTCCTGATCCCTCCAGCAACCACTACCGAAGTCTCCACTAGAGAGGAAGCCCCGGTGGCACCAATCACAATCCATCTCCAGGAGTCTCAACCAAGAGAGGTGGTACAGCCCACTCCCTCTGCCCCTCCACTACCTACCGAGGCAGAATTTGCAGCGATGGCCACTTTCACCGAAGACCCAAATTTTGATTTTGAAACATTTCTGCAGACGGCTCATCTATCAGACAGTGAAGGTTGCCCTGACAATGTCGATCCGGGGACATCAACCCAAAGAGAACATGCACGAGGCGAGACAAGCAGCGTACAGGAGCTAGAAGTGACGCAACCTCCTCAAAGACTAAACACACAAGCTCAGGAGCAGGCACCAAGGAATAACCCAGAAGAGAGTGAAGACGAAGCCCCTGCATATACGGCACAGCTCAAACGATTATACCAGACAATCAAGCAGGTACAAAGACGCCATAAAATGTCAGAAGAAGCAAATAGGGCCCTAGTAAACCAGATGTTACAGTCAGAGCATATCGACCCCCAGTTTGTAGAATCACTAAATCTGTTGGCGGACACTTGTGGCATCAGTGAAGCAATGAGAACCATGGTCTATCAAGAGAACCCTGCTTATGATCAAAGAAGAATTGATACACGGCCGCGACAAGGAAAGATGATTCAGATGGAAGTATCTACCGCGTTAGCTACGTCCACATCAGAAGATGTGCACATGATTAGCCCTAGGCACAATGATGAACTGGAGGAAATTACGCATGCCCCATCTCCCCCATCATCTCCTATCCCACCCTCAGAGCCTCTCTCCACGTGTCTTTCTACACAACCATTCTCCTCCTATAGTGAGACCCTTGTACACACCCCCATTTCCACTCTCCTTCCTTCACCCTCATCCATCTCTGTCACTCAAGTTTTTGAACCTCAATTAGGTCACCCTTTCTTCCCCCATGCCGTTGGACAACCATCTGTCACTAGTCAGACTCTTTCCATCTCTTTGCCCTCCATCCCTCCATTTCCTCCCCCCCAAACTCTACCTACCCCGTCCCTTGTAACTGCCTCGAGCACCACACTAACCACCCAACCCTCCTTCTGGACCTACCTTGTAAACATTCTTCAACAGGTTGAGGAACATAAGAATAAGTCCCATCCCCAAATTCACTCCCCCACATTCACGGCCACCACTGTCACACCACCCACCGTCCCGGTGTTCACATTTCACGAATCACACTCACTCATGTCCGATCCCATGGACATCTCACCATCCGCTGGATCACCCACCACCACTGTTCTCACAACACCGTCACAGATTATTACACTCACATCACCACTTCCACACACGGTAGGCACAACATCCACTTTTCCCATTCCCATCTCCCAACCCCCTGCATCTTCCACCTCATTTAGTCTTGCACTCGACACGATGCTCGAAGCTGCCACTCAACTTAAGCACGAATATACATTATTGGAAGAAAATAACAAAGGGCTTTGCACCCTCACAACAACACTCCAAGAGCGTGTCAATGCTTTGGAGTTCATTCATACGGAGTCACAAAGCAAGATATCCGCCCTCGAACAGGCAAATGCGCAACTCAAAGCGGAGCATATGGAAGAGAGCAAAGCCATGGAGGAACAGCTGCGCGATCAAATGGGCCGCAATGCACGGCTTCAACGAAACATGGCTTTGCTACGACGACATCTGGCAGCAGCGCAAGAAGAGAATAGACGGCTTCAACAACAAAACCAAGAGAACCTCGAGGCTGCCATGGAAAACACCTCGGGAGCACCCATAGACCCGGTCAAATTTCAAGCGGTCCCATCAGAAAGCATACAACAAATATTGGAAACGTATGCCAATCTGTTAGAAGCACATGATCAGCTTGCCGACCAGCTAAAGGACTTACAGAGACCCCAAGAGTCTACACCACACCGACAGGAACATAAAGAAATGACAGACGCTGCTACTTCAACCGAACCTGAACATTCAACGCCCAACGACGTGCTGGAGTTACGGCAGCAGATCGCAGAATTAAAACTGAAGTTGATGCAGTACGAACGACCCCCTTCCCCACCAGAGCAACCGTCAGAAGAAGAAGCAGTTACCATCCCAGTGGAGGAAGCATTCGACGACGCCTACGAGCCTCAACCACTCCCAGGAGGACGCGTAACAGAAGAAGGTCAAGATACCTATGAGGAACCCCCATCGGCATGGATGAAACAAGTAGAGGAGATGGGGCAAACTCATCAGGAGCGGATATCCACTCAGATGCTGGCAATGAAGGCCATTGAGGACACCATCCTTCACTCAAAATACTTCAGGCACATCGCCCCTAGACGCCTTATCACTAGTTCAGAACTGCAATACAAGCCCTATTTTGTATTGTTGGCCGACTACAATGCAGAAATCAAAAGGGTCACCAACAAGTGCCCAACATTTGCCACACAGTTCGAACCAGAAGACATACCAGAAGCGGCGCGAAAAGGAGCCATATTCCAACCAACGTGGAGGCAAAAGTTACTCGAAACCTACCCAGAAATGCTTCGAACATGGGATCATGCCCCCATGCATTTGAAGTACAATCCGTGTTTTGGGCCAGTGCAAAGACGCAGATCATGGAAAGCTTTTGCCATCAAGGTTCAGAATAACGCAAACTGTAAAGAATGGCTCAATTACCCCGCTATCGCCCCCCCAACCGGTACTCCTACAGTGTCATACATGATTGCAACCATCAGACATTGGATACCACGCCTCCACCCTATGCCAGATGTCGCTGCCCAGATGATGCTCAAGATCCTCGACATGATGCAGGTCGTACTCAAAACTTTTCGCAATGTATGCCGTATTCAACCTCCTATTCCCGGGTTTATCAATGGTAACTACGACCTGCTATATGATATGAGCACAACCCCGAGCATACGAGTGGCTTACGCATGGCATGCACGCATAAGATATCTCCCTGCCTGCTACAAGCAAACATTTGACGACATGTTCACCACGGGGTTTTGGGAAGCACATTCAGAGGTATTTGCGCCACGGCCTACGCATCTACTCCATCTCTTTGCATGCGAGCAAACGATGCATTCCGAGCTTTACACGATGCCACAACCTGACATGCCTGGTATAGTGGATTGGGAGGCCTTGCAACGAGATCTAATCAGAGGTTTAAAAATCAAAGAACAAGAATTGGCAACCGACCTCCTGCAAAAATACATTGATCAAACGGCGGAAAAGAGGTCTGTCAGAGGCGACAGACCCTAGGGGGGGGAGAGTGTTGACAGGATGCGGGAAGAAGCAAGTATGGACACACATGAAGATCTAGCACTGAGGCAACCCTTATTTTTTTCAAAACCCCCACATCATTCTAAAGTGATTCTCATCACTACGAACCCTTGTAAATATCATTTCACCTTTTTGTAGCTCCATTTTGTACAAGCGGAGGAGTCCTCGAGCTTGGGGAGCCTTAGATGTAGTTGCCTGTCAATTTTCATAATTTTTAGATCTCGTTTGGGCCCTCAAATAAGCCCCGGAACCTAATTTTTAACTAGGCCGGACACTAGGTCTGAACAGGGCCAAAGCTAGTCAAGAACTATAAATAGAGCTAGAGAGCTCATTTTGGGGGTTAGCTTCTTGTAGTTTGAGCTTGTATGAGAACTTTCTTGCAATAGAAGTGATTCCATTGTCTTACTCTCTTTGTTCTTACTGTGTGTGCGCGTGTGTGTGTATGTGTGTGCATGCTTGTGTGCTTCTCACTCACGTACTTGTGCTTCCACTTGCTCGTGGTCTTCATACCATCCTCATGTCTTCCCGGATTGACATTAAAGGAGGTGCTACCCATCACTGAGCTACATATGGGTACCTGATTGTATCCTGAAAAACCATCCAAAAAGCTATACACCTCTTTACCTGCAACTCTTTCCAAAAGATGGTCTGTTATGGGTAATGGATAGCTATCCCTTATAGTTGCAGCATTAAATTTTTTCAAGTTAATACATACCCTGAGTTTACCATTCTTTTTTGGTACCACAACTATAGGAGATATCCACTCTGTATATTCAATCTCATAGATGAAATTGGCAGCCAACAGCTTGTCAATTTCTTCCTTTATTTTAGCAGAGTATTTTTCATTAAATGTATAGTGTCTTTGCTTGCTAGGTTTTGCATCAGGTGCAATAGGAATCTTATGCTCACAGATTTTAGGGTCAATTCCTTTAAAATCCTTGTAACTGTAAGCAAACACATCCCTATAGTTTCTGGCCAAATTCCTTAATGCTTCCTCCTCTTGATTTGTCATGTCATCAGCTATTATAATATGTCTCTCTTCCCCTTCTTCTTGAGTGATCATCACCTTCTTTGTTTGTTCCTCATTGTCATATGCCTCCCCCTTCTTCTTTTCTCTTTTTGGTTTCATTTTTAAAAGTAGTCTGTCTTCTACTTCATAGGTCTTGAAATTTGAAGGTACATCAAACTGTTGATCTTTGTTTGTTATCTTTTTATTTTTTTCAGCTTCTTGGTCTTTTTCTATTTCCTTGTGTTTGTTTTTTCTATATTTTCCTGAGATTTTGTCTTTTATAGCATCTGTAGCTTCTACTTCTTCCAGATATTGTGTTTTCCCATTTTTTAATATTATTCCTTCCTCTTGGTCTTCTTCTGTTTTTGACACCTTTATCATTTGTATTCCTATGTGGAAGATATCATATCCTTCTTCATTTTGGAATTTTACCCCCACATACTCATCATTAGCTAGATCCATGGTGGTCAAAATCCGATTCCAACCATAAGGCTCAAATTCTTCATCTTTAAATTCTTGTGGTATATAGCTTTCATCCTGTGATTTACTTTCTCCTTGAAAATCTTCTTTCCTTAACATTTTTTTCTTATGTGTGATATTCCTTATCACATTACATTTCCACATTGATGATTCTGTCTCATTCTGATCTTCACTCCCTCATTCTTCACTTAATTCCTGATTTTGATGTACTCTGAACCATTCTTGAGGGGACATGTCACAATACTGAGCATTTCTTAAATTTACCCTAGTTATCCTTCCTTTGCTTTGAAAATATAGGCAATCATTACCCCAATCTTGCACAATTTGCATTTGTCTCATAAATGGTCTTCCTAGGATAATTTCATATGAAGTAGATTGTGGGAATTCAACTATGGCAAAAGTATGCTCTATCTCTATTCCACATATTTCCACAATCACCTTTTCCCATATTCCTAGGGGTTTTTCTATGTGTCCTTCTGCAAGTTGTGTCTCATTTTAGTGGGTATTAAGTCATTTTTCCCCCATTTTTCCCAAGATTGTTTAGTCATGATAGCCACTCCTGATCCACTATCTAATATAGCCTTGACATGGTTTTCAGTGAATTGTATTCTTAGAGTTGAGTTTCCTTCTTCTCCTTCACAGTATCCTCCTATTTTGTCAATAGGTATGTACAACAACTCTTCCAATTCTTGTTTTTGTGGATCTAGGTTCTTTGACTTTGTTTCCCAGTTTTTCATGTTATATTGTAAATGAGGATTTTGTTTTACTATCTCCTCCATTGTGGTGTGGTATAAAATTGTACAGTGTTTGTCTATATTGATTTGGAAGGTTATTTGTGAATTATCTTCTTGATCAATAGTTTCGCTGGTTTCTGTTACTTTTGATCCTTCACTTATTGTTTGATAATTGTCTGGTTACCCCATTTTGAGTTGTGCTTCTTGTATGATTTGTTTACACCTTTGCATCCTTTCATCCTCTAAATCTGGCATAGGATATGCCATCACGTGATCTGTAGGATTTGGTCCATCTTGAATTGTTCCTTTGTATGCTCTTATCAGAGTCTCTAGACTTTGTGAATTTTTTTTCTCTTCTTGAGTTTGTGTATTTTGTGGTTGGCTATTGTTTGACTGTTCCATAGTCTCTTCTTCCAAATTTTTACCCATTCTCATTTTTCTTTCCCATCTTCCTTTTTGTATGTTTTTTCTTTTCTTTTGGAAATGGAGTTTTCTTATGTTCCTGTGTATGTGTCTCCTTTGTTGTTTCTTGTTGTTTAGCTTGTGCTCTTGTTATAGCATTTATAGTCACCTGGTCATGGTCACTCAATTCTTCTTGCTCCATTATGTTAAACTGTTTTTAATGGTATGTAACTAGATGTGTTCTATTTTTTTTGAGGGTTTCTTGGACAATCCTTTATTAAGTGTTCCCTGCCACAATCCTTGCAATAGGCTCCTTCTATTCTTAGTGTAGGAGGTTGTGGGCAATCTCTAATGAAATGTTCTCCTCCACATCTATAACAAGTTATCTTTTGACTCCCTTTGAATTGAGGTTTCTGATTGGACATGTAATTAATAGTTATATACATGAATGTGGCTGTGTCCATTTCAATTCTCCCATTTCCCAAGTCTAGGGCTTGTAGTTCTGGTTCTCTCTGTTCATATCCTTCCCATTCTTCCTGATATCCTTCATTCCAATGATAATCCTCTCTGTAAGATGATCTAAGTCTTGAGCTTTCTTCTTCTATTGGTGTGTATTTCACTGGTACTACATTTATTGGTAAAGGTGGTTGTTGTCCAAGCACACGTCTTGGTTGCTCAACAAATCCAGATTCTCTTTGTAAGTTGTGTTGGTTTACATATTCTCTTTCTTTAATGGGTTTTTTATTGTAGAGGCATCCTTCTCGGGTATGATTTGTCCATTTTCTTTCCAATGTACAATATTTGAGTGTTTTTCTATCTTGCAAATGTTGTGGTTTTTGATATGAACATTGTTGAACCAAACGATTTTCTCCACAGTTATAGCATTTCTTATTTGTTGCTCTTGGTGTTTATCAAATTTGTCTTGGTGCTAACTTCTAGGGCTTTAGCAATAGCTTGTGCTAATTCTTCTGTTGGTGGGATTTTATCTTCATTTGTTCTAGTTTGATCAAATGCTAATAGATCTTGTCCTTTGTTATCCTCCAAATCTATTGCCTCTTTCACACATGCTCCTAGGTCAGGACATCTTCTATAATACACCAAGGTTCTTAATTGTGCACTTCTCAGTCCTTCTATGAAAAGAGATACTTGTCTTGCCATGGATGGTACCTCCTCTCTGGGACATCTATCAATGTATTGCTTGAATCTCCTAACTGCCTCTCTGACATTTTCATCTTTTTGTTGTTTAATGTATGTATCAAGGTAGCTGTACTATGTTTTATTCCAGTTTTTGAGAATTCTCCTATGAAGGCTTCAAGGAAAGATTCAACATCTGGATACATTTAAGGCCTATCCAAGAAATTTGGGAATTATTCAAGTCCCATTTATATTACTTATGATGCTAACTTCTTAAGTTTGAGTCCAACCTTGATATCCCATTTATAATAAAAAAATCCTTGATATTAAAGTGTCAATTTAAAATACTCCAATCAAGAAATAATAACATGTTGTAGTGTGTAAATAAGTCAAAAACTAAAACATTGGGACATAAAGAACTGTCTCAAAATCCTATGTAATTCCCATTTTTCCTGAATAGGCCTTATTTCCTTTCTCAATGGATTGAACCAAGATAGTGCAGGTCCAGTTAGGGTTAGACCAAATGCTTGAAACTGTACTTTGTAATCCTCTACTTCTTCTGCCCTAATTAATTGTCTGAATTCTACAGCATGGGCATGTACTTTTATCTTCATTTGTTCTAGTTTGATCAAATGCTAATAGATCTTGTCCTTTGTTATCCTCCAAATCTATTGCCTCTTTCACACATGCTCCTAGGTCAGGACATCTTCTATAATACACCAAGGTTCTTAACTGTGCACTTCTCAGTCCTTCTATGAAAAGAGATACTTGTCTTGCCATGGATGGTACCTCCTCTCTAGGACATCTATCAATGTATTGCTTGAATCTCCTAACTGCCTCTCTGACATTTTCATCTTTTTGTTGTTTAATGTATGTATCAAGGTAGCTGTACTATGTTTTATTCCAGTTTTTGAGAATTCTCCTATGAAGGCTTCAAGGAAAGATTCAACATCTGGATACATTTCCTTTCTCAATGGATTGAACCAAGATAGTGCAGGTCCAGTTAGGGTTAGACCAAATGCTTGAAACTGTACTTTGTAATCCTCTACTTCTTCTGCCCTAATTAATTGTCTGAATTCTACAGCATGGGCATGAGGACGAGAATATCCTTCATATTGGTTCTTCATGCATTTTGCTACTTGATAGGGCCTAAGCATTCTTCCCTAATTTTGCCACTAATGTCTCCTTCTGATATCATTAATTCCTTCTGCTTCTCTATCAAAAGGATTTGGGGAAGTGTGTACTCTCCTACCTTGTTGTTGTTCAATATTAATGTGAGTTTCATTTTGTCTTGGCAAGTCTGGTTGCCCTAGGTGTTGTTCCCAAGGTCTCTTGTCTGCACATTGCCCTAAATCATTTGAGCTTTCTGGATCCTATGAGAAGATGTATACACATCCCTGTCTATCCTCATATCTGCCATCCTTAAATTGTGCCACTGGTGTTATATTTAAGGGAACTTCTAAGTTTCTCAACCTAATGAGAAACTTATGCATCCCATCCTGATACACATAGGTTCCAAACCTATTTGTATACATATATTTGAGAATATTTCTATAATCACTAATTTCAGAGGGTTCATTGGTTTCATTTAGGTTTTCCATGTTATTTTCCTGCCCTAAATCTTTTTCTTGTAAATCTCCTATTACTGGCCCTATCTCCTTCCTTTTTAACTCTTGTTTATCAGGTGTGAACAATTTATTACCAGATCTCAGAATCATCCAACTAATTCGCGATTCTGTGAAGAGAATCATGTTTTCCACGATCCTGTGAATGGAATCGTGTTTTTTATGATCTTGAGAGAATTCTAGATTTTCTCACGATTCTGTGAAAGAGATTTGTCTTTTTCAGAATTCTGAAATTAGAATCATCTTTCTCACGATTCTGAGAATAGAATTGTGTTTTTCACGATTTTGTGGATAAAATCGTGTTTTTCACGATCCTGTGGATAGAATAGTGTTTTCCACGATTTTGTGAATAGAATTTTGTTTTCCATGATTCTGTGGATAGAATCGTGTTTCCCACGATTCTGTGAATAGAATCATGTTTCTCATGATTCTGTGAATAGAAACGTGTTTTTCACGATTCTGTGGATGGAATCGTGTTTTTCACAATTCTGTGAAGACAATCGTGATTTCCACGATCTTGTGAAGGGATTCATGATTTTCATGATTTTGTGAATACAATCGTGATTTCCACGATCCTTTGAAGGGAGTCGTGATTTTCACGATTTTATGAATATATCGTGATTTCCACGATCCTGTGAAGGGAGTCATGATTTTCATGATTTTGTGAATACATTCGTGATTTCCACGATCCTATGAAGGGAGTCGTGATTTTCACAATTTTGTGAATACAATCGTGATTTCCACGATCTTGTGAAGGGAGTCGTGATTTTCAGGATTTTGTGAAAACAGTCGTGATTTCCACGATCTTGTGAAGGAAGTCGTGATTTTCACGATTTTGTGAAAACAATCGTGATTTCCACGATCCTGTGAAGGAAGTCGTGATTTTCACGATTTTGTTAATAGAATCGTGTTTACCACAATTCTGTGAATAGAATCGTATTTACCATGATTCTGTGAACAGAATCGTGTTTATCACGATTCTGTGAATAGAATCGTGTTTACCACGATTTTGTGAATAGAATCGTGTTTTTCACGATTTTGTTCCCAGACAATCGTGATTGCTCACAATCATTAAAAACATGATTTTCTTATGAAAATCGTATTCTGGGAATCGTGATTTTTTGTTTGATTAGGGAATCACGATTTTGTGTTTGATTACAGAATCACGATTCTAAGAAATTTTTTGTAAATTTTTTGGTTTTTGATTTCCTGATATCTTTTTACTCTAATGGTACGCCTTAGCAAAATAATGGCATGCAATAAAAGACTTTTGTCAAAACTATGATTTTTTTACCCAAAAATTCAAAAAAACAGAAAGTCGCAATTCCGTGTTTTTTACTAATTTCTGTGTTCTTTGTGCCTTTATCAAAAGATTAAACTTGAAATCTCACAAAAACTTTTTGTAAGCAAATTACCTTCCTTACTTTTGTCAAAACTATGATTTTTTTACCCAAAAATTCAAAAAAACAGAAAGTCGCGATTTCATGTTTTTTACTAATTTCTGTGTTCCTTGTGCCTTTATCAAAAGATTAAACTTGAAATCTCACAAAAACTTGTTGTAAGCAAATTACCTTCCTTCCTGATAAAAAACAAAGTCCAAAAGCTTTGTAATTGCAAAAAAGCGCGATTCTCTCAACTCCTCACACTCACTCTTTCAGATAAATGAATTTTTTTCTATGATTTCAGGCTTTTATAGTCTTCAGACAATCGCAATTGTGTGTGATTTTTACAAAATTTTAACTTTCCACTGTATGATTCTTGTCCCTTAGCAATTTTGTGGTTTTAATTCACCATTCCTATCCTTTCCAACAAAATTTTCTCTCTTTATCCTACTGATGAAAATCGCGATTATGTACCCAATTCTCCAATCTACTCATTTGATGCTCAATTCTTACTGAAATTTTGAAATTTTAATTTCCTTTACTCATGCAACTTATGATACCTCTTAAAATCACTTACCTCTTGAACCCAATAGTGCGTCTAAGTCAAATTCTTTATCTTATAGAAAATCGCAATCCTATGAAGAAAATTTTCTCTGAACTTCCAGCTTTGCACATTTTGACTTTTCTTTCCACCTGGTCTTCTTCAATGTTCTTTACCAACTCCAGATCACTTATCACCTGCAATTATGCACCATCAAACTCATTCAAAGAGATTTAAAAAAAATTTTAAATAACAACTTTTACTCTAACATTTTTTTATTTTCTTTCAATTTCTAGAGATTTGTTTTTTTTTTCACTTTTCCCCTTCCACTTTCAACCCTCCTATCCAACTCTCTAAGAAAAAAAAATTGTTTGAACTTTTAATGACTTTTATGAAATTTTTTAGTATTTTGCCCTAAATCAAGGTAAACACTTCACTTAGGGTTTTCTTGTTTCAAGATCCATTGATCTTTTGTTTCATGATTGGTTATACTCTTCTATGCTTGCAATCTAATCAGTTTGTAAGTAGAGATTTCCAAGAAAATTTTTGCTAAGAAGTACAAGTATCAATCCATGCAAAGATAAACTCAATTACCTTTTTTGTTCAAGAGCCAAACAAAATTTTTCAAGATTATTATCGTAAATGGATCAATCTATTTGCACATAGCTACTTTACTTGACTTTCATCATTGCAATCATGTCATCTTTTCCAAGATTAACAAATTTTCTTGGTACTTAGTCAAAAAGCGCTCTACATATGCAAAGATAATGACAATTTACCTTTCCTCTAACAATCTTGATTCAATTTTTTCCTCACACCTGCACTTTACTCTTAAAAGGAATGAGCAACTATCAATTTGCAAGAATTTCACAACTTCTTTAATCCCAAAAGGTTAACTCATGCTTTCTTTTCCCAAAAGACAAGCAAAGAAACCTACCTTTTCATTTTTCTTTCTTGATTATAGAGTAGTACCTTTTCAATGTGTTCAAATACCATCAACAATGGAAGCAAGATCCAAAACTTCAATGAAGCTTTTGCTTTGTTTCCCTGGCAACGGCGCCAAAAAATGTTTGTTGCTACCCTTTGGAGTTGTCCTCTCCAATCATTTTAGCATAAATGATCAACTACACATCTTTAAATTGTCAATCCGGGAAGTATACAAAGACCACAGCCCCTTATAGTTAATGGAATCCAAGAACAAGAGTTAAATGACTATTTTTTCTGAGAAATTATGAAGATGAAGAGAAATATCTAGGGTTTTGATTATCTTGAGCTAAACAACAGCTTTTTCAATGATCTTTGTGCCTAAAGTGTGTCATTTTCTTAGCAGAACACAATTATGAAGTCAAATCTCAAAAATAGTACATGTATCACACAGACAAGACAATGATTCTATGAAAACTGAGGATTTCCATTTCGAGCTTTGTTCTTCTGCACTTCCTTACTCAATACATCAAGAATCACCTCTCTTCATACACATTACTCAGAAATACACAACTGAAGCTCACAAATTCCATGTATTACACAATGAATAGACTCAACAAATCAAAAGAAAGTACATGAAAGGAAGAAACACGATTTTCTGCAGGAGAGCTCTTCACATTACTTGGATAGCAAAAAATAATACAACCAACCCTCTCAAAATAGAGGAAATTATCTTTTATACATTTTCAAGTGTCCCTTTTCACACTTGAATTTTGGTCCTTTTCCTTTCTAATCTAAAAATATGCTATCAAAGAGCTTCCAAAAATTCTAGAAAAAAATACATATGATTCTAATTTACATGAGGAAGACTCTTCCTCATTTTTACATTATTTGTATAAATATTTCTACAAGTTTTTGCCATTTTACAAATATTTCTCTTCAAAAAATGCTTCTTCTAACAATCCTCATCATACCTATGTCATGGTCACTTCATTGTCTTCTAGTGCTGAACAAGTTGATCACATGGTGATGGCAGACCCTTCTTCTCCTCATTCTTCTTCTTCGGTGCACCATACAGCCTCTTTCTCCTCCTCAATTCCACTTCCTTCCCCGCTTCCCATTCCTCTAGTGGATGAACCAATGCACGATGCCTCCCCTCCTCCACCACCCTCTCTGATTTGGGATGCCTCTCCGGTTTCTTCCTCCACCCATTCTCCGAGGCCCATAGATACTATTGAACCGTCCTCTCTTGCCCATGCCCATGCCAATCCCTCTCCTCCTTCATTACCTTCATATTCACCACTCGATACTCCTAGCACTGGATGGTCTTCGCCTTCTCTACACATTTCCCATATAACCCTGCGCCCTTGGCCCTAGACGATGCAATTGAGCTGCCAAAAATCGCACCCCTTCCCATCGCAAATGAAGAATATTGGCAATTTGGCATCAACAAACAGTGTAGTCTACATGAGTTTGGTTGACTCAAAAACTACCTATTACATATGCTAGGTTTGATTGCACATGACATGGATCATTACCAATGCATCATCGAATACTTCGGAACCCATTGTGAATGGCTCCAACTCTGCCAACCACCAGCTTCACATTGACTTACATCATCAGACATTTACAAACTAGCAACTCGGTGATGTGTAATAGCAAGAATCCCAACAAATCCAATACTTCAAAAGGTTCTTTGAGGAATCTAAATGGGAGACAAAGAATTATAAGAAATAGGTTGCAAACTTACAAGATGCCAACTCTCGCGGCCTGTTGTTTGCTCAAAAATTAGAGAAAGAAGCTACGGTGCAGGCTACTTCCATTAATGACATGTGATTTCAATTACAAGATCAGGCCCAAGACTACAACCTACTATAGCAAATAGTGACGGCACTCAAGGAGACAAACAACAGTTGTCTGCCAAGACCGCCCATCAAGATCAACAAATTTTGGTAGTACAGTAATAGATTTTCACATTGTAGAAGATTGTCTCTAAAGATAGTTCATTGAAGGATCAAGTTCTATAGAGTGTTTAGGTGGAAGCTCAACAGAGGAAGCATGTTGCACAAAAAAAATTTTATTTACAAGAGGAATTTTGATTTGCAGCTTGCGGAAGATTAGATTCGGTCAATTTTATCATAGGGTTCTACTTTCGATGCTAATCTGGATGATTCAATCACCCTCCAATCGACAAAAAGCAGTGTCTGTTGAAGAAAATCAGCAAGAAGATTCATACTACCTTCAAAGATGCCATAGATTCTTTTAAAGCTAAAGTTTTTCCATCATTTGAAGATGAACAAGATGAAGCAAAATAATTCTTTCATTTTTGTACTTAAATTTTTGTGGGTCGAGGTCCTCCGTGCATGCGAATGTTAGCCGTCGGACACCTTTGTAATTATTAATACCCTAAAGCATCTCTCCAAGGAGGTAGACACTGGATGTAACCCTTCAAATTAATTGTATATCATTCTATCTCCTATGCATAGAGATCCGTCAGGGAAGACAAGTACAGGACATGGCGAACTATCTTGTCCGTTGTGAAAAGAAGGAAACTTTGTGAAATTGATTTATGTGGTGTCAAATTAGTTCTATTTGATGTGATGTGGTAATGGATTATCTATGTTGCTAAAGCACAAGTGATTGAGTCATTCGATGATTAAAGTAACCTGTTCGGTCTGTGATTATGTGAGATTTAATGCAGATAAGTCTATTACTGTGTTTAATAAGTTAGTAAGTTCCTTCAGTGAAATAGTGTGGGGGAAAATACAAGGATTCAATTATCACTAAATTCTACCCTCCCAAGAACCATGTCAAACTGTCCTATTCCTTCACCGAACTAGATGTAAACAAAGGTTAACAACAGGAAGATGTGGGTATACTTCGTGCATGATAAGGTTGTATGTAAATGTGTATGTGTGAGTATGTTAATGTATGAAAACAAAACTATTTCAATGATATGGAAACAATGAAAATTATACTTACAATAATTAGCCATACATTATGCTCGATGAACTTCTCAATAACCTACAATAGAGAGAGAGAGAGAGAGAAATAGAGAGAGAGATTCACAGAGAGAAATTGAAAGGGGGGGAGAGAGTCAGAGGACATAGAGACATTGAGAGAAAGAGAGAGCTCATAAGCACACCCCAGTTATGAATGGTTGCACGCTCTTCGATCAGATGCATGTAAAATGATGATCGAAGAGCGATGTGTGTCTTTTTTGTTATGTTCAAGAGTAAGCATCGCATGAGTGATGCTTCACAGTCATATAAGCGATGACAAATTGTATGTTTATATGGCTTCATATAAGCGATGCATAAGCATTGCATATGGGACACAAGTTATCGTTGCATATGCGATACTCTTTGCAGGGAATATGTGATGCTCCGCTTGCATGACATAAGCAATGGGACATTAGTGACAAACATCATTGAGGCCCTCGTATTGAACCTAGCTACTAGCCTTGTTTATGCGGCGATGTGCGCCTAATGTTATATACGATAGAATGCATAATCATGAAGCGATGAAATTGTGTCGCATCAACTCTCGTTATAAAAAGTCACTTCTTGTAGTGATAAGAGAAAGTTGATCACTTGACACATTCATAGTTTGTCAAATAGGAGGTTTTCCAACCTCATTTCTAATTATCCACTCTTTTTCGTTTGGACTTTTCTACAATAGAGACAACGATATTTACAATTAGCTTCAAAAACTTATATTAAGCATGCACTCATGGGTCTTCAAATTTGCACGCAAATGCCACTCAACATTGAATTACTCATAATTTTTCCGTTTTTAGTAATTCACCCAAATGTTTCCTTTTATATATTACCTGAATTGTTTTTGTTATAAGACAACCATCTCAATGTTTTGTTATTCTATTTTTGAGCTTGAGCATACCTTACCCATTATAGTTCCAATTCTTATTGTACTCTTAAATCTAGAGAGTGAAGTTTACCTAGCCTAGAATCCATGTTTTGATTCTTCTAGATTTGAGATTTATCAGTTTCCAAAACAAATCTACGAATACTTCTACATATAGATTCATTAATTCCATAATATTGCAGCAAAACTATCTGAATTTATTGATATTTATCCATATATTATTAAATTTATTGCATGTAAAATGATTTTTTTCCTTTCCTTCCTCATATGCCTTCGTTCCTTGAATGCTCTTATATGCACCAAGTATATGATATTCTTGTTTTTCATTTAGGACAAATTTTTAACCTTTTTTATGATGCGATCTCAGGGAAAGTGAAGTCTCTTAATTTATTGCACTCGTTGAAATAGCTGTATATGTCTTTCTAGTCACTCCTACAGCAATACATAACTCTTGCTTTTGGGAAGAGTTTATTATCGATGTCACATCTTAGTAGCTCTTCAAGATAATTTTTTTGAGACCTTCATTCTCTTGTACCCTTAGCAATTTCAAAAAAATCATTTTGAGTTATAATTTCGTTGCGAAAGAATTCTCTTTAAATCTATTGAACAATATTAAAAATAATACATTTGTCACATGATCTCCAACAATTATCTTCAATTGAGTTTAGAAATAGTTTATTTTTCTAATTTGATCCGCACTTCTATTGGTGCTTGTTTCAACTATTGACAATTCCAGTCTTACCAGTCAATAGATTCCGGAGTTTTTGAACTTTTTGTAATATTAAATATTTTTTTCAAGTATGATTTGTAAATAGTCTATGCATTTGAAGATAGTTATTAGATGATTCATAAAACTTTGCGCCATATCCTAATAAACGATTGGCCTTCAATTGAAAAAACTCACTTTTTTCTCTGCACTTTTCTTTTAGCTTTGTATACCATTATAATCTTATAAACTGTGTTCACTATAACATATGTGGAGCATATCTACAGTCACACCTCATCGTCGGTATAACCATTGGAAATGCTTGGAAAAAACACATTAGATATAGAGGATAAGATTTAACCTTCACATATAAAGGACATAGGAGTGAAGTCAAATCAGAATTTTTGATGGGAAGCAGACGAGTAGTATCTGCAAGATCGTACGATTTTCATCGCATTTCACTTCTTGATAAGTCCCATAGTTTTACATTCATGGAAGTTGCTTCTTTGGCTGCAATGCATAATCCCATATAATAGTATCGCTTTCTGTTGCCTTGATCCGTCTCTTTGTTGAGCTTGCGTCCAAGCTCCTCTTGTTGTCAATCTTGTTTCTTACAGCGTAGGCTTGATCTAGATCAAGATCCCTCTGCATATCCTCGCCCTCTAGAATACGCTTGCCCTTTCCTCCCACGAGTAACTCCTCTTTGATAACTTTGCTTGTATTCGGAATATCTACTTCACCTGCCGTGTTCTCTCTGTCTGATACGCTTTCTTCCAAGTTCTTACCAGCGGTCATTACTGTTTTTGGAGAGGTATGGACTCGGACACTCTGTTGTAATGGAGAGATATCATCATCCTTTCCCGAACTCAGTATTGTGTTTCTGTGGGTGGAGCACACGATGTTGCAAGCTCGCTTGGCCATTATGTACCGATCAAATGCTCGGAGAAGGAATTTTGGTATCAGCATACAGAATGTGTAGATGCCACAGTGCAATATGTTTGCGAGCGCAAGACATCTGCCGAACCAGAGCCACAACAGATCCTACAAGCGACAGAATTAAGGTTAGATGCCACAGTGCAATATGCCGGCGAGCGAAGAATTAGAGGTGTGATTTCTTAATCATCATTATCATCGTCATTTCTGAAGCATATCAGCATCTCTAAACAAACAAAAAAAGGGGGTTTCTTAATCAGCATTAATATGATCCCGATCATCATCTCTAAACCAAGAATTGCAGATGTGATTTGTTAATCATATTATTATCATCGTCATCTCTGAAGCATATCAGGATTCAGCATCTCCGGACAAATGATGGAGTTTCTTAATCATCATTAACATGATGCTGATCATCATTTCTGAACCAGAGACATCCAATCTAACTCCTTCATTGACGCATACGCTCCTGTGATTTTCTGGTAGAGGGAAAACAGATGCGCTAGATGGGTGATATGTGGCGCTTTATGATCTTACCAGACCCATTATTACGATCTCTGTGAGTAGTCACACATACATCATCATCATCATCATCATCTCTGGTCAAAAGATACGTCAGTGACATCGTCATGGTGTGAGTTCTTAATCGTCGTCATCATCATCTCTTGGCCACTGATATCCCTCTTGAAGGCCTTGACTCACTCGCCCCAGTTGTTTTCTTATGGAGTTAGAACAGATTGGCTAGCAGTGTGATGTGTGATGCTATATAATCTCAACAAATCCATCATCAGGATATCTGTGGGTGTTCAAACATACGTGTAATCGCCTGCCGACCAGAAATGGGACATTCTCACCATGATCTCTCGATGAGAGACGGTAATTTTTCATCATCATCGTCATCATCTACAAAACTCTGGCTTATGATGTTGCATCGTCATCACTATTTTCTGAACCTGTACCAGTGTGATTCATGATGCTATATCGTCTTAATAAGCCCATTATGTTTGGTTTCTATGAGTACGTATGCATACGTGAAAGACATACAAATATGAGGTATGAGGTACGAAAACTGTTAACGCAATACCATTTCATCGTATACTTACATGCCATTCTGAGGTCTCATGAAGAGGTTGAGAGAAAGATTCATGCGTCCAGTGCGAAAGTACAGAAAGGCGGCGAGAGCAGTAAAGGAGTGAGAGGATAACACGACAAGGAGGGGAGAGGTTATGTTGCCCAGTCACATATAGTTCTGTCGCCGTCTGTGCAATGAAGATGAAGAGATGTGGTACAGCCGCTTGAACCGCCTTCCGCTCGCCGCGCGTGAAACTCCCCAAGAGAAAGGCGAACGGGAGGAAGAAACCAACAAAAGTACCCGCCAAAATGAAGATATGGAAGATGCGCCCGCCATAGAAGACATTCATGCGTGATGCTTGCATCGGATATTTCGGGAACGCGCACTTTGATAGCAGGACGGTGTACAGGCTCACGAAGATGGGGTAGGCGATGTCGTGCGGAGGGACGAGGCCGCTCAAGGAGAAGACCAACAAAAAACCAAGAAGCTGGAGCTCAATGCACGTTTTGGAGCCCAAAACCTGTTGGATAGTGGAGGACGACACTGCTCCTTCATCTCCGTATTCCTCAGTTTCTTCTCTGTACATTTCTGGAGTTCTCTCAGCGACGATTCTCTCCCTTCTATCACCTCTCCTCCTCGTTTGACTGTAGAATGGATCCAAGCTGCTCACCAATCCGGCAATGCGCTTTCCAATCAACTGCAATAGCTTGCTTCCATCCTGCATCCGGCTCATCGTACCCATCAGTTTCCTTCCGTACCACCGTAGTTTTGCGCATATGAAAGACAGCAGCGTAAGAATCCATTTCCAGATTTGAATACATGATGTCTGCACCTTCTGCATGAGTAACGAACACATGATTGCAGGCTTCCTCCTCCGCGGAAACGTGATGGCTGTAAAAACGCAGCGGAAGAATCCTTGCAAAGATCCACAATCCTAAGATTCTATGCTTCCAAGTGCAAGGATCTAAGAAGCATCTTTGCGCTCTCGGACTCTGTGTAAAGAGATAACCTCTTACATAATCCTAAAATATTCTCGTGGGCTAACTTCATCATCCTCTCTGCGTATTTTAAGCCTACAAGAGATCGACACCTTCACATTGAGCCGCTATATAGGATTCCTCAGTGGCTCAATGTGATGAATAGGATGCCAAATCGGTGAAAGCAGCACAAGGTAAATAAATGATAAAAGTAGCATAAATAAGCTTTTTTAATCATTTTCTTAACGACGCACAAAAAATCCTCACATTTATTATATAGTGAATTTTATTTTTGGATTTGTTTCTCGATTAAAAAAGAAGTTAAAATATAAAATTGTAGCTCGAAGCCTCTTCGGGTCAAGGAGAAACCTTATGAACATTAAAATCATAAACGGAAGCCACTTATCCCCTTAAAATAGCCCTTTCCAAAACTCCAAAACTGACCAATTGACCTACGCCTTTTACATCTTTGCCTATTGCAATTTGTAGTTTTGTCAATAGCTTCAAAATGAGCTATACCACACACAAAACAGATATATAATGAAAGAGTTATGAGCATTTTGGTGATTTAACCCTGTGACACCATCAGATAGCAAGGACATGGACTAATTGACTTTATCGGATAAGGTGGACTTGACACCATCGAGAAGTGTTTACATGAGAGTATTGTGGGTGCTCTAGCTGACACTATCAAGTCTCTAGGTGACACTATCAAAAGCGTTTAAATTTAGTCCATAGTATCAGAGGAGCTTTAGATGATGCCAAGAAGTGACACCATCATATAGAGGTTATCATGATTGTTGGAGTTTGAGGTTTTCACAAGCACGCGAATAGCACAAGGAAGAAGAAGAAGCTTGGAGCACAACACACAATACTAAATATATTACCAAGCGAATGTACAAAGATAAGTGATCCGTTAGGATTACAGGCGTATATACAAACCGAGGGGAAAAAACCTCCTAAAGAGGGAAAAAATTGCCCCGATGGTCCTAAGTGTGTTCAAACACATCACTACCAAATATATCAACAAATCTCCCCTCGAAGTGTTATGGTGAACAAGGAGTTGGCACTCATGTATGAGGAAGTGCCAAGTGTTACCATTAGTGTCCATGTGAAAGGTCAAATGGCTGCCGATTACTTTTGTATATGTTCTCTAATAAAACATATAGTGGCTTGGTTAGCCACATATTATAAGTTCAATTGCATTTGTAACATCCAAGAGATCTGTGTTCGTTCTCTCTGTGTACTATGTTTTATGTGTATTTTATAGGCTCTCTATAGAGTAGTATGTGTGATGTTAAGATCTAGTTTATTACATCGAGGGTATCATCGTGGAGCTCTTGAGAAGGAGAGTCCATTGAGTTTCATCGCTATCAAAATACTTCGCTAGTATCCGAGCATTGGAACACAAAATCTTTGTTCCTTTTATGCGAGCAAAGTGAGCACCTGCCCGCCCACCCAAGGCTTTCTCCAAGGCTTATGACCAAAGCATACACCTTGGCATACTTTGTCATCCGAGTCATTGAATTCACCATTGGCATCATTGGGTGCATGTAATAAAGTGATAGGAAGGAGATGATTGAACCACACCCTTGATAGATAGGAGATGGTTGAATTACACCCTAAGAGGGAGGATTAGGAATTAATCCTCAGCCATGGCTTTTGAAGCAAGTGGTTAGCCAATCACATTCCTAACCAAGAGGTTGTGAGTTCAATTCCTTACATTGGTATCAGTGCATAGAAAGTAGGCTTGGGCAAGGTGGAATGATCCAATGGCCTCTAAAAAAGGCGCTTGGGCACTCTATCATGTGAAAGGGTAGGAATTGCGGAGGCGGTGTTTTGAGCATTGGACCCAACAAAGAATCAAGTGTATCTCTCAATCTGTAGGTCAGATTGAGGCATATAAGATACCATTGGAAATCTCTCGAAACGAACTTTCCAAATCTACTGAGCTAGCTTGGAAGTGTGAAGTCCTTGGGAAACCTTGGGTGGCACTTTATTGAGGGTTCAAGATACCAAACATGGGTGAGAACAAGGTTCAAGACTGAGGTTGAGAACAAGGGCTCGAGACACCAAGGTTGAGAGCAAGGGTTCAAGAGACCAAGGTTGCGAACAAGGTTCAAGAAACTCTGTGAGGTTGAGGACATTAATTCAAGGGCACCTAGGGAGTTCAACGGGTTGATCACCGAGGCTAGAGGGATACAAGAGTAGATCATTGAGGACAATGATTGACCAAGGGGGGAAGAATGTAATAAAGTGATAGGAAGGAGATGATTGAACCACACCCTTGATAGATAGGAGATGGTTGAACTACACCCTAAGAGGGAGGATTAGGAAGTAATCCTCAACCATGGCTTTTGGGGCAAGTGGTTAGCCCATCACATTCCTAACCAAGAGGTTGTGATCAGTTCAATTCCTTATAGTGCATGTGAGGGAGGACCTCAATGATCAAGGAAGATAGAGGTTCCTGTTACTTCCCGAAAGATCACCCATCCCAGTAGTATTCCACTCGGAGCATGCTTAATCGACAATCTCTTGCCGCTAAGCTACACTCTTATGGTGTTTGAAGATGGGGAAAGATTAAGGTTAACATTACCTTGAACATGTTTTGGGCCCTCAAAGCTTCATTCTTTGCTTTCAAAGCTTATTTTGAAGCTTTTTTGGGGTGATTCTTGGAACCAATCTAGAGTACTTTCATCCATAGTTCTCTTTAAATAGGTTCATAAACATCAAGAAAAGTGCTCTTCTTTGACAACGAATATTCACCTTTGGTGTTGTGTTTTCAACCACACTAGTAAATCTATAGGTTTCTTGAAAGGTTTTGGTTGTGGTGGGAGCATCCACCACAAGTATATATGGGTTTTTTGAGCCTAAAGAACATAGTTGAAGTACACTTGCAAGTGCTATTGGCTAGTATTTGGGCTATGAACTCATCCTTTTCGGTGCCATTTTACTACATATAATGTGCACATACACACTATTCCTCTAGCACAATGGTAAGCACCACGTTAAGAAGCTCCACCTCCTCAATGTCAATCCACAGAAGAGATAGGAGTGATATGAAGATCGTGAATGTGAGATGTAGTGAGAGTGAAGGTGAAAAGCATGGAGATGCACACACACATACACACACACACACATGTAAGAAATAAGCAAGACACAATGGAAGATAGGAAAATAGACTCTATTGCTCAAGATCTCTATTACAAGCTCAAAATAGCTTAAAGCTCACACTAACCAACACTATCTAACCTCAAAAATGAGCTCTCTAGCTCTATTTATAGTTTTTAGACTAGTTTTGACAGGTTTCACATCTAGTGATCGGCATAGTTAAAAAATAGGTGCTAGGCACTATTTGAAGGTCTAAACAAGATCTAAAAATAGCCAAAATTGGTAGGCTTGTTCTATCTAAGCTCCTCAAGCTTGAGGACTCCCGAGCTTGCAGAAAATGGAGCTATTAATTATAAAAGTAGTTGTTCTATAATACATATGGTACAAGAGTGATGAAAATCACTATTGAGGGTTTTGAGAAAGTATTATTCAATATATTTCTTGAAAATGACAGCCTGGGTTCCCACTACTTCGATGTAATCCACCTTCACAAGCTTCCTCGTCATCTGTGCCTTTGGCTATTGCCAACACCCCCTCCTTCTTGAGTCTGTCGTCCTCGACAGAACCTTGTTGTTGGGTCTGTGAGATATAGTTTTGTAGGAGGTCATGAGCGAGGGTGTGCTCCACGATGCAAATACCTCATGCAAGATTAGCTTCCAGGTTTTCCCAATCTATGGGCTGAGGTTCATCTAGTGGAAGTCGGTAGTGTGTGGAGTACACCAGTTGTTCACAAGAAAATGATTGAAGTAGGTGTGTGGGCTTGCTGATGAAAACCTCAGAATGGTACTCCCAAAATCCGGTAGTGAACATCTCTTCAAATGTCGTTTTATAGCATGCCAGTAAATACTTGATGCAATAGTGCCAGACATAGCACACCCGAAGTGATGGTGTCATGCTCATATCATATGCTAGGTCCTGATTACCACTCAATTGGCCCCTCAAAATATCTGGTGGAAGGTGGCGTCGATTGTGGGCGACAATATTAATGGTGGAATGAGTGAAGATGTTGTGGGTGTGGGTGTTGATGCAAGAGGAAGGGGAAAGAGGAATGGGAAAGTGGATGTAGTGGTGACCATGGAGAAGTGTGACGTGCCTAAATGGGGTGGTGAAATAGATGAGGTGAGTGATGGTGTGATGGGTGGTGAAATTTCCATGTCACTAGACATGATGGTGTCGAGTGCAGTGACAGTGAAGAGTGGTGTGATAGTGGGTGTGAATATAGAATTTACAAAGGTTGACGAATAAGTTACAAGTTGGGTTTCTCGTATTGCTTGGTGGAGAGAGGAGGAGAGAGGGAATACAGTGGGGCGAGGAGGTGAAACGAGGGAGAAGGTCATTGGAGGGGGAAATGGGAATATAGGTCTTGAAAGGATGGAAAAAGAAGGAAACGATGGAGTGAGAAATGGATTGGTTGGAATGGTGGGAGCTAGGGGAGGAAGGATAGATTGGAGGGTTGCAGGAAGAGTTTGTGGGGTTGAGGCAACGAATGCTTCTGCTACAGCACTTGCTATGTACATGGATGATGTAGGAGAGGTAGGGTGTATAGGAGAAGTTGGAGGGGGGAGGTGAAAGAGGAGCGGGTGGTGTGGTGGGTACTTCGACGATGATAGTGGTAGTTACAATAGAGGGATGAGATGGGGCGTTGATCACTATGGTTGTTTTTTCAAGAGGGTCTTCCGAAATAAGTCGTGCTTCCCTGGTATGGTGTGACGATTGGGCATCTGTTGGTACGTGAATATACTAACCCGGTTTGGATAGCAAATGGATTCTTAGTTGGTCAAACTTCGGTAGTGGTTTCCTCTGCAAATAGCAAAGTGCCTCATTAGTTCCGACTGGTTTAACCAATTCTCTGAAGCCTGGAATGAAAACTTCTTCGAACCTTCTTATAGCAAGTTCCTGTTCTAAAATTCTTTGTCTTTCTTCTTCTCAGAGTTTTCTGCGTGCCCAAACTGCCTGCATAGTGTGGTATAGTTTCTTGATTTCCAAAGTGTAGGCAGTAGCTTCAAACGTGTCCTCTTCATGTGTACTTGTGTTACGTTGAGCTTTGGTTTGTTGTTCTTGTTCGTCCTGTGCACATCCCCTTGAGAGTCATGGCTACCTTGACTGGCTTCATCATCACCGTCCTCATTGTCAGTTTTGGTTTTCTCCTCTTCTGAGCTGGAGACTACTTGCTCTTGTGGTTGATCAGGGGGTGTGGTAGGGTAACTGGGTTGTTCATACTCTTGTGAGAAAAATTGTCCCTCTAAAAATTGGAATTCCCTAGATAGGGCATCATGCATTTCAAAGTCAAAGGTGGTGTTTGTTGGTTCTGCCTCCAAGTTAGGTATAGGGAAAGTGAATGCTTCCGCATCGATGGTGGTGGGAAGGTAGTGGTAGGTTCCTGAAATGTGATAGCCATCACCGATGCTGATGGCTGTAGTGGTAGGTTCCTGAACTATGGTTGCTTGAGAGGTAACAGTGCTGGTAGTGCCTTCTGTGATAACCGGTCATGAAAGGCGTATATGGATAGGCTGTACAGTGCGGGGGGTTTCGTTGGAGACTGTTGTGGGGATGGCTGAGGTGATGGGGACTCTGGAACTTGCAAACAGGGAATAGATCCACGCATGCATTTGCCTGCCTGTCCCTTGCTAGGTTTTTGGGCCTTCTTGGCCTTCTTGGTGGTTCCTTTGAATGCTTTCAATTCTTAGCTAGTCATTGCATGTTCGATAGGCAAATCGTATGACAAACACATGTAAACAATTTGAGTAAAAGTGCAACAACCATGGATGACATGTTTTCTTTTCCATCTTTGCTGAGCTAAATATAATTGCTTGATAATCCAAATAGCCAGATCTATGGTTTGGGGCCCAATGCATGCTAGATATAATCCGAACCAGATGTGTTTCTGAGGGATGGTGAAGTGATCCTGAGCTGGGAATGCAAAATGTTGCATGCATATGCGTAACGACTTAGAGAGTTCCGGTGTAATAGCTGAAATATCTACACATTTCAAAATATCACCATGCTTCATGGGCTCTAGAATCAATCTTTCACGCTATGTCGATGTGTGAGTTCCATGGATCTTAAGCGCAGCCCGAATGGGATCTTTTGAGAGATAAAACTTATTGTAAGGGGGGTCCTTTACCAAAGATGGAAGAATGAATGTTCCGAGAAAATCCTTGTGCTCCAATTCTTGAAGTGTAGTTACCAAGTAGTAGCATCTATAAAAATCAGGTTTACGTAATGTGTCACTAAAGTATTTCGTAAAACCTGCTCTAGCCCAAATGTGCTTTAACTCTTCTGTGTTTTGGAGCTCTTCAAATTCTCTAAAGAAAAATTGATACTTGCCCCACTTAATATTATCAAAACTCAACATGGCATCAAAAATAAAGTCTACATCCGCCAAGGGTCCTGGTAAACCTTGGAACCAATGAGAGTTGTTGTGAACTTTTTCAGTGTATCCGATGGGAGGGTCGTCATCGGCATTGGTCTTAGGAAGCCCTGAAACTCTTGCAGTTGTAACATAGGATATGGTTCAGCCAGTAAATTTCCGAAATTGACCACCGATGCACTAGGGCCAGCTGTGGATTTTCCTTCTCTCTGCATGATGAGTGATGCGAATGTGGAGGAGATCTACTACAAAAGATTAGCACATTAGTATGGAAATTAATCATGATCCCATTAAAGTGAGACCGTAATCTCTTTCCATAACCGATGTGTAACCCATGTAGCCGTGTGTTGTGAGGTGGTTTATGGAATGATGTTTTACAAAACTAATGTAGGTCACTAGACACCTACATGCTTTAGATAGTGCATACATTGCTTGATGAGATGTTATTACAAGTGATGTTAGGTTAGTGTGGTTGAGTTTATACAAAGTTTAGTTGTGAAAGAATTATTACAAGGGGGTTGGTTATTCGGGATGGGGTTAATGTTATACAACATATCATGAGAAGGCTTCTGGATACTTTTTGGTATCCATTTCCTAAGGGTTATTGAGTGGGTGGTATGCTTCTACTAAGGGACAAAAGGTGATATTGGATGTTGTGGGGTTGAGGGGTGAAGAGATTTTTGAGGGTTATATATTACATGGGTTGAGTGTTGAGCTATAATACAATCTTTAGGCACCCAAGTCTGCATGGGTGTGGGTCATTTCGTCAGGTACTTCTTGGTGATCCAAATCTATTAAGGCTTTGTCGAGGTAGAAGAAGTCGAGGAGATGTTGAATATTGCCTCTAATTCTGTTGAAACTTCGTCTTATGATTTTCTACATTGTTGAAAACTATCCTTGCTTTTTATCCTTTTGGCACGCATACTTGTCTCATGCGGCTTTCTTTGTGATGCTGATACTGTTGCTTTCTTTCTGTCACCTGGTATGGTCATCGGTTTGGGTTCCTCAGTCGTAGTTGACTCCTTCATGGTTGGGGTTGAGAGGTCAGGTTGACACTCTGCTTTGGAAAAGAAGGGAGGTCCAACACTTGTGAAACTTGCCTATTAGGAAGTGAGGCATTCTGTACCACAGATCTAAGCCAGTCCATAGTAAGTGTGGAAGGATGGGCACTGCAAGCTATATTGCCCATTTGGCTGCTGATGCAGTCCACCTGACCACTAATGTAACTTACTCGACCACTTATGGAAGACCATGGGAAGATCTCGTCACATCTTTTTGTCTGGCAACTATCCACTGCCAAGCTCTCATGGGTTGAGTTTAGAAGGAGCATGCTTATTGTTGGGGATGTAAGGGTCATGTGACCTTACCCCCATATTCATATATATACATCATATATAGAGTATTGCCTAAAGAGAGATCATTATGTGGGTTTCGAGGCTCCCACGCATGTCCGCGTGTTTCTCCTCTCTTCTCTCTCCCTCCATCTCCTCCTTCCTCCTCTTGTTCTGCACACCAAAGCCCTTCATTGGTATCAGAGCATGCTGAAGGCTAGTGTGCAAGAAGCTTCAATGGAAGTTTAGGTCACAAGAGGTGAAAGTGCAGGTCGGCATCTCTCAACAGCAGTTCAGTATTTCGGCCGTAACTTGAGATAAAAGGCTCGGATTGATGCGTTTTAAAGATCTTTGCATAGCGAACACAAAGAGCTACAACTTCACAGAAGGGCACAGAACCTGGTTCGGACGTTTGAAGTGTCGAAAATTCGAAAAATGTAGAGAATTGTAGAAGGCGAATCTACATTGAGTAGGACAACAGGTCAAGTTTTTTGTCATAACTTGAGTTCTACAGCTCGGAATACAATGATTCAACTTGCTGCTCGTAGCTTGGAAAGATAGCTACAACTTTGTAGAAAAACGCAGATTCAGATTCTTAGTGCAAGGTCACTGAAACTGCAAAATAAAGAGTAGCAGTGTTGTAGGTGATAGTGAAATTGACAGCAGGTGCTTGTTTTATGCATATCTTGAGCTACGCACCTTCGATTGAGGTGTTCTTTATCTCGTTACGTAGCCAAGACTTAGATCTTGAAGTTTGCTGAAGATCAAAAGTTCAGATTCAGAGGTTATCACCTATGAAACAGCAAAACACAGAGCAGCACATCTTCACTAATTGCACTTGGAGGTTGAATTTGCTTTGGAACTTCTTCGAGAGAGAATTTATGGTATGCAAGCTCTTATTTTCAGAGCTTCAAAGCATTGTACATGTATGATCATTGTGGTAGCTCCTCCATATGAGAGTAGAGCATGATCTTGTCACGCGTTTGGCATGTAAGATGACATTGTGGTATACTCTTTTTTGAGATTTATGTCATCATGAGTTCGATCATGGATGTATAGTGGCATTGTGGTCTATAGCTTGCTTATGCCACTTGGTTATGGATTTAGTTACCAGTTGCACACAATTCTGTGAGAGTTGATTGTGGATCTTGGTTGGTACTTGTATCTTTGTTTTCTTTGCAGGTACATGATCCAGATTGGAGCCTCAGTTACACATTTGTTTGTCACTGTTATTAGCATTTGGTCATTGATTGATATGTATTTGCCAGTGTGATTCTTGGCATATGTGGATGGTGATTCCCACATGGTTATTTTGGTTCTAGAGCTTTTATGCTAGAAGAGAATTGTAGTGGATCTTGAAGCTTATGTGATAGCTTTGGATCATTGTTTATCTCCATTCACTTGGACTCGGTCACAGGTTGTTCGTGATAGGTTGGACCATCTTGCAGGATTCATTCTTGAGTGGGAGATACATCATCATTCTATTGGCATGTATTGCCATCAAATTTTGGCATATGTAGTTGCCATTATCTTTGGTTGGATCAGTGACAGGTGGTGACAGGTTACTTATTGTTCTTTGATATTGGTTATATTGTTTGATTGCTCAGTTTACAGGGGATACTCTGTCGAATTTTTTCCAGGATTCTTTTACATCTACTTGGTCACTTTGGAGACTTGGTGAGCAGGCTTATGCTCCTGTTTTTATATGCATGCTAGATGCATGGTTATGTGACAGGTGGTTCATATGGTTCTTTCTCCATCAAGACATTTGTGATGTGAGTTATGCATATGGATATGCAGGTGTGATCCTATTGAGGATAGAGTATTGTTCCAGTCTCTTGTTACATTGCTAGTCTTGGATTGTCAGCATGGTGTCTTCTCGATTCGATGGTACTGACTTTTCGAGATGGAAAGCTCAGATGTGGCATACATTGGTTCGTGCAGGGTTACACATGTATGTGCATAGAGATGCACAGAGGCCTCATGACATGCCCGACCACGTATGGATGGATATGGATGCATTGGCCAGCTCCACTATCCGATTACAGCTTGTGGATTCTATATATGAGTCTGTTATGTATGAGGAGATGAGTAGTGCATTATGGCAGAGACTACATGATATGTATGCGAGTCCATTGACTCATGTGAGACATAGATCACATTGACGACTTCGATGTTGGCATTGTGGTCATGAGGGCCATATTTGACGACGTTGCTTCAGGCGGATGCGACGACGATGTCAGAGATATGCACGTGATGCAGGTCAGGTAGTGATTTCAGGAGAGTCTATGGCAGTTGATTATGCCAGTGATGGTGATATCACTTTCTCCTATGGTTCATCTCAGGATTCCTCTTGTTCATTGGATAGCACACATATGGCTTGGTTGCTTGATGCATTAGCCACTTTTCATGTTACTCCACATCGTGAGTGGTTTTATCGATTCTCAGGTGAGAGTCATGGATATGTGCACATGCCTGATGGTACGATATACGAAATTGAGGGTGCAGGAGATGTATGCCTTATGCTACCTAGTGGAGCATCACTTATGCTCCGACATGTACGCTATGTGCCTTCATTCCCTATGAGCTTGATTTCAGTTAGTCAGTTACAGGAGAGCAGGTGTTATGCATTCCTTGGTGAGCATCATTTTCAGTTGCAGTTGGGACACTTATGCTTGTCAGAGGTGCCATGATTGGGCACATGTATCCACTCCAGGTACTTCATGTGAGAGACAGTCTCGTCTCAGTGGGAGTTCATCCTTATGTGCGATGTGAGACTCGTCATGTCTCATTTTGTCTACCTACATATAGGTCTATTGACATTCATGATGCACATATATGGCAGGATTCAGATGCCAGATGGATGCATATGTAGAGCATGCTTTGGATGCTCATGATGCTTATATAGAGCACATTTTTGTTGATCATATGGATGCTCTTATGGAGCACGCTTTGGATGATCAGTTGTATGCTTTAGAGCATGATATTTATGCTCATGTAGAGCATTATGATGATACTCAGTTAGAGTATGATCATCAGTTTGACCTTGGTGTTGATGTTGTGCAGTTAGCTCATGTGGAGCATGATCATACACTTGGTGTGGTAGAGCAGGATTGCTCTCATGGTACACAGTGTATGGTAGAGCATAGTAGCTCTCAGGATGCACAGCTCGATACATCTTTGGTTGAGAGGATGACTGATTTGGATGTTGATGAGTCAGCGATCATGCAGTCATTCTTGGATTCGCTCATGCCAGATGTTGACATAGATATGTCAGGATATGTTGGTCTTGACGATGGTGCTTTGGATGCCTTGGATACAGGCATGGCTGACATACTTAGGTTAGCCAGGATAGCACATGTTTCGTCAGCGTTCGAGAGTCTAATGTATGAGTTGTTATGCTCGAGACCAGACATTGCATTTGCGATTGAAGCATTTGCACTTGGAGTTGTCAGTCGTTTGATGATTGACACAGGCATAGAGCGAGTGGGAGCTTTGCAGGAAACTTCATAAGTTCTTGCATCAGTCATATGTGAGCTCGACTCTTATTGATATGAGTCTAGAGCAGTTTGAGGTGCATGGATACACCTTATTTGAGGCAGTTGGTGTAGGCTGATCTGGTATGGGTAGAGATCCGGACTCTTCCTGTACATTATTGTATAGTCCTACATCATTCTTTGTAAATTTTACCACTTATGGTCACATTGACCCTTAAGTGGGAGATTGTTGGGGATGTAAGGGTCATGTGACCTTACCCCCATATTCATATATATACATCATATATAGAGTATTGCCTCACGAGAGATCATTATGTGGGTTTCGAGGCTCCCACGCATGTCCGCGCGTCTCTCCTCTCTTCTCTCTCCCTTCATCTCCTCCTTCCTCCTCTTGTTCTGCACACCAAAGCCCTTCACTTATGTTGGTGCAGGGCAATCAACAACTGAAGTTTTGATGAAGGATTGAAGTCAAGGGCTAAAGAAAAGATCAAATTATGAAGCATGAAGGAAGTGCATATTCAGAAGATGAAGATGTGTACACATATGTACATTAGTTTAGAGTTAGCACACATATACTTTTGATTAGTTATGATCTTGTAAATATTTGACTATATATACAAGGGAAAATGTCGGGGCAAATATGAGAGAATGTGTAAGAACACGATTTGAGGAAAATTAGATGTCATTAGACATTTTAGAAGTGAGTTAGATCTCTCTTATCACGCAGATGTAATTTTCTCAGAAATGGAAAAATGTTGCGCCCAAACTTTTTGAGTATTCTCCTTCTGTGTTGAATTTTTTGTGAAATGCTTTTGTACAAGTCTAAGTCTATAGCGGATTGACCTCTGTACAAATTTTCAGTTTCTAATTGTGATCAGGCTGAGAGAATTGAGTGTAGGAACATTTACATGTGTAAATGGAAAGAAGAGAAGTTGCAGGAGGCGCAAAATTTGATGCTAATGTTTTGGTCAGTTCTCCTTCCACAGTGTAAAGTTTTGAGGAAGCAAGTACTCATTCTGTAATTTGGAAGGTAAGCTACCTATGGCTAAAAGCTTTTGCATAAATGGGTTCTAGATTAAGAGAACCAAGTGTTAGAAGTTACAGGTGTCTCAATCGACTTCTCAGAAGAACAGTTTTAGACATAGGTGACTTAATGAATTCATTTCTCAAGATCTACTGAGCCTTTTGGAATGATTTGACTTGGAGGAGGTGCACAAACTATAGAAGACACATTCTACAAAGTTTTATCAAGAACTTTACACAATTGATAAGTCAATGAGTGAGTTATGTGTAGCAGAATTTCTGTGTAATCATCTTCTTCACAGTTTGATCAAAATATTGATAATTGATCATTGATTCTCTAAATTCGTGGAAGTTTTGAGTTACTCTTGATATAGAGGTGCTCTAACTTCAAGAATAGCTTGTTCTTTTGGAGATTAACACTCTCGATCAGTGGTATCAGAGCAGGAAGTATCAAAATTGAAGGAAGAAGGACCCCGACTGCTGTAGTCATAAAGAATTCAACATCTAAAGATTCAAAAGGTGAAATCTTGAGAGCAAAGCTTGAGAAGGAGGTCATACGACATCAAGGAAGACAAAAGGAGTGTCATTCGAAGTAAAGGTAACCTTATTCCTCATAAAGCTAGAAGGATTTAATACACAGGTGAAGAAAGGATGGGAGATTCTCTTCAGATAGAGAAGTTGGATAGAGAGAACTATCCAGCATGGTCAATGAGGATGGAAGCTCATCTTATGAGCAAAGACTTGATAGGTTATATTACAGGTGAAGAAGAAAAGCCTCAGTTCAGAGATCCTAGTGTTCCAACTAGGGAGGAATTATCAGATTTGAAGACTTGGATGAAGAGAGATGCTCAAGCCAGGAGCATTATCTATATGGCAGGGTACAATCAATATTTATGCAGGTGATGAAGAAATTGTGAGTCAAAAGAAAGGTAAATCAAAGGCTCAAATATTTGATGAAGAGGAGAACAATGAAGTACAGGTTGAAGTTGAAGAATTGCCAAGGTTTGATCGAGAATGTGATGAACTAGAAACCTCAAGGAGTGGAGAACTCAGAAGGTCAACAAGACATAAATGGCAACCTACAAGGTATAGCTATGACACATCTTTTTTGGCTACCAAAGATTATGCTTATATGATAAAAGCAGACGAAGACAGATGGAGAATCAGACTTGGGATTTGGTTCCTAAACCAAATAGCTAGAAGATCATTGGTTGCAAATGAGTCTACAAGACGAAGAGGTTTGCAGATGGAAGTGTGTCTAGGTATAAAGCTAGACTTGTTGTCAAAGGATTTGCTCAGACATATGGTATAGATTATGATGAGACCTATAGTCTTGTGGCAAAGATGACAACACTCAGGACACTCATAGCCATTGCTGCATGTAAAGGTTGGAAATTATGTCAATTAGATGTGAAGAATGCTTTTTTAAATGGTTACATTTCAGATGATGTTTTCATGGAGCAACCACAAGGATTCAGAGATGAAAGGTATCCAGAGTATGTATGTAAGCTCAAGAGAGCTTTGTATGGTTTGAAGCAGGCCCCAAGGGCATGGAATTATAGACTTGTGAAGTTCTTGAAGGAACTTGGTTTTCAAGTATCTAAAGCAGATAGTAGCTTGCTTGTTAAAGCAAGTGATGATGGGTTCATTTACATGTGCATACATGTTGATGATATAATTCTTACAGGTACAGATGAGAAAGGCATTCAAAGCCTAAAGAAGCAAATGGAGAAAGAGTTCAAGATTAGTGACTTGGGAGACTTGTCATATTTCTTGGGCATGGAGATCTCTTACACTCAACATGGAGTGTATGTAACTCAAGAAAGGTACTTGAAGAACTTGTTGATCAAATTTAAAATGGATGATTGCAGGGTAGCACCTACTCCAATGCAGGTGAATCACAAATTGAGCAGATATGGAGGAGAAGAGTTCAAGGATATGAAGTTATATCAAAGTTTGGTTGGTAGTCTGATCTATGCTACATTAACTAGACCTGATTTGTCATATGCAGTTGGAGTATTATCTCAATTCATGCATTGTCCTAGGAAAGAACATTGGATTGCAGGACAAAGAGTGTTGAGGTACATTAAGGGTACACTCAAAGAGGGTTTGTATTATGGTTTTACATCAGATACAAACATCAAGATATATAGTGATGCAGATTGGGCAGGTAATCCAGATGATAGGAGATCAACATATGGATACTTGTGTTATGTGGGAGATAAGTTAATTTCTTGGTGTTCAAAGAAGTAACACACAGTTTCTTTATCATCTACAGAGGTTGAGTACAAAGGTATGGTTGAAGCTGCAAAGGAAGTGATATGGCTTAAGACTCTTATGAAGAGTTTTGACATCATTCAGAGTACACCCACTATTCATGGAGATAACATGAGTTCTTTGTATTTAGCTGCTAAACCTGTTTTTCATGCCAAGACTAAACATATTGAGATTTAGTATCACTTTCTAAGAGAGAAGGTGATGGATAAGGAGATTGAAATCATACATACTTCAACAAAAGATCAGATAGCTAATATGCTAACCAAAAGTTTGGATGGACCAAAGCTATAGAGATTCAAAGACATGGCAGGCATAAAGAAGATAGAGAAAACCTCAATTGATGATTGAGGGGGAGCTGTTGGTGCAGGGCAATCAACAATTGAAGTTTTGATGAAGGATTGAAGTCAAGGACTGAAGAAAAGATCAAATTATGAAGCATTAAGGAAGTGCATATTCAGAAGATGAAGATGTGTACACATATGTACATTAGTTTAAAGTTAGCTCACATATACTTTTGATTAGTTATGAGCTTGTAAATATTTGACTATATATACAAGGGAAAATGTTGGGGCAAATATGAGAGAATGTGTAAGAACAAGATTTGAGGAAAATTAGATGTCATTAGACATTTTAGAAGTGAGTTAGATCTCTCTCACCACTCAGATGTAATTTTCTCAGAAATGGAAAAATGTTGCACCCGATCTTTTTGAGTATTCTCCTTCTGTGTTGAATCTTTTGTGAAATGCTTTTGTACAAGTCTAATTCTATAGTTGATTGACCTCTGTACAAAGTTTCACTTTCTAATTGTGATCAGGCTGAGAGAATTGAGTGTAGGAACATTTACATATGTAAATGGAAAGAAGAGAAGTTGCAGGAGGTGCAAAATCCGATGCTAATGTTTTGGTGAGTTCTCCTTCCACATTGTAAAGTTTTGAGCAAGCAAGTACTCATTCTTTAAGTTGGAAGGTAAGATACCTATGGCTAAAAGCTTTTGCATAAACGGATTCTAGATTGAGAGAACCGAGTGTTAGAAGTTACAAGTGTCTGAATCGACTTCTCAGAAGAACAGTTTTAGACATAGGTGACTTAATGAATTCATTTCTCAAGATCTACTAAGTCTTTTGGAATGATTTAACTTGTAGGAGGTGCACAAACTATAGGCAACACATTGTACAAAGTTTTATCAAAAACTTTACACAATTGATAAGTCAATGAGTGAGTTATGTGCATCAGACTTTCTATGTAATCATCTTCTTCACAGTTTGATCAAAAAATATTGATAATTGATCATTGATTCTCTAAATTGGTGGAAGTTTTGAGTTACTCTTGATATAGAGGTGCTCTAACTTCAAGAGTAGCTTTTTCTTTTGGATATTAACACTCTCCATCAGCTTAGTCGAGGGATCTGGCCGAAAATCTTTCGGTTCTCTGTCGCATGTAATTCATATGGTTGACGGAGTGTTGTTAGGGAAGTCAAGCGGTATCACTCGATGCTTGTCTAAGGTTCCAATCTGCAAGGAGCCTTATCTAAGATTTAGGTCCACTGAGTGATCGTATAGCCAATCTTGGCCAAGGATTAGGGGTTCTATCAAGCCATCATCATGGCATACTAGGAGCTTCACTGTCATGGTCACTTCATGTATGAGGATAGGAAGGTCCACCTCACCCATGCAAGGGGTTTCCATGCCTCCTAGCCCTATGAGGTATGCCTCGATTGGTCAATTTATATTCTTGAATCATTATAGTGGAACCATCTAATCGCACTAGTTGCAACACCTGAATCAATTAAAGCCCTGCGCTCATGGCAAGGGTTGCAGTGCTCTAGCCTGACTGTAATGAATGGTCTCCTATCCACTATGCTAGTATGAGTAGTTGACTTTGCTTGACACATGGCTATGGGGTATCTGGGTGTTATTTCCATATGGTTATAATGTTCTCTCCCTATTCCTTGTCTTCTTAGCTTCATGCGCTTAATGTGGCCTATAGCTTCTGCCTGAGCTTCCGCACGTATTCTCTTTTCTTCCTCCTTATGCTTCTTTGCCAACGTGAGTCTTTTAAGCATAGTTGACTCTACAACCACTAATGTAATTAGGCGGGTCCACTGATGTTCTTGTGCAACCTTAAGGGTGGGTATCAAGAAGTCCAAAGGAAGCACAACATTCTAACCAAAAACCATCTGAAAGGGAGTTGCATTGAGTACGGTCTTGTAGGTCACTCAATATGCCCAAACAGCATAGTAACTCTTTGTCCCAATCTGAATGTTTGTTGTTCACGAGTTTCGTCAATACAGTACAAAGGATCTTGTTAGTACTTTCTGCTTGACCATTGGCATGAGGATGATATGGTGCGGATTTCTTGTTAATCACCATAAAATCCTATAACAAATATTCAATGACCTAATTTAAAAAGTGAGTTCCTCGGTCCCTCACTAGCTCTAAAGGCAATCCATATCTTGTAAAGACATTTTCAAATAATAATTTTGTAGTCATGTGTGCATCATTCTTTTTTGTGGCCTTGGCCTCTACCCATTTTGCAAGATAATCTGTTGCTACAATAATGTACTCTCCTTTTGCAGGGGAGTTAATGGGTCCTACAAAGTTTATACCCCACTTGGAAAATGCATGTCCTCCCATCATGGGCTTCTGTGGCATTTCATCTCTGCGAGTAGGAAACTAAGTTCTCTAGCACACGTCACATCTCTTAAACATAGATATGTGCATCCATGTGAAGAGTGGGCCACCATAATCCTACAAATAGTATGGCTTTGATTATCATATCGGGGCCAAAATGACCTCCTGCAACACCTTGGTGTGCAGTCTCTAATACACTCAATCAATGGCTCTCATGAACACATTGTCTTAGGTATCCATCTCTTCCTTATTTGTATAGATTGTCGCAATAAGCAAAGAGTCTTGAGCTTCTTGCCCTAGACTTCGTTGTCATGCTAAGGTCATTCCTTGAGGGAATGTTTTCGTCCTCAAGTATGTTACTAAAGGTTCACTCCATTCTGGTGTGAGAGACATATGATATAATGTGGCATGTTCTACCGGTGGTCTTTCACAACAGATAGGGCATTCTCTACACAACTTGTAGACATATGCTTCCATAGAAGGCCAATATACTCCTAGTCTATGCAGAGTTTGCAATGTACAATGTTTTGAATGATGTTGCTTTAATGCACCTACATGTGCTAATTGCAACCAACTCGCGTATTCTGATTCATCTACACAACAAGCAATAATCTTCTCATTATCCTATGTATATATACTTCTTGCTATTATTTGATATCTTTGTGAATTGGTGATTTCTCCTTCTTTGATCCTTATCCTAGGATTCTTGGGTCCATATGTGAGAATAGGGACAATCGACTTAGCCCATTCTAGTACTATCTCGAGGTTAAATAGTCATGTGTCGGGTAGTTCATCCGCTATTCCTTCAGGAGCTTCTCCAGAAGTTAATCTTGAGAGGTGGTCAACTCTAAGGTGTGTCTTTGCCTTCCTGACTATGACTTCAAAGTCATACTCCATGAGCAATAGAAACTAGCATATTAATCGTCCGGTATTACAAGGCTTATTGACTAAGTACAATAATGCTTGATGATCCGTGATTTGCCAACAAGTAATGACTGAATTTCTTTACTACATAGATCATTCCTAATCCTTCTCATTCTATAGTGGTGTAATTTCTTTCTACTGCATCCAATTGTCTACTCGCATAAGCTATAGGGAGATCTACATTATCTTCATTCGTAGGTTGTGCCAACACACATCCTATGGCATAGTTGGATGCATCCACATGTACATGGAATGGATTACTCCAATCCAAGGTTGTTAATATAGATGCTGAGCACAAGCGTCATTTAAGTTCATTGAATGAATTTTCACATTCATCTGTCCATTCAAACTTGGCCAAAAGAGAGTACAGAGGCTTGGCTATGATAGCATACATATGTATGAATCGTCTGTAATAACCACAATGATCCATGAAGACCTGTACCTCTTTTATGTTCCTTGGTCTAGGTAAGTCTACAATTACTTTCACCTTTTCTTCATCTGTCAAAATTCCGTTCTTTTACACAATGTGTCATAGAATTTCACCTTGTCTGACCATGAAAATGCACTTCTCTGGGTTCAGAAAAACTTGATATTCTCGACATTTGTCAAATACTTGCCTTAGTTTTGGGATATGATTCTACCTCATATTTGAATGAGTACATATGTCATCGACATAAAGTTCCAAATTCTTGTGTAAGAATTCCTTAAAAACATGACACATAAGTCATTGGAAAGTGACGAGTGAATTTTTCAACCCAAATGGCATCACACAAAATGCAAATATGCCCCATTCTGTGGCAAAGGCCATCTTATGTTGATCTTTTGGAGCAATGGCTACCTCATTATAGCGTGAAAAACCATCAAAAAAGCTATAAACTTCCTTGCCCGCAACTCTTTCCAATAAGTGTTCCGTCATAGGAAGAGGGTAACTATCTCTAATCGTGGTGGCATTAACTTTTTTAAGGTTAATACACACACACACACTTTTCCCTTTTTCTTAGGCACAACTACAATGGGGGACACCCATTTGGTATGATCAATTTTGTAAATGAATCCTGTTTCTATCAATGGATCTATCTCTTCTTTAATCTTAGTAGCGTAGTTATCATTGTACGTGTATGGTTTCTGTTTCATAGGCTTTGCACCTGGAGTCATAGGAATTCTATGGGAGCATATATCCGGGTCTACTCCTTTCAAATCTTTGTAACTCCAAGCGAATACATCTCGATATTCTCGCAATAGGACAATCAACTCTTCTTCTTCTTCACTAGTCAAATCATGCCCTACGTATGTACATTTTTCTTCTTCTTTCTCTATGGTGACTATGATTTTTTCAGTTTTCTCTCGATTATCATATACTTCTCCAACATCACCTTTTCTTTTAGGCATTTTTACCATGATTTTTCTATCTTTTATTTCATACTTCTTGAAATTCTCAAGTACGTCCATGAGTGGTTCTTCTTCTTCTTCTGTCTTAGTTGATTTTTCCTCTTCTTCTGCTTGCTTTCTATATCTTCTATAAGTGGCCCATGTCATTCCAATTGACTTTCCTTTTCTTCTTCAAGGGATTTGTCTATGTATGTGTCTCTCTCGAATCTCACCACTGGACATTCCAATCCAATGTGTTGGTCAGGGTTGTGCAATTTCACAATTGATCTTAGCAAACCATCCTCGTAGATGCGAGCACCTAAGTGGTTGGTTCTGACATATTCTAATTGGGTTCTGTAGGGTCCTTTGGGTCTTTCCAAATATGCTATGTTTAACCCTACTTCTGGTCTTTCTATGCTAAAAGCCATTTCTGACTCACTGGTATCTGAGCCCAACTCGTAAGGGTAACTACTCAATTGTTGTGCCCATGAACGTGTAGTAGTTCCTACACTTGCTTCTGAAGATCTAAGTCTTCGTTAGTCTGACTTACCTATATGCTTGCCTGATCTAAGGTTCATGAATTTTCTTCCTGAATCACTCAATACACACTCTGATCATCAATATTTCTTTGTTCTTAATTGCTTGTTTTGTTTTTAATTCCTTTATATTCTTTTTTTGTCTCGATGTATACATCAAGAGTCAATTTTGCATTGTACTTTAGAGTTCTCGTTTTGTCAAACTTTAGTTCTTCCCTTTAGGTTTTTGTATCGCACACTTTTATCTTAGTCTTCGACTTGAAAAATTTAAGTCTCTTGGACTTGATGCATTCATATCGTCGTCCTAATTTAATCCACAATGCTAGACGTCTAGCCTAATCTAATAACTAATTGAGGGGGTTGAGTATTCTTACAACCTCAAGTCAGCTTCTTTGATCGCTCTGATGCCCAAGAAGTCGCACTTCCCAAGCCTTACGTTCTTCACTTCCTTGCTTTGATTGCCCTTGGATATCTCTTGCTTGACCTGTCAAAATCCAATATTTAGAATAATTCTTAAATCGATGATCAAGCACTTTGATATATACACCTTTAAGGGTCCCTTGCCCTTTGGCCAAGTTTCTCCAATGCCCCCTTTCTTATCTAGTCCCACAAATGGGTCAACCTCAAATTATCTCATCTAAAGATCAACATGTTCTTCTTGAAAAAAAAACAATTGAGCTCGTGTAGAACTTGTAAAGAGCTTGCTAATGAGCTATAAAGCTCTAAAAATGGACTTCGAATGAAAAAGATATGAATGTTCAGGCCCTCAGGGGTAAAAATTGACAAACAAGTTTTTCTTCACTTATAATCTAAGGGGTCTTCAACAAGCATAACCACCCAAAACTTCACTCAAAATAGCCTCAAAATAGCCCAAAAAATCAAACCCTAATTTTGGCGTTTTGGCTAGACAATCACGATGGTCTGAGATAATCGCGATGGTCTGGGACCATCGCGATGGCCCAGTTGAACCGTTGCGATGGTGTGGTACAATCGCGATGGTCCGATGGTGCGAGGCATCATGATGGTCAAAGGTGAAGCGTCACGATGGTCTATCTAGTGAGCAATCGCGATGGCGTGAGCTCATCGTGATGGTCAATGGTCAACACAACCATCAAAATGGTGTGAGCCCGTCCCGATGGTCACGAGGCACGATGGCATGAGCCAATCGCGATGGTCTGAACTTGAAGCATCGCAATGGTGTACCTGGTATCATCGTGATGGTCTAATTTGACACGTGGAAAGTGAGTTGTTGCGATGGCGTGGGCCAATCGCGATGGTGTGGGTTCGATGGGATCATCGCGATGGTTCAAGTGAACCATCGCGATGGTGTGAGACCTTCGCAATGGTCCAACCGAGTCGTCACGATGACATGAGCCAATCGTGATGGTGTGACATAATCGCGATGGCGTGAGCCCATCATGATGGTCCACCAAACTGATGATTTTCAAAATGCGTTTGTGGATTCCTATGTGTGCAAGTGTGCTCTATATCGTGGTCTACTCGCTTACCAAAAATTCTGAATTTGCTTGACGATCGCGATGGTCTAACACCTACGGCAAATTCTGATAGAAAGTGAATTTCTCACCTTTTGGAAGCTTCCGTGCTGCTCTGAAGCACTGTAACTGCAAGAAAACTCAAAAACACACATGCACAAACAACCACAAAATCTCTCTCTCTCTCTCTCTCGCATGCACAAATGAGAGACAATGAGGAGGATAGGCGGATATGGTGAATTTTCTGATTTTTTTGAAGAGGGAGAAGATGATGTGGTGGTGAAGGAGGAGTGTAGAGGATATGAAAAACACAAAAAACTACTTAAAAACAACAACAAAAACTGAAACTTTTACCTTCCAATGCCACTTCTTACTTGAACTTGTAAAGAAGTGAGTTTGTGCTTTGCAAGAGTAAGTGTCAAGTGTTTAAAAACACTTTCAAAGACACTTGTGTGCTAAGAAAGTAATGGAAAATAATCACAAGCTTTGTAAAGAAATTGAAAGGCTTGGCACCACACTGGAAATCCTTGGGGGGGGGGGGGGCTTGGAATAGACCTACAAGTTGGACACTTTGGAGAAATGAGATGAGTCAATGCACGAAGAGAGCTCGTGGGTGGGCTTAGACTAGCCTCTAACCCACAAGTGTGCACACACGCAACACTTCTTCTCTTTATATGTTTGATAGTACAAAAGTGGTCGGGCAATTGTGGCCAAAGTGTGCCAAAGATGATAGAGCAAATTCTAGGGTTGAACCCTTGGAAAAGTTACAAAATGATGCCAATTGAGGATTTAAACCCTTTGAGGAATTACAAAATAGTGTCTTGATGGTGTATGCACTTAATGTCAAAGGGAACCAAATAATGTTTCCAAATACTCTTAGGAGAAGTGTTGGAGTTAGACGCCTACTGAAGCATGCAAACAATACAAGGAAGAAGAAGAAGCTTGGAGCACAACACACAATACTGAATGTATTACCACTAGAATGTACAAAGAGAAGTAGCCCATCAAAGCAATAGGCGTATATACAAGCCAGAGAAAAAAACCTCCTTAAGAGGGAAAAAAGTGCCTCGGTGGTCCTAGAGTGTTCATACACATCACTACCTAAATATATCAACAAATCCTCCCTGGGACTGATGCGGTGAACAAGTACCTGGCACTCATGTATAAGGAAGTTCCAAGCTATGTGGAAATCACTCCACAAAAGGAAGTAAGCCCAAAGCTTTGTGGAAAGCTTCAAACTTCTCCCTAGGCAGAGCCTTTGTGAAAAGGTCTACAATGTTCTCCTGCATGGGCACATATGCCAAGCTGATCTCCCCAACAGAGAAACTCTCCCTGACATAATGATAATGCACCTCAATGTGCTTAGTGCGATCATGGAACACAGTGTTCCTCGCAACTGCCAATGCACTCTGGCTGTCAGTGAAGATGGTGGTGGCAAAAGACTGACCAACACCCAAATCATCCATAAGGCGTCTGAGCCACACACACTCAACAGTCGCTGTGAAAGCTACCCTATACTCAGCATCACAATTCGAAGTGGGCCACAATAGGCTGCTTCTTGCTCAACCAAGATATACATGAGCTACCAAGCATGAAGTAAAAGCCACTAGTGGACACACGAGTGTCATAGCAACCAACCGAGTTTGAGTCAGAAAAAGCATGCAAATCTGGTAGTAGTGATCCCCCCTTGGGATAAAACAACCCAAGTAGCCGAGTACCACTCAAGTAGCGAAAGATGCACTTAACCGCCTGCCAATGCTTGACACCTGGGCAATGCAAAAACTTTTTCATCTATGAGACAAAAACTGAATATTTGGTTGAGTAATGCATAAGTAAATGAGGCATCCAACAACCTGCTGATTGAGGACAACATCAAATACATCTGAAGCATCATGAAGACTCAATTGTAAACCTGTCTTCATAGGACTAGCAATAGGCGTACAGTCTCCAAGGCCAAAATGCTACAATAATGTGTCAATATATTTCGTTTGACACAAAGCCATCCTACCATCAACTTGCATAAACTGAATGCCCAAATACTGATGCAAATGCCCCAAATCAGACATCTTAAATGAGGCATTCAAATCAGCCTTAAAATCAGCAATATGCTCCTCAATAGGGCCAGTGAATAGCATGTCATCAACATAGACAACAATGATCAGAAGCACATCATTAGCATGCTTAACATATAAGGTGCTCTCAGTTGGAACGTTCTCAAAACTATGTGCAATCAGATAGGCATGTATCTTCTCATACCAAGCACGTGGTGCTTGCTTTAAACCATATAATGCCTTCTTTAACTTGCACACCTGGTTTTCATGTCCTTTCTACACAAAGACACGGGGCTAAAAAACGTACACTTCTTCATGCAAGTCACCATTCAGAAATGAGTTTTAATGTCCAACTGATGTACATTCCAACCATGATGGGATGCAAGTGCACAGATGCTCCGAACAGTAGTCATATGGCATGCAGGTGCAAAGGTCTCGTCAAAATCAATGCCTCTTTCTTGTGCATAACCCTTTGCAACAAGCCTAGCCTTATACCTGTCAACAATTCCATTAGGCTGACACTTTAGCTTGTAAACCCACTTAGTGCCAATGGCCTTCTTGTCAGGAGGCAAGTCACATAAAGACCAAGTACCGTTCTTCATTGTAGCATCATATTTAGATTGCATAGCAGCCATTCAATTTTCTAAATTTTGTGCTTCATCAAATGAAAGAGGCTCATTCTCATCATAGAGACTAGATGCAACCATAACATTGCAATATGATGCAAAAGAGGCACTATGAGAGCGTGATCGAGTATGATATGATAGAGGTGCATCCAATTTGCTGTCATGCAAAGTCTGCACTAGGCATTTTGGCATAGTTTTTGCCTTCTCAATATTAGCTCTCTCATCAACAAGTGCATCATGTAAATCTGCATTAGAAATTGGATGATCTACATCATCACATGAAACCTATAAAGGCTGATCCACCTGTAAAAAGAGGCAGCAAAGTATCATACATGTCTTTGGAGCTAACAGATGTCTCCTTAGTACATGAAAGCAATGGCTGAATAGCATCTTCCACAAAAACAACATCACCGCTAACCAGAATGCATTTATTCTGTGGATGATATAGATGATAGCTTTTACTTTTGTTGGTGTAGTTTGCAAGCCTACACATTTGGCTCAAAGGATGCATTAAAGTCTACACATACATGAAGAAGCATAGGAACATATGCTAGTGGTTAATTACCACTTTACCTCATTGTAAAAGTCAATTTGACTTAGAATCTTTCGTAATCACCTACCTAAGTGATTCGTGGAAAAAGTAACTCACTTGATTGAGAGAATATCTCCAAGCATTTAGGAGCTTGATCATAGGGAGCCAAAAGTTTGAATTTGAATTCAAATTTTTAGTCATTTCCTATAAAAAATGGATATGAAAAAGTCGCGGGTAGATCACTTCACTCCCGAGCTTCATTCTACTGTAATTGAGTGTGTGTGTGTGTGTGTAAGGACTATACCATAGCCTACACCTCTCTACACCATTAGGCAATGTTATTCATGCCAATGGGATTGTACACAAGTGTTAATTTATAGATACTTACATCATTCATCTTTGTGTTCTCTGCTAATCTACTCAAAAGTCTGTCAACTTGTCAAGGGCATATCTCGGTCAATACTCCACCAAATTTTCAGTGATTGAAAGCTTGTTGGATTCAGCTTGAAGCCTGCTACATGCTATCAAAATTTGAAGACATTCTATTCAGCCAATTCAGAAAAATCTGCATCGAGGTGCTCACTGGTCTATTTCTGCTACAGTCCTAAAAAGTCGAGGGTATAGCTAATCTTGCTAAATTGATTTCTCTTAGCATAGTTTATCTTTTTATATCATTCCACTTGAAAATGGTAGCTAACTAAGCTAATTAAATACCCCTAGAAGGAATTTTATCAATTTTTACTGTACTGGTCACACTAAGCAAAACAATCAGCAGGTGTCAAGACTAAAATAGAAGGTTTTCTTGAGTTTGTGAAATTCAAAGTTATCTGTTTTGGTTCAATCATTACACACATCACTTCCAAAGTATATAGGCCATTTTTTGGTGTTATTGGAAAGCTAAGAAGGTCTACTTATCAACTTTGAAGCAAAAGAGGGCTGGTACAAAGAAGGTTTAGCAGTACCTACTCAATCTCTTGGAGCATCCATCCATCTATCCCAACAGTGGTATCAGAGCAAATAAGGTAAAATGGGAGATGGTTTTCCTTCATTTATTGATAAATTGGACAGGAACAACTATCAAGCTTGGTCTCTAAGAATGAAGACCTACCTACAAGGAAGGAGTCTCTATGGATACATCTCAGGAGATGAGGAATTGCCCTCATTCAAAGCAAGAGGATTGCCAACCAAGGAAGAACAAGAAAAGCTCAACACATGGTGTGCAAAGGATGCATTACCAAGGTCTTATTTACTCAACTCTATCTCTAACTTTCTTTTGCCACATATCAGAAATTGTAAGACATCCCAAGAAACTTGGGAAACCTTGTCATCATATTTTTCCTCCAATACAAGGGCTAGGAAAAATCAGTTGTGGATTGAATTCACAACACTAAGGAAGCAACCTAAGCAAGCTGTTTCAGAATTTGTGACTAAGATCAAAGATGTTGCAGATCAGTTAGCAAGCATAGGAGAAGATATTGAAGAAGAACAAATTGTAAGGCAAGTGATCAATGGAATCAAGGTTGATGACAAATGGGAAAGCTTCACCACTGCAATGGATCTCTACATGGACATGCACACTCCAGATCTTACAACTCTCATGGGACAACTATTTACACATGAAGCAAAGCTCACAAAAAATGGAGATACATCCAAAGGTAATAACTCTTTTGCCCTATACACTGATAAGAAGTCTAAGGATAAAGAAAAGAGCAAGAAGATGGAAGATGAAGGCTCTACCTCCCAAGCCAACTATGCAGGGAGAGGTAGATCTTCAAGAGGAAGGGGCAGAGGAGGTAAGCAAGGTAGGGGGAGACCCTATAATTCATCACCACGTAACATTTGTGGTTTATCAAATCATACCACATATGAGTGTTTCAGGAATTACAAAAATTAGAGAGGAAGAGGCTACCAAAGAGGTGGATACTCATAGTCAAGAGGAAGGTTCAACAATCACCAAGGCCACAACAACAATAACAACAACAACTACAACAACAATTACAATGGTAACTACCAAGGAGGATTCAAAACTAGAAGGGACTACAACAACTACACAGAAGAGCAGGATGACTCTCTTCTGATCATGAACATGACTTCAAAGACAGGTATAGATGATGATCACTCATTTTACATTGATTCAGGGTGTTCTAATCATGTGGCTGGTAATGTGGCACTACTCTCTGATCTTGAGGAACCAAAAGGTAAACATCAAGTCCAAACAGGTGATGATACAAAGCATTCAGTAGTTAAAGTTGGAAATGTTAAGACTTGTGATGGTAATCAGAATTTTTTGAGCAGGGTACTTTATGTACCAACAATTACAAAGAACTTAATGAGTGTTGGTCAGATTGTAGAGAAAGGTTTGCAGGTCAGATTCAATCAATATGGAGCATTTGTGGAGGACCCAAGACATGGATTCAAAAGGATAGATAAAGGAGAAAAATCAGGTAGACTTTTCACTTTTGAGCTAGAAGACACAAAGAATATTGCACTATACAGTTATAAAGATCAAACACGTTGGCACAAAAGGTTAGGGCACATAGGAGAAAGAACCTTGAAACAAATGTGCAGGGACCAATGTGTGCTTGGGATACCTAATGTATCCAAGCAACATATGATCTACAAGTGTGGTGCTTGTCAATTTGGTAAGTCTCACAGGTTACCCTTCTCCAAGAAAGGATATATGCATGAAGACTATCTAGAGCTTGTACACACAGATGTTTGGGGACCTAGCAAAGACCCCTCAGTCTCTGGATCAAGGTACTATGTGTCTTTCATTGATGATTATAGCAGATGGACTATATTATACTTCATGAAGCACAAGGATGAGGTATTTAATTGTTTTAAGAAATATATTGCATTAGTTGAAAACCAGACAGGAAGGAATTTGAAGAGGCTAAGGTTAGATGGAGGAGGTGAGTACTTCTCCAATGAATTTGAAGACTTCTTGCACGACAGAGGCATCAAAAGAGAGATAACCACAAGGTATTCTCCTCAACAGAATGGGGTAGTTGAGAGAAGAAATAGGTTAATTGTTGAGACAACTAAATCTATGCTTAATGAGAAGAAATTACCTAACTATCTATGGGCAGAGAGTGTTTCTACTGCCACTTACCTCATAAATAGGTTACCATCTAAGTCACTTGATGGTATGACACCCTACGAAGCATGGCATGGTAAGAGACCATCATTGGATCACTGCAAAATATTTGGATGTGTAGCATATGTGCACATTCCTTCTCAGATAAGAGGTAAGCTAGACCCAAAGGCTGAAAAATGCATTTTCATTGGGTATGATTTAAATAAAAAAGGTTACAGGTTTTATAATCCTACCAACAAGGGATTTATGGTAAGCAGAGATGTGATCTTTGATGAAAATGATTCTTGGTATGAGAATGAATGCAGGAAGGTCAAACTACCCTATGATTTGGAAGAGGAAATTCCAAAACTTGCAAAGGAGGAACCTACTCAGAATGAAGACTCGAGTTCAGATGATGAAGACACTATCAACCTTGAAGAATTCAAAGCATGGAAGTCCAAGGGCAAAATGAAGATGAAGAAGCTTGAAGACATACTGGAATCATCAACTCAATCAATCAGAAGATCTCAAAGAGAAAGCAAGAAACCTATCAGATATGGGTATGATACATCTCTTGTTACTAAACATTCAGTTTATCTTGCCAAAGATTTGTCAAATGAAGAACCAGGTTCATATGAAGAAGCAATAACCAAATCAGAATGGAAAGAAGCTATGGATGAGGAGATTGAAGCACTCAAGGAGAGTGACACATGGGAGTTAGTACCCAAGAAGGATTCTATGAAGGTAATAGGATCCAGATGGATTTATAAGTTGAAAACAAATTCTGATGGAACAATTAATAGGTACAAAGCCAGATTGGTAGCCAAGGGTTTTGCACAAACCCAAGGCATTGGCTATGAAGAGACATTTTCTCCTGTGGCCAAGATGCAAACAATCAGAGTGTTGGTAAGCGTGGTTGCATCAAAGAATTGGAACATGTACCAATTGGATGTCAAGAATGCTTTCTTGAATGGATGGATTTCAGAAGAAGTTTATATGTCACAACCTCCTGGCTATGAAGACCCTAAGAAGGTAACTTATGTTTGCAAATTAAAGAAGGCTTTATATGGATTGAAGCAGGCACCTAGGGCATGGAATTACAGGTTAACAACATACCTCCAAGACCAAGGTTTTGTCATGAGCAAGGCTGACACTTCTCTGTTCATTAAGAGAAGTAATTCAGAGGTAATCTATCTCTGTGTTTATGTTGATGACATCATCATTATAGGTAATGATATCAATGGAATCAGGTACATCAAAAGCTAGATGATGAAGGAGTTCAAGATCAATGATCTTGGTTTATTGAAGTATTTTCTAGGGCTTGAATTAGTTCACACTAATTCAGGGATATACATTACTCAGAAAAAGTATGTACAAGATATGTTGAAGAAGTTTCACTTGCAGGATGCTAAAGTAGCAAGCACTCCAATGGAGGTGAACCTAAAGCTAAGTGCCCATGAAGGTGATGAAGTCAAGGACATTACAGGTTACCAGAGTATGGTGGGTAGCTTGAACTATGCTACTCTTACAAGAATTGATATTGCATATGGAGTTAGTGTGCTAAGTCAATTTATGCACAAGACAAGGATACCTCACTTAGAAGCTGCCAAGAGAATCTTGAAGTATCTCAAGGGTACACAGAACCATGGTTTTTATTTTTCGTACACTTCAGATATTGATATCAAAGTTTATTCAGATGCAGATTGGGTAGGATGCAAGGATGATAGGAGAAGCACTTTTGGATATATTTCTTTTGCAGGTGAAAAACCAATTTCATGGTCTTCAAAGAAGCAACCTACTGTTGCTTTGTCTTCCACAGAGGCAGAGTATAGAGGACTAGCTAATGCCACACAAGAAGCAATTTGGATTAAGCTTTTATATACAGAATTGGGCTTATATACTAGGTCACCAATTATCTTTGGAGATAATACAAGTTCTCTTCACCTTGCAGCTAATCCTATCTATCATGCTAGGACCAAACACATAGAGGTTCATTACCATTATGTGAGAGAGAAGTTGATAAGCAAGGAGATTCAACTTACCTATGTATCAACCAACATGCAATGTGCAGATTTGTTGACTAAAGCTTTGGATGGAACAAAACTTTGCAGATCCAAATCCATGATTGGATTGTAGGATATACTTGAAGATTGAAGATGAAGACTTAAGCCAAAATGTTTGGCTTGAGGGGGAGCTATTGGTGTAGTTTCCAAGCCTACACATTTGGCTCAAAGGATGCATTAAAGTCTACACATACATGAAGAAGCATAGGAACATATGCTAGTGGTTAATTACCACTTTACCTCATTGTAAAAGTCAATTTGACTTAGAATCTTTTGTAATCACCTACCTAAGTGATTCGTGGAAAAATTAACTCACTTCATTGAGAGAATATATCCAAGCATTTAGGAGCTTGATCATAGGGAGCCAAAAGTTTGAATTTGAATTCAAATTTTTAGTCGTTTCCTATAAAAAATGGATATGAAAAAGTCGCGGGTAGATCACTTCACTCCCGAGCTTCATTCTACTGTAATTGAGTGTGTGTAAGGACTATAACATAGCCTACACCTCTCTACACCATTAGGAAATGTTATTCATGCCAATGGGATTGTACACAAGTGTTAATTTATAGATACATTTACATCATTCATCTCTGTGTTCTCTGCTAATCTACTCAAAAGTCTGTCAACTTGTCAAGGGCATATCTCGGTCAATACTCCACCAAATTCAGTGATTGAAAGCTTGTTGGATTCAGCTTAAAGCCTACTACGTGCTAGCAAAACTTGAAGACATTCTATTCAGCCAATTCAGAAAAAGCTACGTCGACGTGCTCACTGGTCTATTTCTGCTACAGTCCTAAAAAGTCGGGGGTATAGCTAATCTTGCTAAATTGATTTCTCTTAGCATAGTTTATCTTTTTATATCATTCCACTTGCAAATGGTAGCTTACTAAGCCAATTAAATACCCCTAGAAGGAATTTTATCAATTTCTACTGTACTAGTCACACTGAGCAAAACAGTCAGCAGGTGTCAAGACTAAAATAGAAGGTTTTCTTGAGTTTGTGAAATTCAAAGTTATCTGTTTTGGTTCAATCATTACACACATCACTTCCAAAGTACATAGGACATTTTTTGGTGTTATTGGAAAGCTAAGAAGGTCTACTTATCAACTTTGAAGCAAAAGAGGGCTGGTACAAAGCAGGTTTAGCAGTACCTACTCAGTCTCTTGGAGCATCCATCCATCTATTCCAACAACTTTCAGAACTGTTCCCAACAAAAATACATTTTACTGCTTTATCATCCAATTTTCTGCGATGTTGTTCATGCACTAATGCATATGCCAAACAACCAAAAACACACAGATGAGCAACAGATGGCTTGCAATCATGCCAAGCCTCATATGGAGTGATAGATTGCAGCACTTTAGTGGGACACCTGTTAAGTACATATGCTGCACACATGATAGCCTCAAGCAAGAAACTATGTGGTAAAGCCTGACTCTTGACCATACACCTTTCCATCTCCATGAGTGACCTGTATTTCTTGGGAGTGATCGCCACAAGTGCTTTATGTTCAGTTGTGAAAGGAGATCTTCAATTGTGTAGTGAGAATGATGTTCGCTCTTTGAAGTAGACGTAGACTTGTCCTTGTTCTTTTTCTTGAAGCAATATTTCTCGACATGGCTAGGCTTGCCACAAAAATTGCAAGTGAACTTCTTTTTGCCTTTGTTTTTTGATTCTTGATCACCTTTTTGTCCTTTGGTCTTGTGGAAGGTGGCTTTCATTGTTGTTTCTTGGGTAACTTCGGTCTTTTGTCTAGAATCATGGAGAAACAACAATCTCCTAACTTCTTCCCAAGTGAGTGATTGACCTCTATTGTAAAAGGTCATTACAAAGGTCTCATATGACCTAGGTAGTTTGTTAAGTAGCCTGATGTCCATATCTTAAGTGGAAATCTATCGAACACAAAGTGCTAATTTGCGTTGGTAGTCTTCAAACTGAGCTATGACTTTTGTGATTGTATCGTGCGGTCGAATAGTTAGATTATGGAATTCTACTTCTAAAGCATAGATCCGCGAGGATGTTTTATCTTTGTATAAGGTTGCTAAAGTGTCCCAGGCTTCTTTGGATGTTTTACATGCCATGATGTGCCCTTTGGTCAGTTCACCATAGGCAAGTAGAAGTTGACCTAATGCCCTTTTATCTTTAACATTCTAGATATGCAAGGATTCTAGGTTTTTGGCATTATTGATTTCATGTTCGGACCCGTCGACTACATTGTGAAGGAGATTGGTGTACATATATGCTCTAATTACATCTTTCCAAAGATTATAGTTTTTCCAAATTAATCTCTCATCCTTGGGCATGAATATGGGTGTGAAGGAAAGTAAAAAATTATCCATAGATGAGGTGCTAGCTTCACTCTTTGGCATTACGAAGTTTGAGTTAACTTGAACTTGTAAAGAAGTGAGTTTGTGCTTTGCAAGAGAAAGTGTCAAGTGTTGAAAAACACTTTCAAAGACACTTGTGTGCTAAGAAATTACATTAAAATAATCATAGAAATTGAAAGGCTAGGCACCACACTGGAAATCCTTGGAGAGGGGGGGTTTGGAATAGCTCTTCTCTTGTGTCTAGATATCAAGCTCAACATGTGATGATCCAAGATGACACGTACCACTTTTTCATTTCTTTGACATGTATAGTGGTCACAACGGTATATGTCAGGAATAGTTCATTGAACGTTATTAGATTTATCTACCGAGAGTGATGGCACATTTGTTCCTTGCCAGCTCACTCATTTGCGGACATTAGGTTTTTACTTATGTACTGATCTTTATATATTGCACTTGTTGTATTCTTGGCTTTAGGTCATTCTTGTACATTCCTTTTTATGTAATAGAAGAAGAAGAAGAAGAAGAAGAAGATCCTTCTTCCTTGCCTCAATCTGTGTGCTTCTCCTTGAGAGTGAGAGTGTCTATGTGAGCTCTCTTCCTTATCTCCTTGCTCATGACATGGTATTAGAGCCACCGTGGCTGTAGAGAGCTCATGGAGAAGGCAATGATGAAGAGTACGCAACAAGGTGTGGAGAAAATGCGATTCACAAACGACCTCCCTTTGCTGCAAAAATTGGCGTGAAGGTAGAAGACCTCAAAATAGTTTTGAGACTTATCCCTTTAGGGTCACTTGTTTTTGTCAGATCGAAGTTTCAGATCCATCTCAACCTCTGTTTTGAGCCCGCAACGTGGGGCCCACGCAAAAACCAGGTGAGTTTCAAAAACTGTAACTTGCATCGTGTTCGACAACACTCATATATTCCAGATCCAGAATCTCAAGTGATTCTGTGTACTGTTGGTACACGAAAGATTGAACTCTCACGTCATAGTGCGATAGTGTTCAAGCAGAAGTGCTGCTTGTAGTGGTTTGCAGTGTTGTGTATTGCTGTAGAAATAGCAAACGTAGATGGAATGAGTCAGCGTATGAGCAATAAGCTAGACAAGAATAACTTCCATGCTTGGAGATTCAGAATGACAAATTTCCTGATGGGAAAAGGATACTGGCAGTACATCGAAGGAGAGAACAAAAATGCTCCGAAGTTACCACAGAGGAATCGGACTGCAGAACAAATAAGAGCATACGAGGAATGGAATCAAGGAGCACAAAATGTAATGTATTGGCTATCTGTTAGCATACATGATAGCATGATTGGGCACATACAGGATGCCAAGCCTCCGAAAGAGGCTTGTAATAGTTTGTTCACATTGTATGAGACCAATACAAAGGCACGGAAATTGCAACTCAAGAACGAGCTACATACCTTGGAGAAAAAGAGCATGTCGGTAAGTGACTATACCCTGAAAATCAAAAGCATATGTGAATCACTTGCATCTATTGGAGTGAATGTAGATGATGATGATAAGGTGTACGTATGCCTTCATAGTTTAGGAGCTGCATATATGCAGTTCAGAACTTCTATATAGACCAGGGAAAATATTCCAAATTTTGCTGACCTGGTATCTATGCTCATTATTGAAGAAAAGAATCTTGGTGAGGATTCAAACTCCCAAGGAAAGCCTCATTCTGAGTAGGTATTCTACTCTGGCAGAGGAAGAGGCAGAGATAGATGTTTCGGAAGTGGAAGAAAAAATAGTAATCAAGACCAAGGTCAACAACAGAATCATGCAGGAGGAAGAGGACAGTTTCAAGGCAGGGGGAGCCAAAGAGGCCGCAGAAATTTACAAAGAAATGATTCAGGTAATGATAGTAAAGGATGTTGGAATTATGGTAAACTTGGACACTTTGAATGTGATTGCAAGTTGAAGAATAAAATAACAAACGGCAGCAAAACAACTATGCATCCACAAGTGCAGATGATTCTAAGAAGCTGTTTATGGTTCAACATCACATGATGAATATGATGTCTGCTGGTGTTTCAAAATCAAATGATAATGTCTGGTATGCTTATTCAAGTGCTTCAAATCACATGACCAATCATGCAGAATGTGTTTAGTACTTTGTAGAAAATGTCAGTTCCTGGATATGTTGAAATAGGTAATGACACATCACATCCTATTGAGCATACAGGAAACATAGCACTATCTATGGAGGATGGAAAGGTAAAACATCTTGCTGATGTGTTGCATGTTCCAAATATAACAAAGAATCTGGTTTCTGTTGGACAAATGGTTGACCAAGGATTACAAGTCAGGTTCAATGCTGATGGATTATATGTAGAGGAGTACAAGCAGGATGGACGATTGGTTGCCAAAGGAAACAAAGTGGATAGGATGTTCACCTTCAATGTAAAGATTCCTGAAATGAATGCAACCATGTTTGCAAAAGGTGCAAGAATTATTGGTGATATAGAGATCTGGCACGAACGAATTGAACATGCAAATCTGCAAAGGCTGAAATGGATGCAGTCAAAGGAGATTGTTCATGGACTACCAAATTTCAAAGTTGTAGAAATGCAAAAGGTATGTGCAACATGTCAATTTGGTAAACATTCAAGAGCATCATTTCCACATGACAAGCATGTTAGTGAGCATGTACTAGAAGTAGTACATACAGATGTTTGGGGTCCAACAAAGACCACATCTATGGGTGGTTGCAAGTTTTATGTTATTTTCATTGATGACCACACATGCAAAGTATGGATATATTTCATGAAAGAGAAGAGCGAGGTGTTCACTCACTTCTAGAATTTTAAAGTTATGGTGGAAAAGAAGATAGGGAAGTACATTCAGACATTAAGATCTCATGGAGGAGGTGAATACATGTCAAATGAGTTCAGCATTTTTCTAAAAAATCATGGAATTCGGCATCAGTTTTCATGCAGGTACTGTTGGGAATGAGGTAGGCCCTTGGCTCATATCATAGGTCCATGGTTCCATAGGTCCAGCATATACAAGACAGAATCTAGCAATCTTAATATTGACAAAACATGAACATACCACAACTTAATCACACAAACGATGAGACAAAGATAGAGAAAGAATAGATGACATGTGTAAGGTGTTACGTAAGCCATCGCTTACTCATAGTATCATATATACCAATGTTCAATGTACAATGTGGGAGCAAAACTCTCAACCACTCTATGTGATGAGAAATAGATGGAAGACTGAATGTACAAATGTAACAAACATATTCAGATGTATGGATATGAAATTTGAATATACATGAGATGTGTGACCTTATAGGTTATAGAAGAGTGAATATGAGTGACTGAAAGAGGAAGGATCAGTATGAAACTGATAATCAACAAACCCTCATCTAACCTTAGGCTATGGAAGACCCTAAGTTAGATACGTGTGTGAAAAGATCACATACTTAAAAAGTAGCAAAGAATGCTAACAAGTTTACTGTCGGAAATCCTCAAACTCATGTGAACACACCTTCTCAAACACCTCATCCAAATATGCATAAAGCATATACGTACTATTTCTCTTGTACCTATGCCGAATAGGACTCCTCTTGATATGGATGCTACTGCCTCTATAAAATTCAAGTAGTACCACACATCATAAAGAGAATATGTACCTGAATACTTAACATAAGATGTAAATCTTATGTTAAACACCATCCAATGTCTTTGAAGTAGCCCGAAATCTTCATGTAGAAGAAAATCTTCAACTACAACATGTAGATGGCCGCTCCTCACCATCAAGCTGCTAATGACCAATGAGCCTTAATGCATTGATGCCAAAAACCTAAAGTTTTGAAACCAAAACCTTAGTGCTCTGATACCAAATGTTGGAAATGAGGTAGGCCCTTGGCTCATACCATAGGTCCATGGTTCCATAGGTCCAGCATGTACAACACAGAATCTAGCAATCTTAATATTGATAAAACATGAACATACCACAACTTAATCATACAAACGATGAGACAAAGATAGAGAAAGAATAGACGACATGTGTAAGGTGTTACGTAAGCCATCGCTTACTCATAGTATCATATATACCAATGTTCAATGTACAATGTGGGAGCAAAACTCTCAACCACTCTATGTGATGAGAAATAGATGGAAGACTGAATGTACAAATGTAACAAACATATTCAGATGTATGGATATGGAATCTGAATATACATGAGATGTGTGACCTTATAGGTTATAGAAGAGTGAATATGAGTGACTGAAAGAGGAAGGATCAGTATGAAACTGATAATCAACAAACCCTCATCTAACCTTAGGCTATGGAAGACCCTAAGTTAGATACGTGTGTGAAAAGATCACATACTTAAAAAGTAGCAAAGAATGCTAACATGTTTGCTGCCAAAAATCCTCAAACTCATGTGAACATACCTTCTCAAACACCTTATCCAAATATGCATAAAGCATATACGTACTGTTTCTCTTGTACCTATGCCGAATAGGACTCCTCCTGCTATGGATGCTACTGGCTCCATAAAATTCAAGTAGTACCTGTGTGCATAAAGATAATATGTACCTGAATACTTAACATAAGATGTAAATCTTATGTTAAACGCCATCCAATGTCTTTGAAGTAGCCCGAAATCTTCACGTACAAGAAAATCTTCAACTACAACATGTAGATGGCCGATCCTCACCATCAAGCTGCTAATGACCAAGTCTTCTTGCCATGAACAAGAGATAACCTCCTCTCCATGAACTAGAGTGTGAGCACACCCTTCATCTTCTCCAAGAAGAATCATAAAGAAGAACTCCATAGCTGCTCCTCAACATGCTTCAAGTTAGCACCATGGCTGCCCCATGTGCTAGACAAAACACGACCTCAATAGGCTTGTGTTGAAAGTTAGGTGAAGGATGAAAGATAATAAGCCATGCTTCTTATTATATAGTAGTTTATGTATCTCTTGAAAAGCACTTCTGTGATAATAAAGCACTTCTCATATAACGAAAAACAGCGAACGCAATGTTACTTTGCCATCGGAAAACAAAACACTCCGTCTCTAAAGCTCCATCTGCCGTCCGTTGCTTTTCTTTTCCAAAAGTATGATAATGAAAATAAACGATATTCGTCACTGCCGATCAGGGGTTTTGAAACGTGGTCGATTTTATGGGAGGACGTTGACCTATCCATGCTGCCCACGCTATATTGTGGTAGAGGAACTAATCTGAATACTTAGTTATGCTTTAGACTATGGACAATTGAACGTCTTCTCTCAAAGCTGGAACTAACCTTGAATGGACCAATGGAACATTGCTTTCCAATAGGTACACACCACAACAGAATGGTGTTGCTGGATGCAAAAATAGACATATTGCAGAAATAGCAAGAGCCTCAATGGTTGAGCAGAATATGCCTCATTGTTATTGGGCAGAAGCTATGCATACTATTGTATACATCATGAATAGAACTCCAACTGCTCCTGTACATCAAGTTACACCTGAAGAGGAGTTTACAGGTGAAAAGCCAAACTTATCACATCTGAAAACTTTTGGCTGTATTGCATATGCACATGTCCCAGATGAATTGAGGATGAAGCTTGATCCAAAAGTAGAAAAGTGTGTCTTCATTGGATACTCCCTTGAGAAAAAGGGATATAAATGTTATAACCCACTCACACGATAGGTAAAGGTGAGGAGAGATGTGGTATTTGATGAAATGACAAGCTTCTATGCAGATGCCAAAGAAGGACTGAGTCTTGAACCAAATGACAAAGAAAATGCTAAAAATCAAGAGTAGAATCTCAAGTTTTGAGTAGACTGGATGCATCAGCAAGCAATAGTTCCAACTCAAATCCATGGAGTGGAAGATTGCATGGAAATTTTAGTCCAGCAAATTCATCAAATACATCCAAGAAAGGTAAAGAAAAGCTTTCTACTGGTAGTAAAACATGTGCAGGTTTTGAAGACGTTGATAGAGATTCAAGCAGTTCAAAAAATAGTCTTGATGAGGAACTTGGATTGCCCTCTCTAGAGACTCCAAGAGTAAGAAGGGCACATGCAGATGATGCAAGGATAAGTGACCCATGACCAAGAAGATCTAGGAGGATGCAGACTTCAGTGCAACGATTGACGTATGATAGTTATATGGCTCGTCATTGTGCCTACATGACAAAGGTAATACAATATGATGAACCTTCTTGCTTTGAAGATGCAATTGGAATTGCAGATTGGGAAAAAGCTATGTATGAGGAGATGGATGCACTTTGGAAATGATACATGGAAGCTGGTCCCATTACCACAAGGAAAGAAACCCATAGGCTGCAAATGGGTTTACAAGCTAAAGCATAATGTTGATGGTAGCATAAGCAGGTATAAAGCACGATTGGTAGCTAAAGGATATGCACAAACCACAAGGATATGAAGATTCAAAGCATCCAGAATATGTTTGGAGATTGCAAAAGGCTTTGTATGGGCTGAAGCAAGCCCCTCGTGCATGGCATGCAAGGATTGCTGATTACTTAACCAACATTGGGTTTTCTATGTGTGATGCAGATCACTAACTATATGGAAGGAAGGCTGATGATGGCATCACTATTATGGCTATTTATGTTGATGACCTGATTGTAGGTGGTGATAATGAAGGAAGCATCAAAGAGGTAAAGAAACTTCTTATGCAGGAATTTGACATGAAAGATCTTGGTGTGTTGTGCTATTTCTTGGGCATTATGTTTATACATACAGAAACAGGTGTATGGATGTCCCAAAGGCAATATGCCTTGAATATGCTGCAAAAGTATGGTATGGCTGATTGTAAGCCAATTTCTATTGCATTGGATCAGAATTTGAAGTTGGACACTACATCAGGTGAAGCATTGGAAAATGCTACTATGTACAGGAAAATTGTGGGAAGTCTTATATATCTCACAATTACAAGGCCTGATCTAAGTTATATTGTTGGACTTGAAAGTTAGTTTATGCAGGTTCCCAAGAAGCCACATTTGGATGCTCGGAGGTGCACTCTACGTTATGTGAGTACTATTTGGATTATGCATTGTTTTATGAGGCTAGTGTAGATTTGCAGGTTTATGGATACACTGATGCCGATTGGGCTGGTAGCATTCCACTTCCTTATCTCCTTTCTCATGACATCTTGCACCTTGGAGAGGGGACTTAGAATAGCCCTACACCCTGGGAATGAGGTTTTGCTACTTTTGGCACTTGATTGGCCACATGTTTCCATAGTTCTGGCCTAGCCTGGAGTAGCTCTTCTAAAGTGAGGTTGCACTGCACTTTAGTGTTCTTTACTAACTTTGTGCTCCTAGTTATGATTGAGTTTTCGTTTCTTATCATGATCATGGGTGCTCTCATACAAGTGGACTTAGTTTCCCATGGGCTGTGAAATGGGGTAGTTCTTGTAAGGAATTAGACTCCAAGTCTAATCTCTCATGGGATTGGGCACTCTCTTGATCCTCATAAATGGAAGGAATGTCTTGTGGGAATTGATCATGCGCATCATCCACAAGTTCAATGGGAGGAGGAACTTCACTCTCCTTAGCCCATTTCTCTTCTTAAATCTCTCGCAAGAATTCTGGTGAATACCGATTCATAGAAGAAGATGTGTGTGGTTCTGTGGAGTTAGGCACATAAGCTTCCTGGGCAAGAAGCCTTATCTTTTCACTTGCCTTGTCCTTATTTTGAGAGGCGGGGTCCTTTTCTGATTGTGCAATTAGCATCTCTAATGTTTCTAGCAGTCCATCAAAGTGCAACTGCATCTTAGCTGAACTAGAGAAGTTAAAGAGGTGACTGGCTTCAAACATGGTTTGCGCCCATTCCATCATCTTAGTGCAAATTTTAGTTTGTTCAACCTCTAGTTCAGCTCTAGGGTAACACTTTTCATGATCCGTTATGTTTAGCCCTTCTTGGATTCTGGCTTGATATGCCTTAAGCATCATGTTTAGGTCCTCGGGAGTGGGATCTGCTAATACTAATCCTACTCTAGGGGCTGGTGGGATTGTGTAAGGTGGGTGGGAAGGTGGTGGATTGGTTGGAGAGGGGGATGGTGGTGGTGGGGTAGTGTGAGAGTGAGTTTGAGATGTGAGTTCAATTATCTTGGCTTTTGTTTCTCTTAGACTTTCCTCGAGTTCACTCAACTTCTTTGCCCATTGCCTTTTCATTCTCTCATGACTATCCTTCCAAGCTCTAGTCCTCTTCTTAGTTATGCTCTCAGTTTCACTAACCTCAGAACTCTTTTCTTGGCCTAAACCTTGGTTTTGCTCCAAAGCTTGAGCTCTAGTGACCAGTTGCACTGGTGCAGTGGAAGTTACATTTCCTGTAGAGTCTACTATTAACCCAATAACATTGATAGGAGTGATTTTCGGTATGTTGTTGGGGTTCTTAGGAGAATCTCACAAGAGATGCTCTTTCCCACAATTGGGACAAAAACACTGAATTGCCACAGATTGGGTTTGTGTCGGTGCAGGCATAGGGCAATCACCGATGAGGTGATCTCCTTGACATTGATAGCATGAAACTCTAGGAAATGGGGGTCTTACCTTCCTAGGTTGAGGTCTAGCGTTGGGGTTTGCGTACATGACATTTGCATACTTTGGCTCCCAACTAGGTTCACTCGAGTCTTCATAATAGTATGACTCGTTATGCTCAGGTGACTGCATGTAGTAAGCCTGGGGGCTATCAATATGAGTCAAGTCGAAACTATGATCACTGGGGTCACTTTCTGAAAGCAAGGGTGTTACTGGCACTATGGATATATTCAGATTTTCTTCTATAGCTGCAAACTTCACTGGAATCACATTGGCTGGTGGAGGGTGCTGCTGTGCCAAAACGGGTTGAGGTCTTGGCTGGGCCTGATATTGTGGTTGGTAGGGTTGTTGAGTCCTAGCATACTGTTGTGATGGGTACTGGTTCTGGTATCTTCCTTGTTGAGGGTATGGTTGTGGATAAGTTTGTCTAACTGCTTGCTTATTGTATGGGCAATCTTGCGTGGTGTGATTAGTGTATCTTCGTTCTATGGTGCAACATTAACTACTAGGGTTTACTTGGGGTTGACCCATAATGGGACATACGTTTTCCATATGGTCACCTCCACAAGTGTAACATCATTTCACTGGGGCAAACCTTGGTATTTGTTTACTTGATACTCCTAACTTTTGAGCTACCTTCTCTACAAGCTCCTCAATAGATGTGGATGGATTTGAATTAAGCATATTAGAGCTATCTGAATCTCTGTAGATTTTTGAAAGCTCTAATTCCTCCCCTAGGTTATCCTCAATGTCAATGCACATATGTACACACTCTTCTATGGTCCTAGGGTCCTTCAAGTACACATAAGATCTCAATTTGGTACTTAGCAATTCATCTAGGAATAAAGCCACTTGTTTGGTTGGAGTGGATAACCCTGGAACCGGACATCTCTCTAGGTATTGCCTAAACCTTTGTCCTGAAAGTCTAATGGTCACTTGAGGTGTCTGCTTGAAGCTATGTATCAGTGAGGAAGTATTGTGCCATATGCCACTCTTAGAAAATTCTATAATGAAAGCCTCTAGAAGCTGGTCTATGTTCCTGAACTGGCCTTGGTGAAGCGGTTGAAACCATGTAAGGGCTATATTCTTGAGATTTAGGCCGAAGGCATTATATTGAGTGAACATGTCATCAACTTGCTCGGCTCTCAGGACTTGCCTAAATTCTGCCACATGATCATATGGGTCTCTTCTGCCATCGAAGCAGTTCTTCATGGACTTGACTAGTCGTGTAGGCCTCAAGGTTCTCGTGTGTTCTCTAGGCCTTGGCAGAGGGAATTCATCTGTATTTCTTTGATTCCTTGGGTCTCTAGGTCTCTCGGTTTCCACTCTATCCATCTCTGTTCTTGTTTATTCTCTTCCCAATGGGTTAGAAAAGCTCACTTCTGGCCTATCTCTACTCCTATCCCTTTGAGCTCCATGAGCATGGGATGTTCCAGCTCCTTGGTGACCATAGGAAACATTAGATCTTGGTTGGGGAAAAATAAATTCACCCTTCCAAGTGTAAGCATGTCTACCATGTTCTGAGACCACAAAGATTCTCTCTGAAGTATTGTCTAAATAGGTCACTTTGCCTGGGCTATTGATATCTTTAAACTCATAGATCGTGAGCATTCTTGCCTCGTTAGACTAGTCAGTCTTATACCTCCAAAAGGCTTCATTGGTCTCTAGGTTCAAGAGCAGATCTATGCTCTTATTGTCCTGGGGAACCCACTCTGGCGTGATGATTCTAGTGAGGACTGATTTGCCTCAAGGAGTTCTGGGCTCTCTTGCTAAGTTCCCTTGCTCTATGTCACCTAAGTCTATCTCGAGAATGACATTACCAAATTTGTCTGTTCGATCCAGTTGGTTGGTGACTACGTACATTGTCCCTTCTTTATCTAAGTATGCACTATTCTCACATTTAACAATTGGGTGTTCTAAACCAAAGGGTTGATCAGAGTTTTTAATCTGGACCACAGAACTTCTCAGACCATCCTCATAGATGCGAGCACCTAATCGGTTGGTCCTGATGTATTCAAGTTGAGTTTTGTATGGGCCTTTAGGTTTCTCTAAGTATGCCACTCCTAAACTTCTTGTGGGTCTCTCCATACCATAAGACATCTCTGATTCGCTAGCTTCAGAGCTAGGATAGTGCGGATAATTGCTTAATTGTTGGACGCAAAACCTAGCAGTGTGATTGATACTAGCCTCTAAAGACCTAAGGCTTTGTCTATCTCTCCCTAGATGTCGTCCTGATCTAAGATTCATATGCCTAATTGAAAAACCCCAATTTTCCCAAGTACAACCTCGTTGCAGATCAATTTGTATCAGTCACTTGGTTCTTTTTTAGTTGGTTATCGTGTTTATGCTCTTGTCTAATATCACGTCGTCAGAATATTTGAGTGATTTTCCGTGCTTTAAGTTGATCTTTCCATGTTAAGTTCTTTTCCATTTAAGTTATCGATCACAAAGAGATTATATTTCTGCTTGAACTCCAGTATTTAAGAGTCTTCAACTTGGCAGGTGCCTATCGTCACCTTGAAATACTTCTAGCACAACTCATACTTAGCCTAAGCTAAGAATTGACCAAGGGAGTTGAGAATAATCCAACCTCACTTGCTTATCCCTTGCTCCTTGGTGCTCAAGAACCCCGTTCTCAAGCTGGCAATATGCTAGTGCACTTGACGCCCGTGGTGCTCTTAATATACCTGTGAGAGTCCCAAAGTTAGCTCAAGATTTCAATTCAAATGACATAACAAACCACTTTCATTCATGTAATTCAAAGACCAAAATGCCCTTTGTCTTTATGGAAAACAATCCAAGAGATACCTTAGTTTTCTTCCCCCGAGGTATGGTCAACTTCAAAATACCCTATCTATAACTCCCCATATTAGTTTTTTATTAGTTTTACAAAACGAGCTTTCCGATGAGCCTAAGATCACTCCGAACGGATTTCGTATGAGGGAGTTATGACTGTTCAGGATTCTGGGGTTAAAACGGGGTTCAAACAGGCTAATAGGCAACCAGGATTTTTCTCAAATTACTAGTGTAGGGACCTCACAAAGTGCTAATTACTTGATAAGTATGCCCAAAATTACCCCAAAACTTGGAATAAAAAACCCTAAAAAATTTTCCGAATATGGTTGTCAATCGCGATCGACAAGGCTATCAATTGCGATTGACAGAGGTGTCCGCCAGGGCCTGTCAGTCACAATCGACATGTCAGTCCCGATTGATGGTGTCAATCGCGATTGACAGAGTTGGTCGTGGGATCTATCAATCGTGATTGATGGTGTCAATCGTGATCGACTTTTTTTTTTGCAAATTTCAGCGTAATTTCAATCAATCGGGGTTATGTCCATCATGATGGACACGTGTGCATACGAATTTTAGTGTCAATTGTGATATTTCAATCGATCGTGATGGACGGTGTCAATCGGGATTGACTGAGTCCTACGTGGCAATCCGTCGTGGTCTATCGGTCGCGATTGATAGGGTCTATCAGTCGCGATTGACAGGGTCTGTCGGTCATGGCTGTCGGTCGCGATTGACAATGTCAATCGCGATTGACAGAGGATTAGGGACATTTTCAATTTTGGTTAGTGATTTCCAATGTGCTCATTATGCATGTTATAGTGGTGCACTTTGTTTTACCAAAAGCTAAAATTTTCTGTCGATCACGATCGACAGAGGTCAACGCCTCGGGACCTGCACAGTCAATTTTCTCACATGTTGAAGCTGTTGTAGCTACAATGGAAGCTCGTACCTACAAGAACGCTCAGGAAAACACAGAAAACAAATGCGCATGCAAGCTCTCTCTTGCTCTCTCTCTCTCTCTCAAGTGAAAATGAAGAAATGAATGGAGATGGAGGTATATGGTCGCGATGGTGAAGATGATGATGAATGGATATGGTGTTTAGAACGGAATAGGAAGGTAAAAACAAGTAAATCAAGTACGTCTCTACTCTACGTCTTACCATCACACACTTGTCCTCAAAGCTCGATCGCCGACAACGGCGCCAAAATTTGGTGTAGCTCAGTGATGAGTAGCACCTCCTTTAATGTCAATCTGGGAAGATGTGAGGATGGTATGAAGACCTCGAACAAGTGATGGCACAAGTGTTTGAGTGAGAAGCACACACACATGCACACACATACACACACGTGAACACAAGGCAAGAACCAAGAGAGAAACAATGGAATTCTTTAGATTACTTCAAAAGTCTCATATACAAGCTCGAATCACTAACAAGCTAACTCCAAAAATGAGCTCTCTAGCTCTTTTTATAGTTTTTTACTAGCTTTGGTCTTGTCTAGACCTAGTGTCCAGCTTAGTTAAAAATTAGGTTCCTAGGCTATTTTGGAGGCCCAAACGAGTTCTGAAAATTATGAAAATTGGTACATAAATACTACTAATACTCCTCAAGCTCGAGGACTCTTCGGCTTGCACAAAATGGAGTAGGGATAATCAAAAAATGGTATTTACAATGGTGTGAAGTGACGAAGATCACTATTTGGGAAATATTGTTTCATGAAAAATTATAGGGCCTATTTGCGGGATCTGCATTGATTGCTTTGCCTACTTGGTCCTTCTCTTTGTTCTGACTCTCTTCATTGGCTTCCTTGTCTCATAAGTCCTTGAGTGCCCTAACTAATACCAACAGCTCCTAAAGCTTCTAACCAAGTACAAATGGGGGGAGAGGCCCTCCTTATATAGATTTGCGAGGGGCTCTCCAAAGTACATATCGTGTGGGATAATTCCCTTGAAAGGAGAATGAATACAATGGTAGAAGCAAATGGCAAGGTACCCAAATACAAAGGAAAATACAATATAAAATGGAAATAAACTAGAAATGGAGTGCCTCTTAGATACAAAATGGAGATGCACTCATGTGGATACAAAATTTAGATGATGTAGGAGCAATCACGTCATCAACATGCACCACCTATGCATCACTTGCAAAGTCACCACTTTGACCTTTGATCGACTCCACAATTGATCACTTTGACCTTTGACAAGCTCAAGAAACACACTTAGGACCATTGGTGCATTTTTCCCCCTCTTTAAGATTTTTTCTCATCTAGCTTGCATATATGCCTACAACCCTAATGGGTTATTTACTTCATTCACTTGGTAATACATGTGTGTTGTGCTCCAAGCTTCTTCTTCTTCCGTATGTTGTTCACATGCTTTCAAAGACCTCAAGCTCCAACAATAACTCCATTCTGTTGAGGTGTACATGGCATTGTACAGTAATGGTTTATTCCATGCTCAACTAGAAATGCATTAAACTTAGAATACATATACTCTCCCCTTGGTCAAAATGGAGGTGACCATTTTACATGCTCATAGATTCTCAATCATAACTATGAACTATTTAAGGCACATAAAAACTTTTAGACTTTGCTTTAAATAGATAAAACCATGCATGCTTGGAAGAGTCATCAATGAAAGTCACAAAGTATAGGTGATTCCCAAACGAAGGTGTTTGCATAGGACCGTAGACATCATTGTGAATAAGCTGCAATTTATGTGCAACTCTAACTAAAACATATGTGCAGAAGGAAGAACACTAAATTTTATCCAAGATATAACCTTCACAAACATTTTTAGAGAGTGCCTCAAGTTTGGGTAAAGAGGGCACCATTTTAGATTTGTATGAGCAAAACAAACTAGCAAAATTCAAATAACTAAAACATGCACGCCAAAGTTTCACATATAAAATAGCTTGACAATCTTCAACTACAGATGCAAAATCATTCTAGATTTTTCATAATTTGTGGGCTTGGACAACCCATGAGATATCATTCTGGGTGCAATGATTTATGATCATCAGGGTGGTCATGAATTGTACATCTTGTTGGAGTTTGAGGTCTACGGAAGCACACAAACAACACAAGGAAGAAGAAGAAACTTGGAACACAACACACCATATTGAATGTATTACCATGTGAATGTACAGAAGATAATTGTTCCATAAGAGTCAGAGGCGTATATACAAGACAGGGGGAAAAAACCTCTTAAGGAAGGAAAAAAGTGCCCCAACGGTCCTAGTGTGTTCAAACACATCACTATTGAAATATATCAACAAATCTCCCTTGGGAGTAATGTCGTGAACAAGGAGATGGCACTCATGTATAAGGAAGTGCCAAGTTATGTGGAAAGAGATCAATCCACACAAGGAATTGAGCCCAAAGCTTTGCGGAAAGTTTCAAACTTCTCCCGAGGTAGGGCCTTTGTGAAAAGGTCTACAATGTTCTCCTGTGTGAGGACATATGGCAAACTCATCTCCCCAATATAGAACTTCTCCCTCACATAATGATAATGTACCAAAATTTGCTTTGTGTGGGCATGGAACATAGAGTTCCTCACAACTGCCAATGTGCTCTTAACTATAAATGAAGATGGTGGTGGCAGAAGATTGATCAACACCTAAATCAACCAAAAGGCATTTGAACCACACACACTCAACAACCACTGTGAAAGGATCCCTATACTCAGCCTCACATCTAGAAGTGGCCACAATAGGATTTTTCTTGCTCAACCAAGACATGCATGAGCTATCTAGGATGAAGCAAAAACCACTAGTGGACACACAAGTGTCATAGAAACTAGCCCATTTAAAGTTAGAAAAAGCATGTAAATATGGTGGTGGTGATCCCCCTTACAAGTAGCTGGGTACCATTCAAGTAGCAAAAGATGCACTTAAGCACCTGCCAAAGCTTGATGCTTGGGCAATGCATAAACTTGCTCATATGAGAGACAACAAACTGAATATCATGCCGAGTTATGCATAAGTAAATCGAGCATCTAGCAGCCTACTGATAGAGAACAACATCAAATTCATCTCTAGCATCATGAAGACTCCACCATAAACCTATTTCCATAGGAGTGGCAATAGGTTTGTAGTCTATCAGGCCAAAATACTACAATAATCTATCGATATATTTTGTTTTAAACAAAGCTATTTTGCCATCAACTTGCATAAAGGGAATGCCCAAATAATGATGCAAATGCCCCAAATCTAACATCTCAAAAGAGGCATGCAAATCAGCCTTAAAATCATGAATATGCTTCTCATTTGGAGCAATGAGGAGTATGTCATCAACATAAACAACAATCATCATAATCACATCATTTGCATGCTTAACATATAAGGTTCTCTCAGTTGGATTATTCTCAAAACCATGTGCAATCAAGTAGGCATGTATCTTTTCATACCAAGCACATGGTGTTGTTTTCAAACTTTATAATGACTTTTTCAACCTACATAGTTTGTTTTCATGCCCTTTCTACACAAAACCATGGGGCTGAAATACATACACTTCTTCATATAACTCACCATTCAAAAATGCAATTTTAATGTCCAAATGATGTACATTCCAAGCACAATGAGCTGCAAGTGCATAGATGCTACGAACGATGGTCATTTGACAAGTGGGTGCAAAGGTCTCATCAAAATCATTGCCTCTCTCTTGAGCATTACCTTTTGCAACAAGCTTAGCCTTATACGTGTGAACTATTCCATCAGGTTTACATTTCACCTTATATACCCATTCAGTGCCAATGACCTTTTTGCTAGGAGGAAAATCACATAAAGACCAGGTACCATTCTTCATAATAACATCACATTATAATTGCATAGCGACAATCCAATTTTTTGAATTTTGTGCTTCATCAAAAGAAATAGGCTCATTCTCATCACAAAGACTAGAGGTAGCCATAGCATAGCAATATGATGCAAAAGAAACACTATGATAGCCTAGGCGAATATAATATATTAGAGGTGAACCTAATTTGCTATCTCGCAAAGTTTGCAAGAGCCATTTAGGCATAGTTTTTGCATCCTCTATATCAGTCCTCTCATCAACAAGTGCATCATGTAAATCTACATCAAAAATGAAATGATCTGCATCATCATGTGGAGCGTGTAAATGTTAAGAAATTGCCTCTTTTGGATTAGCACTTGATTATCCACCTATAAACAGAGGTAGTAAAGTATCATACACATCTTTGGAGCTAACTGATATCTCCTTATTACATGAAACTAATGGATGAATTGCATCTTCCACAAAAACAACATAACAAAAAGGCATTTAGTCTATGGAGGATAGAGATGATAGCCTTTGCTTTTAGAACTCTATCCAACAAAAAATGCATTTTACTACTTTATCATCCAATTTTTTGCATTGTTGTTTTTGCATTAATGCATATGCCAAAAAAACAAAAACACAAAAAAAACAAAGATGGCTTGCAACCATGCCAAACCTCATATGGAGTGATAGATTGCAGTGCTTTGGTGGGACACCTATTAAGTACATATGTTGCACACATAACACCCTCAAGCCAAAAGCTATGTGGTAAAAAGATTGACTTTTGACCATATAGCTCGCCATCTCCATGAGAGACCTGTTCTTTTTTTCAGCAACTCCATTCTATTGAGGTGTATACGGCATTGTACATTGATGTGTATCCCACATTCAACCAGAAATGCATTAAAATCAAATGTATTCCCACCCTCGATCAGAAGAATGTCCATTTTACATGTTGATAGATTTTTGTCCAAAACTAGAAACTATCTGAAGCACATAAACACATCAGACTTTCCTTTCAATGGATAAACCCAGGCATGGTTGGAAAAATCATCAATAAAGTCATGAAGTAAAGGTAGTTCCCAAAAGAATGTGTCCACATAGGTTGCCTAGAATAAAGCCTTCATAGACATGTTTACCAGGTGACTCAAATTTGGACAGAGAGGATACCATTTCAGATTTCCATACGCATAGCAAGTTAGCAAAATTCAAATGACCAAAGTGTGCATGCCAAAGCTTTGCATCTGAGATAGCCTAAGAATCTTGAACTACATGTGTTGAATCATTCATAGATTTTGCATAGTCTATGAGCTTATACAACCCATGACATAAAATGCAAGAAGCAATAATTACATCACCATTTAACAGATCATGAATTGTACATCTGTCATCAACAAATCTTCATAACCAAGCTCATCTTTGCTAATATTGAAATGGGAAACACATTTTTCTTCATCCGTGGCACAAACAAAGCATCTCACAATGTGAAAGAAATACCATCAACAATAGTCAGAATGATCTTACCAAGTCCCATGATAGGATATGAGGAGTTGTTGACGGATATGATAGTATTCCTTATAGGGGCAAGCTCAAGTGAGCTGAAGAAATTGTGTTGCGAGGTAATATGTTTGGTTGCTCCACTATCAAAGTAATAAACTTCTCATATGCAGGAGCTACCACAGTGATCATACATGTACAATGCATTGAAGCTCTGAAAATAAGAGCTTACACACCAAAAATTGTCTCTCGAAGAAGTTCAACAAACTTCAAGATCTGAGTCTTGCTACGTAACAAGATAAAGAACACCTCAATCAGAGGTGCGTAGCTCAAGATACACACAAAACAAGTATCAGCTATCAATTTCACCTTCACCTACAACACTCCTACTCTGTATTCTGCAATTTCGGTGACCTAAAACTCAGACTCTGGACATGATCTTCTACAAAGTTGTAGAGGCTACTCCAGGCTATGCATAGCAAGTTGAATCGTATGAATCTGACCTGTAGAACTTAAGTTATGATCCAAAAACTAGTATGTTGTCATAGTGAATGTAGATTTGCCTTTTACAATAGTCTGTGTTTTTTGAATTCTCGGCAGTCTAAAACTCCAAAGCAGGTTCTGCGCCCTTCTCTAAACCTGTACTTCTCTGTTAGCTACAGACAGAACTTTAAAACGCATCGATCTGAGCTTCCTAGCTCGAGTTATGACCGAAATATTAAACATCTGTCAAGAGATGCCAACCTGCACTTCTACCCCTTCTGACCTAAGCTTCCATTGAAGCTTCTTGCACACAAGCCTTCAACATGCTCTGATACCAATGAAGGGCTTCAGTGTGCAGAACAAGAGGAGGAAGGAGGAGATGGAGTGAGAGAGAAGAGAGGAAAGACGCTCATAGATGCATGGGAGCCTCGAAACCCACATAATGATCTCTCTTGAGGCAATACTCTATATATGATGTATATATATGAATATGGGGGTAAGGTCACATGACCCTTACATCCCCAACAGTACATTGGTTTGTGCAGGATTACACATGTATGTGCATAGAGATGCACAAAGGCCTCATGACATGCCCGATCATGTATGGATGGATATGGATGCATTGGCCAGCTCCACTATCTCGTTACAGCTTGTGGACTCTATATATGAGTCTGTGATGTATGAGGAGACGAGTAGTGCATTATGGCAAAGACTACATGATATGTATGCAAGTCCATTGACTCATGTTAGACATAGATTATATCGATGACTTTGATGTTGACATTCTGGTCATGAGGGCCATATTCGACAATGTTGCTTTAGGCGGATGCCACAATGACATCAAAGATACGCACGTGATGCATGTCAAGTAGTGATTTTAGGAGAGTATATGGTAGTTGATTATGCCAGTGATGGTGATATCACTTTCTCATATGGTTCATCTCATGATTCCTCTTGTTAATTGGATAGCACACATATGGCTTGGTTGCTTGATGCATTAGCCAGTTTTCATGTTACTCCACATCGTGAGTGGTTTTGTTGATTCTCAGGTGAGAGTCATGGATGTGTGCACTTACCTAATGGTACAACATATGACATTGAGGATGTAGGAGATGTATGCCTTATGCTACCTAGTGGAGCATCACTTATACTCAGACATGTACGTTTTGTGCCTTCATTCCCTATGAGCTTGATTTCAGTTAGCCAGTTACAAGAGAGTAGATGTTTTGCATTCCTTGGTGAGCATCATTTTCATTTGCAATTGGGACAGTTTATGCTTGTCAGAGGTGCTAGGATTGGGCACATGTATCCACTACAGGTACTTCATGTGAGATACGATCTCGTCTCAATGGGAGTTCAGCTTTATGTGCGATGTGAAACTCGTCATGTCTCATTTTTTCTACTTACACATATGTGTATTGACATTCATGATGCACATATATGGCAGGATTCAGATGCTCAGATGGACACATGTAGAGCATGTTTTGGATGCTCATGATGCTTGTATACAGCATGGTTTTGTTGATCAGTTGGATGCTCTTATGGAGCACACTTTGGATGATCAGTTGGATGCTTTACAGCATGATGTGGATGCTCATGTAGAGCATTGTGACGATACTCAGTTAGAGTTAGATCATCAGTTTGACCTTGGTATTGATGTTGTGCAGTTAGCTCACATGGAGCATGATCATACACTTGGTGTGGTAGAGGAGGATAGCTCTTAGGATACACAGTGTATGCTAGAGCATACTAGCTCTCATGATGCATAGCTAGACACATCCTTGGTTGATAGGATGACTGATCTAGATGTTGATGAGTTAACGATCATGCAGTCATTCTTGGATTCTCTCATCCCAGATGTTGACATAGATATGTCAAGACATCTTGGTCTTGTTGATAGTGCTTTGGATGTCTTGGATACAGGCATGGCTGATATACTTAGGTTAGCCAGGATAGCACATGTTTCGTCAGCATTCGGGAGTCTGATGTATGAGTTGTTATGCTCGAGACCACACATTGCAGTTGTTATTGGAGAATTTGCACTTGGAGTTGTCAGTCATTCGATGATTGACACAGGCATAGAGCGAGTGGGAGCTTTGCAGGAACTTCATGATTTCTTGCATTAGTCATATGTGAGCTCGACTCTTGTCGATATGAGTCTACAGTAGTTTGAGGTGCATGGATACACCTTGTTTGAGGCAGTTGGTGTAGGCTGAACTGTATGGGTTGAGATCCGGAATCTTCCTGTACATTATTGTATAGTCCTACATCATTCTTTGTACGTGTTTCCACTTATGGTCACATTGGCCCTTAACTGGGAGATTGTTTGGGATGTAAGGGTCATGTGACCTTACCCCCATATTCGTATATATATGTACATCATTTATAGAGCATTGCCTCAAGAGAGATCATTATGTGGGTTTCGAGGCTCCCATGCATGTGTGCACGTCTCTCCTCTCTTCTCTCTCCCTCCATCTCCTCCTTGCTCCTCTTGCTTTGCACACCAAAGCCCTTCAATGATTAATCCACTCATGTATTTCTCCGTCCATATTAGGTCAATACACTCCTAAACATTTCAGATTTTGCAAAGTTCGTTGTTTAGAATAGCGATTTCCTAGCAATCCTTCATGTACTTGTTGCAACCAATTGCTATGTTCATCGTCCTCGACACAACAAGCTAGACCACCCTCTCTATCTTGTTTGTACATACTTCCTACCAATATTTGATATTTTTGTGATTTTAAAATTTCATCTTTGTTCATTTTCACATTTTTATTTGCAGGTCTGAAGGTTAGAAGAGGTACCAACTTATTTTCCCATTTAGGAACAACTTCTAAATTGAACAGATAAGCATTGGGTAGTTCATCAGACACTCCCTGTGGTGTCTCTCTTAAAGTGATGTGAGAAAGATGATCCACCCTAAGATGGCTCCAACCTTTCCTAACAACCACTTCAGAGTCATATTCCATTAGTAAGAGGAACCATCTTACTAAGCGTCCTGTATTGCAAGGTTTATTAACCAAATATAATGAAGTTGATCATCATTGAAAAACTTGAACTTGTTGGCAAATAGATAGTGTCTAAACTTCTTCACTGCATATACCATGCCTAAGCCTTCTCTTTCAGTTGTCATATAGTTTTGTTCAGCCGCATTTAGTTGTCTACTAGCATATGGTATAGGCAAATCTAGATTTCTGTCACCTATGTGTTGTGCTAGTACACATCCTATTGCATAACTGGATGCATCTACATGGATATGTAATGGTTTATTCCAATCGGGAGTGGTTAATATTGGTGCTATGCACAAAACTTGGGAGGTACTCTCTTCATACTTCTCATCAAATACAAGGGCTAGGAAGAACCAGCTTTGGATGGAGTTCACAACCTTGAAGAAGCAACCAAATCAAAGTGTAGCTGATTATGTGACAAAGATGAAGGATGTAGCTGATCAACTTGGAAATATACGAGAATAAATAGGAGAGGATTAGATAGTAAGGCAGATCATAAATGGCATTAAAGCTGATGATAAATGGGAGTCCTTCACCACAACAATGAACATGTACATGGACATGCAAATTCTTGACCTCAACACATTGATGGGGCAACTATTCACACATGAGACAAATCTCAACAAGAATGGAGATACTTCTAGAGGTAATCAATCTTCTGACCTTGTAAGAATAAAGATAAAGGCAAAGATAAGAAGAATGAAGAGGATGCAAGTACCTCTCAAGTGAACTTCACAAGTAGAGAAAGAGGTACTAGAGGAAGGGGTAGAGGAGGAAAGCAAAGCAGGAGGAGATCCTACAACTCTTCACCTTGCAACATTTGTGGTTTGATCAATCATACCACAGATGAGTGCTTTAGGAATACCAAGAATCAAAGAGGAAGAGGCTTCCACAGAGGAGGCTATGGACAATCAAGAGGCATGTTCAATAATGGAGGAAACAACTACCACCACAATTACAACCAAGGCTACAACAACAATCATCAAGGAGGCATCAGAGGTAGAAGAGACTACAACAACTATATAGATGATCAAGGAGATTCATTACTACTCCAAGAAAGGTAAAAATGATGAGTACCTATTCTTTATTGATTCTAGTTGTTCAAATCATGTGGTTGGAAATGTCACAATGTTATCTGATCTTGAAGAACCTAAAGGGAAGCATGAAGTGTAGACAGGTGATGAAACTAGGCACTCTACAAAGAAGATTGAAAATGTTAAAGCATCTGATGGTAAGATGAACCTCCTAAGCAAGGTATTGTATGTGCTAACCATAACAAAAATTTTGTGTTGGGCAGATTGTTGAGAAGGGATTACATGTTAGATTCATAAGACATGGAGCATATGTGGAGGAACCTCAACAAGGCTTCAAGAGGATTGCAAAAGGTGAGAAATCTGGTAGAATCTTTACATTTGAAGTTAGAGATACCATACATATTGCTCTCTTCAGTTACAAAGATCAAACCCTATCTGAATTAGAGATATGGCATAAGAGACTAGGTCTATAGCTCGAGCTTGAGTACCACCTCCGTTACTTGTCAATATTGTTAAAAATAAAGAAGTAAGCTCGTATATATTTCTGCAAAAAGGATTTTCTTCAAGTAGAAGGAAAATACAAAAATGAAAAATAGAAGCATTTACTTCAGCAAGTAGTGGAGGCCAAAAGAGAATCATTCAAAATAGAATCAAATCCAAAAACTGAAATGTAAGAGGAGTGGTTATCCAAAGTAGTGGAGAAATGATGGAGAAGAGCTCTCAAACTCATCATGAGAGTTTTTGGTCACTTGGCTATAAAAGAAGCAAGGGAGGACACTCAAGAATAGAGGAAGAAGGCGTGGAAGCCCCCTTGTAGCTACTTCAATTGTTTTGAGTCATTTCGTTTAGTTTACTCTCATAGAGTATGTCTAGCCGCACACCCATTTTTGGGTAGTCTACTTGTAAGAGTCATATCTCCATATATGTATCCAATTTTAGTGTTTAAACATTCGTTGAAAAGCTTATCTTGAGTACTTCCTTTGTCTAGAATAGTGTTATGAAATTCTTTATGCTCTGTGAGTTATTCAGGTTTTAGTGAAGTCCAGTTTTCAGACTAACTGAGTGGACAGGTAGTCTGTTTTGAATCAAATAGTTGCCAACTCAAATCTACTCCAAATTGAGTGTTTGATATCTCATTTGAAAGCTCTAGGTGTGTAGTTTGGGTGACCAAAGTTTCAAGTTCATTGGATATTTCAGTTGGTACCAGTTTTCATTTGAAGGTTCTGCTGTTGGCAAGAGTCTTGATCTTGAGAAGGTCTTCTACACTTTCAGTTGCGAATAGGAGAGGAATTCTCCAACAATTGGTATCAGAGCATTGGAGTTTGAAGATTCAAAGCATTGGAACTGAACTGAAGCAAAGGAGAAGCTACAAATCAAGCAGGAGCTTCGTGAATTCAAGAGAGAGCGCCACAACATATTTGAGGTAAACTTCAATCTTTCAAGTTTTCAATGGCTGATTTAGGACAACAAGTTGAGAAGTTAGACAAAGACAATTTTCAATCTTGGAGGTATAGAATGATAAATTACCTCAAAGGTAAAGGTTTATGGAGTCTAGTTAGTGGAGACGATCCACAACCGGTGGACATTGAAGACCCCAACATTACTCCGGCACAAAGGAGACAATTTGCTGATTGGGAAGAGAGGAATCGAAGGGTGATGTTCCTCATCTCACAAGTTATTTCTAACACTATGATTGGTCATGTGCAAAGCTTAGAAACAGCCAAGGAAGTTTGGGAAGCATTGGAGAAGGTGTATGCTACCTCAACAAGGTCTCGAAGGATGCAACTCAAGAACGAGCTCAACAACATGAGGAAAAGCTCAAACCAAAGCATTAGTGAGTATACATTGAGGATCAAAGAGCTTTGAGATCAGCTAGCATCAGTTGGATGCAAGATAGAAGAGGAAGACATCGTCCAAACAGCCCTCAATGGCTTGAGAAGTGAAGAAAAGTGGAAGCCCCTCATCACAAACATCCTTAATAGAGATCCTCTACCAACATTCGACGAGATTATACCAAATCTTGTGGCTAAAGAGGTTGCTCAACAAGGAGAAGGCAACAAAGGTAAGGGCAGCCATAGTCAAATGTTATATGCAGGAAGAGGTAGAGGAAGGAACTCAAGAGGAGGCTCGAGAGGAAGAGGAAGAAGCTACAAAAACACAAATTTCAGCCAACACAACTCGGAGGACAACAAGGACAACTCAAATGACAACACACATGGAAGAGGTCGAGGAAGAAATAGAGGAAGAGGTCGAGGTTCATACAATCCTCATAAAGGTATAACATGTTATCATTGTGGTAAACTAGGACATTATGCAAATGATTGTTGGCAAAAGAATGGAAGGCTGAATGGAGGCAACCAAAGGATCCAAAATAACTATGCGAGTACATCCAGTGAAGGAGACAAGCAAACCATGCTTGCCATGAATCATGACTACAACAACTCGAGAAGTGATGACCAAAAATGGTTCATAGATTCAGGTTGCAGCAACCATATGACATGCCAAGGAGATTTGTTCACAAAGCTACAAGCTCCAAGTGGAAAAGGATGTGTGGAGACCGGCGATGAAACTCAACACACAATTGAGCATGTTGGAGATATCAAGCTTGGAGACAAGAAGGTATTGGCTGATGTTCTTCATGTTCCTACTATTGCAAAGAATTTGATTTCAGTAGGACAAATGGTAGAGAAAGGATATCATGTTATCTTCAATGAAAAAGGCTGCTTTATAAAGAATCCAAAAGAAGGATTCAAGGTCATTGCTCAAGGAAGGAAAGAAGGAAGGATGTTCACTTTGGACATTCAACAACCGCATGGAAAGGTGATGTATATTCAGATTGGAAACAAGAGGATTGCTAAAATCGATTTGTGGCACAAAAGGTTTGGACATATCAACATTCCCAAGCTCAAGGACATGAGCAACCATGAAGTGGTAAGAGGTCTTCCAAGATTCAATGATGCCGGACTACATGAGTTTTGTGAAGCATGCCAACTAGGAAAGCAAACTCGACAACCATTCAAGAAAAGCAACTATGTGGCAAGGAATGTCCTCGACTTGATACACACGGATGTATGGGGACCATCACAACAACCATCAGTGGCTGGTAATAGAATATTTTGTCACTTTTATTGATGATCATTCAAGGAAAGTATGGATGTTTTGCATAAAACAAAAATCAGATGTGTTCTCCATGTTCTAGAGATTTAAAGCACAAGTAGAAAAGGAAACAAGACGCTACATAAAGACCTTGAGGTCCAATGGAGGAGGAGAATATTTCTCTAAAGAATTTTTAGATTTTCTTTATGAAAATGGCATCAAGAGACAATTTACATGTAGGTACACACCTCAACAAAATGGAATAGCTGAAAGGAAAAATCGACATATCACAGAAGTTGCAAGATGCATGCTCAACGAGATGAAGATGCCACTAAACTATTGGGTTGAAGCAACTAGTATGGCTGTTTATTTGATGAACAAGTGCACAACGGCTGGAGTGCATAATCTAACTCCCGAGGAGGTTTATTCTAGTAAGAAGCCTGACCTTACACATCTCAAAGTTTTTGGATGTGTGTATTATGTTCACATCCCTCAAGAACTAAGGACAAAGATGGAGGCAAAGTCCGAAAAATGTATTTTTATTGGATATTCATCGGAGCAAAAGGGATATAGGTGCTACAATTCGGTGACAAAGGAGCTATGAGTCTCACGAGATGTGGTATTTGATGAGCTAAGACCATGGTTTGGAGACAAAGGGAAAGAGAAGATTCCTGAAGAAGATTGTGAAGATGATGGAGGTGCTGCCTAAGAAGAATTTCAGCAAACAAGCACTCAAATGTCAGGTCGAGAAGCTTCTACATCACTTGGAGAAAGCTCAACATGGAAGGGGAGGCTAAGGAGTCATTCCTCATCACCAACATCAGCTTATGAAAGATCTAAAGTTGAAAGTGCTGCCCAAAATAGTGATTCAAACGCAAGTGAAGAAGAGTATGAAGAGGTGATCACACTGAAGGTAAAGTTGAACCGGTTGAAGAAGCAATGTTCAAAAGGAAATGAAAGGAGGTCTTCAAGAGCAAGGTATCCAATTGAAAGGCTGAGCTATGATAGTTTTATTGCAAAGCATTTTGCATATATGACACAGGTGGTCAAAGACAAAGAACCGGATGCATATGAAGAAGCATGTACACAAAAAGAATGGCAAGAAGCTATGCAAGAAGAGATGAAAGCTCTCAAGGACAATCACACATGGGAGCTAGTTCCAAAGGCTGAAGGTATGAAGATTGTTCCAAATAAATGGGTGTTTAAAATAAAGAGAAATGCTTATGGTTCTCTAGCAAGGCATAAAGCTAGACTAGTAGCAAAAGGATTCAAGCAAACTCACGGCATCGATTATGAAGAAACTTTCAGCCCGGTTGCAAAGATGAGAACAATTAGAACCTTGATTGCAATGAGTGCAGCAAGGAGATGGCCATTGTACCAACTTGACATAAAAAATGCTTTTCTCAATGGTGAACTTCAAGAAGAGGTATACATGAGTCAGCCAATTGGATTTGAAGACAAAATGCATCCAAATTTTGTTTGTAGATTGAAGAAAGCTTTGTATGGGCTGAAGCAAGCACCACATGCTTGGAATCAAAGATTGGTCGAGTACCTCACAAGCTGTGGGTATAGTCCAAGTAATGCAGATCCCTCTCTCTACATGAAGAAAGAAGAAGGCAAGCAGGTATATATTTTCATATACGTTGATGATCTCATCATAACATGAAGTAATGTTACAGGAATACAAGAGATAAAAAGAAAACTCGGTAAGGAGTTTAAAATTTCAGATCTTGGTGAGCTAAAATACTTTTTAGGCATTGAGATAGTCAATGGGAAAGATGGCATTTACTTGATGCAAAGAAAGTACCTGTTGGATGTTCTTTTCAGATTTGGAATGAGTGAATGCAAACCACTCACTCAACCTATGGACACAAATGTGAAGCTATGCTCAAATGATGGAGAGAAGTTACATGATGTAACTACATACAAGAGTATTATAGGTTCATTGATCTATGCTACGATCACAAGACCAGATTTGTGTTATATTGTTGGAGTTCTTTCTCAATTTATGCAAGCTCCAACAAGTGAACATTTAAATTCAGCCAAACGAGTGCTAAGATATAAGAAGCACATTGTCAATCATGCATTGTTTTATAGATATGATGAAGAATTGCAGGTAAAGGGCTTTAGTGATGCAAGCTCCTCAAGCTCGAGGACTCCTCGGCTTGCACAAAATGGAGCTATGGATTACAAAATGGGGTTTTCTATGTTACATATGTTACAATAGTGATAAAAATCACTGTTGGAGGTTTTTGGAAAGTATTTGAAAACATAATTCTTTGAAAAACGATTCGACTAGCTCCCTGCTCCGTCGTTACATGCTTCCGTGTCGTCTGTGCCTCTGGCTGCTTCCAACACCCCCCTCCCTCTCGCTTCTGTCGTCCCTGACAGAACCTTGCTGTGAGGTCTGCCGGATATAGTTCTGTAGGAGGTCTTGAGCGAGGGTGTGCTCGGAGATACGAATGCCTCGGGCCAGGTCGGCCTCGAGTTTCTCCCAGTCGATTGGTTGCGGTTCTTCCGGTGGCGGGAGCTGATAGTGTGTGGAATAGACCATTCGTTCACAAGCAAATAAGTGTAATAAATGTGTAGGCCTGCTTATGAATACCTCTGAATGGTATTCCCAGAAGCCGGTTGTGAACATCTCTTCGAATGTCTGCTTGTAGCACGCCGGTAGGTACTTTATTCTGCAGTGCCAGGCATAACACACCCGTAGCGATGGCGTTGTACTCATATCATATACCAGGTCAAAATTGCCATGCTCAAAGCCCGGGGTGTTGACATGTGGTGCCTTGACGCGTCGGAAGACTTTAAAAATCATTTGCATCATGTCAAAGATTTTGACAGTCATATGCGCCGCTATATCATCCATATGCTTTAATCTAGGGAGCCAGTGGCGAATTGTAGCCATCATGTAGCCAACAGTTGGTAACTCGATGGGTGGCTTAAAATAGGGGTAATTCAACCAGTCTTGGCATTGCTTATTGTTTTGTACCTTAATAGCAAAGGCAGTCCAGGAGCGGCGTCGTGGCACTGGTCCCCAACACGGATTGTACTTCAAATGCAAAGGTGCCTTTACCCATGTACTCATCATCTCTGGATACTGCTGTAGTAAATCTTTTCGCCACTCTGGTTGATAGATCCTTCCTTGCTGTGCATCTAGTGGCAAATCATCCGCCTCGAATTGAGTTGCATGCGATGGTTTCTTACCTCTCTCTTTCTCAATGGCTAACTGGTATTCGGCCATTAACATGAAATACGGTTTATATTGTAGCTCATGCCCAGATATGTATCGTCGCGGGGCCAAATGAGCAAAGAATGGAGACTGTAATATTCTTTCTTCTATCATCGCCATGGCATGTAATTGTGCCTCTACTCTAGCTGAGTGCGTTGTTCCAAGTTCCTCAATAGTCTTCATCCACGCGGGGGTCGGAAGTTCGTACATCATCTGGCCTTCGGCCGTGACGCGTCCGCCTAGGATGGGTTGTGGCTCGTACGCTTCTTCAAACGTTTCCTCCACCGGAATGGTGACAGTTTCTTCTTCAACTGGTAGCTCAGGTGGGGAATCTGGCCTTGGTGGTGCTTCATATACTGCAATCCTTGATTCAAGGTTCGATACCTGGGCCCGTAATGCGTTGAGTTCCTCTAAGATGTCAGGAGAGGGGTCCACAGGTGCTGGTATGTCTTGGTGTGCCGGTTCTCGTAACTGGAGTTATTTGTGATCTTCTTTGAGTTTCTGTAACTCCTCGTTCATGCGGTCGTATTCATCTAGTAATCTTACATGATCGTCTAGCAGCATCCTCATCGAGTCTAAAGGAATGGCCTTGAACCTGCTAGGACTGAGCGGTTGGTCTGGGTGGTCGAGTGCTGCTTCTAAGTTTTCTCGGTTCTGATCCTGTAAGCGCTGGTTTTCTTCCTTGGCGGCTGCTAGGTGTCTTTGTAGTAAGCCCATGTTTCGTGTTAGCGTGGCATTGCGGACTGTCTGGGCTCTTAATAAGTTATCCAGGTCAGCAGTTGCTTCCTTGGTCTTTTCTTCGCTTTCTAGTTCCAATTTGTGATAAGCCTCGCGTAATTCCTGGTAGCGGGTGTTCAGAGAGGCATTCTCAATAGACAATAAATTAAGCTGCGACTGTAAGTCATTGGTTGTCCTCTGCAGCTGCTGATAATTATCACCAAGAGATGTGAACTCATCTCTTACTTGCGTCATACACATGAACATCTGTCGGAATGCATTATCTACAGTGGGTGATAGTATTAATGGGGTGCTAAATGAAGATGCAGTTGGTGTAGATGCAACGGGAATGGGGAATGGGGGTGGGAAGGTGGATGATGTAGTGATTGTTGAAAATTGTGATGTGCCTAAAAATGTTTGTGCCGTGAGTGAAGTGAGTGATGGTGCAGTGGGTGGTGAGATGTCCATGTCAGTGGACGTATCTAGTGCGGTGACCGTGAATATGGGTGTGATCGTGGGTGCTCGTGCTGGTGTAAATACGGGATTTACAAAGGTTGAAGGGTAATTTACAGGGGGGCTGGCTGGAGCATCTTGGTGGAAAGGGGAAGGAGGGGTTACGGCGGGTCGGGGAGGTGAGACTGGGAGAAGGTTAATGGCGGTGGGAATGGGAAAAGGGGTCTTGGAGTTGTGGGGAAAGAGGGAAAAGATGGATGGAGGAATGGGTTGGATAGAAAGGTGGGTGTGGGTGGGGGTAGACTAGGGCTGATGGGTGCAGGAATTGTGGGATGAGTGGTCGTAAAGACAATTTCTGCAACGCCACCGGCGAATGAAGATGTTGGTCTGGGAGAAGGAGGGTGAAGAGGGGAGGCTGGATGGACGGGCGGTGAGAGAGGAGCGGTTGGGGTGGTCGGTACTTCAGTGACTACTGAGGTTTGTACAGCTGTAGCGCGGGGTGGGGAATCTACAAAGATGGTTTCTACAGCCAACGAACTTTCGGGGACGAGGCGTGCCTCCCTGGCTTGTTTTGAAGACTGTGCTCCTGTTGGTACACGAATGTATTCGCCGGGCTTTGAAAGTAGTCGTAGTCTGCGGGGGTCAAACTGTGGTAGTGGCTTTCGTTGCAAGTACCTGAGGGCTTCGTTGGAGCCTACTGATTTGACTAACTCTCTGAATCCTTTGATGTATGCGTCTTCGAATCCGCCTGTGACAAGTTCTTGTTCTATTATTGTTTGACTCTCTTCCTCTATCAGCTTTTTGCGTGCCCAAACTTTTTCCATAGTTCTATACAGCTTCTTGATAGCTAGTGTGTAAGCTGCTGCTTCGTAAGTTTCATCTTCATGGGTACTTGTATCACCATGTGTGTTTGTTTGTTGGCCTTGACCATCTGTCTGTTCATGCTCTTGGGATTCCTGAGTTCCCTGGCTAGCTTCATCGTCTCCTTCGTCGTCATCGGTTGCTGTTCTTTTGTCATCAGAGCTGGACACGATCTGTCCTTGTGGCTGATCCCTGGGTGTGGTAGGGTAGCTAGGCCTTTCAAATTCTTGAGAAAACAATTGTCCTTCTGAAAACTGGAACTCATTGGAGAATGCATCGGGCATCTCAAAATCAAAAGTTTGGTCCAGTGGCTCTGCTTGTCCTGGTTCTAAATGCGGTATTGGAAAAGAGAAAGCTTCCGCACCAATAGTGGTGGGAAGTTCAGCTGCTGTGGTGATAGGTTCTGTGGTTGTGGCTGTTTGAGGTGCAACAGTACTGGTGGTGCCCTCCGGCGTAACTGGTCTTGATAACCGTATACGAATTGGTGGTACCGTGGGAGTGGCTGCTATTGGTGACTGCTCTCGAGATGGTTGTGGCGAGGGTGATTCTGGGACTTGTAGGCACGGGATAGTACCTCTCATCCGCTTTCCGGCTCTGCCTTTGCTAGACTTTCTAGCCTTCCTAGTGGTGCCTTTAAATGCTTTCAGTTCCTCACTGGTCATGGCACGCTCAATTGGTAAGTCATACGCCAAGCACATATATATGATCCTGGTGAGGGCGCAGCATCCATTGATTACCTTCTTTCGCTCCTACCTATGTTGTGCCAAATAGAGCTGATCAATTATCCAGCTGGCTAGATCAACCATTTGCGGTCCAGTACATGCTAAGTACAACCCAAACCAGATTCTCTTGTGGGGCATGGTAAAACGATCCTGAGCTGGGAAAGCAAAGTGCTGCATGCATATCCGTAATGGCTTGGAAAGCTCAGGGGTTATGGCTGAAATATCCTCCCACTTAGTTACGTCACCACGTTTCATCTGCTCTGGGACTAGTCATTCTCTCTCCGTTGGAGTGTGTGTTCCATGTATTTTCAGAGCTGCGCGAATTAAATCTTTAGACAAATAAAACCTTCTGAATGGAGGATCATTTACCAAGGATGGTAACATGAATGTGCCAGGTAGATCCTTGTTTTCTGAAGTTGTTAAGGTGGTTACCAAGTAAAAACATCTGTAAAAATCGGGTTTAGGCAGAGGGTCGCTAAAATACTCTATAAATCCCGCTCGTGCCCAAACGTGCGTTAAATCTTGTGTATTCTGCAGTCCTTCAAATTCTCGTGAAAAGAACTGGTACTTGGCCCATGTGCGTAAATCAAATGCCAAATTGGCCTCAAATATGAAGTCAGCGTCTGCTAATGGTCCTGCTAGGCCTTGAAACCAGTGAGAATTACGATGAATCTTCTCCGTGTATCCTCTAGGAGGATCATCGATTGGCATGGGTCCTGGAAAACCTTGAAACTCTGGTGGTTGCATCGTAGGATAAGATTCTGCTAGTAATTCTCCAATAGTGGCCATCGGTGCACTGGGGCCAGCTTCTGATGGTCCTGCTTCAGTTTGCATGATGACTGACGAGCTAATGGAAAAGATCTGCTACAAAAGATTAACACATTAGCATGGAAATTAATTATGATCCCATTAAGGTGAGACCGCAATCCTTTTCCATAACCGATGTGTAACCCGTGTAGCCAAGTGTCGTGAAGTGATTGATGCAATGATCTTTTTGCAGAGCTAATGCAGGTCTCTAGACACCTACATGGTCAGGTTATGCCTGCATTTCTTGATGAGCTTTTATTATGCATGATGTGGGGTTTTGGTGTATGAATTTATACAAGGTTTGATTGAGGGTGAATTATTACAAGGGTGGAGTTTAAACGGGGTGGGAGAATTGTTAGATAATGGGGTACAAGAAGACGTCTGGATACGTTTCGGTATCCATCTCCTAAGAGTCTTTGAGTGGGTGGTATGTTTCTGTTGAGGGACAAAAAGTGGTATCGGGTTTGGTGGTATTGAAGGATGAGAAGATTTCTGAGGGGTATATATTACATGGCTTGAGGGTTGGGTTATAATACATTGTTTGGGTACCCAAATCTGCATGGGTGTGGGTCTATGGATAAGATACTTCTTGGCGATCCAAATCTGCCGAGTATTTGTACTTGGGTAAGAAGATCGAGGGGACTTTGGATGCTGACTCTGCTTTTGTTGAAACTTCGTCCTGTTCTCGTCTCCAGTGTTGCCAATAGCCTGTGGTTGCTGTCCTTTTGGCACCCATATTTGTTTCGTGCCACTTGTTCTGTGATGTTGATACTGCTGCTTTCTTTGCCTTGTCTGGTGATGTCGTCGGTCTGGGTTCCTCTGTTGTGGTTGACTCGTTCGTGGTTGGGTTTGAGAGGTCCATTGGACGCTCTGCTTTGGAAAAGAAGGGAGATCCAACACTTGCGTGACCTGCCCATTAGGAAGTGATTCATTATTTATCTTTAATCTAGGCCAGTCCGCAACAAGTTTGGAAGGATGAGCACCGCAGGGTGTTGTGCTCATTTGGCCGTTGATGCAACCCACCTGACCGCTGATTGTGTTCATCTGCCCTAGCGGTTGGATAGCTGCCCCTTCTAGTTTGCAGGAAGCCCCAGGGAAGATCTCCTGTCGTTCTTCTGATTGACAATTGTCCCTAGCCAAGCCCGAGTGGGTTGGAGTAGACGTAATGTGACTGGTCTGACCCAAGATCTTCCGGTCTTCCGTCGCATGCGTTTCATAGGGTCTAGGGTTACAAACCTCAATCGGAATGCCGTTAGGGAAGTCAAGCGGTATCACTCGCTTCTGTTCTAAGATTCCAATCTGTAAGGAGCCTTGTCTAAGATTTAGGTCCACTGAGTGATCGTATAGCCAATCTTGATGGAGAGTGTTAATCTCCAAAAGACCAACCTACTCTTGAATTTAGAACACCTCTATATCAAGAGTAAGTCAAAACCTTCACTAAATTAGAGGTCCAATCTCCAAATTATCAAATCTGAGAAAATATGTGAAGAAGATGAAACACAGAAAAGTCTGCTGCAGAATTTCTTCACATTGACTTATCAAATGTGTAAAGTTTTTTATGAAACTTTGTACGAATCATCTCCTAGAGATTGCGCATCACCTCCAAGTTGAATCACTTCAAAAGCTTTAGTATAACTTGAGAAATTGTCTTCACAAGTTACCTATGTCTGAATCTGCACTTCTGAGAAGTCGATCTAGACACCCCTAACTTCTTAACTTTGGTTCTCACAATATCTAACCCGTTTTACCAAATCCTTTTGACTGAAGATAGCTTATCTCTCAACTTAAATTTTGAGCTATCATATGTGTAAAACTTTACACTGTGCACTGAGCACTACTCATTTCTTTGGACTCGAAATGTGCGCCTGTTTCAGAGAGCTGTGAACACTCAACATATGTGAATGTTCCTATCAGCAATTCTCTTCACCTGTTTACAATTAGACTCTAAAATTCAAACCACAGACTCATTAACTAACAACTTAGATATCCTCAAAAGGATTTCACAAATGATCTACCACAGACGGAGTAGACGCAGAAACATCGGGCGCAACATTTTCTTCATTTCACGAGAAGACTACAACTGAAAAATGAGAGAGACTTCAACTACTTTCTCATCAGTCTATTGACATTTACAATCACAAATTTCTCTATTCCTATGCTCATACATAGTCTCTCTTTGTCTTCTCTCTATATCCCGACATTTTCCAAAAGTATTTATAGACATCTATATACAAACTCTCATCAAAACATAAGTATATGTAACCTATGTCATAACTAATGTACATATGTGTACATGTCCTTCACTCTTGTGAATGTATCCATTTTCTTTACTCCAAATCTTCAATTGGTGATTGATCTGCACCAACAGCTCCCCCTCAATCATCAATTGAGGTTTTCTCCTTTCTTCTTTATACCTGCCATGTCTTTAAACTTCTGTAGCTTTGGTCCATCCAAGCTCTTTGTAAGCATATCAGCTATCTGATCTTTTGTTGAAGTATGTATGACTTCAATCTCCTTATCCATCACTTTCTCTCTTAGAAAGTGATACTGAATCTCAATGTGTTTAGTCCTGGCATGGAAAACAGGATTAGCAGCTAAATACAATGAACTCATGTTATCTCCATATATAATTGGTACCCCATGCATAATGTCAAGACTCTTCATCAATGTCTTGACCCAAATTACTTCCTTTGCAGCTTCAACCATGCCTTTATACTCTGCTTCTGTAGAAGATAAAGCAACTGTATGTTGCTTCTTGGAACACCATGAGATAAGTTTATCTCCCACATAACACATATATCCAAATGTAGACCTTCTATCATCTGGATTACCTGCCCAATCTGTATCACTATAAATTTTGATATTTGTATCTGAGGTAAACCCATAATACAAACCTTCATTGAGTGTACCCTTAATGTACCTCAACACCCTTTGTCCTGCAATCCAATGTTCTTTCCTTGGGCAATGCATAAATTGAGACAAAACTCCAACTGCATATGATAAATCAGGTCTAGTTAGAGTAGCATAGATAAGGCTACCAACCAAACTCTGATATTGTCTCATGTCCTTGAATTCTTCACCTCCATACTTACTCAATTTGTGATTCACCTCCATTGGTGTAGGTGCTACCCTGCAATCATCCATTTTAAACTTGATTAACAAGTTCTTCAAATACCTTTCTTGGGTCACAAATACTCCATGTTGAGTATATGTTATCTCCATGCCCAAGAAGTATGATAAGTCTCCCAAGTCACTTATCTTGAACTCCTTCTCCATTTGCCTCTTGAGCCTTTGTATTCCTTCTTCATCTGTACCTGTAAGAATTATATCATCAACATATATGCACATGTATATGAAACCATTTTCACTTGCCTTGACAAGCAAGCTACTATCTGCTTTAGACACCTGAAAACCAAGTTCTTTTAGAAACTTCACAAGTCTATAGTTCCATGCCCTTGGGGCCTGCTTCAAGCCATACAAAGCTCTCTTGAGCTTGCACACATGATCTGGATACCTTTTATCTCTGAACCCTTGAGGTTGCTCCATGAATACATCATCTGAAATGTAACCATTCAAAAAAGCATTCTTCACATCAAGTTGACATAGCTTCCAACCTTTACATGCAGCAATAGCAATAAGTGTCCTTATGGTTGTCATCTTTGCCACAGGACTATAGGTCTCATCATAATCAATACCATATGTCTGAGCAAAGCCTTTGACAACAAGTCTAGCTTTGTATCTAGACACACTTCCATCTGCAAACCTTTTTGTCTTGTAGACCCACTTGCATCCAATAATCTTCTGACTATTTGGTTTTGGAACCAAATCCCAAGTTTGATTCTCCAATAGTGCATCATATTCTTCCTGCATAGCACTCTCCCATTTTTCCTTACCTTTTGCCTCTTCATATGTAGAAGGGTCTTCATCTGTATTCACCATGTAAGCATAATCTTTTGTGGCTAGAAATGAAGTATCATAACTATACCTTGTAGGTTGCCACCTATTTCTTGTTGACCTTCTGAGTTCTCCACTCCTTGAGGTTTCTGGCTCTTCACATTCAGGATCAAATCTTGGTGTCTCTTCCACTTCAACCTGCACTTCATTATTCTCTTGCTCATCAAATATCTGAACTTTTGATTTACCTTTTCTTTGACTCACTTCTTCTTCATCACCTGTATTGATGTTGATTGTACCTGCATACCAAGTGCTTTGTTCATCAAATGTAACATCCTTAGAAACCATAAATTGCTTTGTTGATGGACTCCACAATCTATAGCCCATCTGCTTGTCATCATAGCCAATGAAAACATACTTTTCAGCTTTGGGTTCCAATTTGTGTCTTAATTGTGATGGCACATATGCATATGCCACACACCCAAATACTCTGCAATGATCCAAGGTAGGTCTTTTACCCCACCAAGCCTCATATGGTGTCATACCCTGCAAGGCTTTACATGGTAACCTATTGACCAAGTAAGTGGCTGTATTTACAGCCTCAGCCCACAAATAATTAGGGCAATTTTTCTCCTTCATCATGGATCTTGCAAACTCAACAAGAGTTCTATTTCTCCTTTCTGCAACACCATTTTGTTGAGGAGAGTACCTGCAAGTAACTTCCCTTTTTATACCTGCATTCCATAAGTAATCACTGAACTCATTAGAAAAATACTCTCCCCCTCCATCTGACCTTAGTCTTTTCAACTTATGACCTGTAATTCTTTCTGCATATGCATGATAGTGTTTAAATGTATTAAACACTTCTGACTTATCTTTGATCACATAAATAGTGATCCACCTAGTAGCATCATCAACATAAATCACATAATACCTTGATCCATTTATACTGAAATCTTTTGATGGTCCCCACACATCTATGTGTACCAACTCAAGCTTCTCTGAGTGCATAAAACCATGCTTGGAATAGGAATGTTTATGAGCCTTACCTAATTGACATGCCTCACATTTGTATGTCATATGTTGACCTGCAACATTAGGCAATCCAAGCACTGAACCATTGTTAACCATATCTTTAATACCTCTTTCATTGAAATGTCCAAGCCTCTTGTGCCAAAGATCTAACTCAGAAATCTTATGACCTCCATATGTGAACATAGCATGACCAATGTTGCCTTGAATCTTCAATGTAAATAATCTTCCTTCCTTTTTTCCTGAAACAATCTGTTTATTCCCTTGGCTAGGGTCTTCCACATATACTCCATCATTAGTGAATCTTACTTCATATCCCTTTTCAACAATTTGACCTACACTTATCAAATTCTTAGGGATTGTAGGAACATACAAGACCTTACTCAATAAGGTGCTTCCATCCTTGGCCTTCACTGATCCAATTGACTTCACATTGTGCTTTGTGTTATCACCTGTTTGAACAACATGATTAAAAACTTTACTTTCCAAATCAGTCATCAAAGATATGTTACCACTCAGGTGATTGCTACACCCTGAGTCAATGTAGAAGACTCTTTGATCTTCACTCTGCCTTTCACAAGTTGCATTCATTATCAATGTTGAATCTTCCTTTTGATCTGAAGCATAATTGTAGTAGGTGTTGTTGTATTGTTGACTTTGGAATCCTCTACCTACATTTCTTCCAAAGTAATTCCTTCCACCTCTACCTCTGTAATTACCTCTTTGATTTCTGCCACCTCTTCCTCTTGAATTATAGTTCTGATTATATCCACCATTATTCTGATTATTATGCCAACAATCATTAGCTAGGTGATTTGTCTTACCACAAATCCAGCAAGCTTTGCCTCCATCTTTATTGTTCCTGCCTCTTCCTCTACCTTTGCCACCTCCTCTTCCTCTTAGGAAGTTGGCTTGAGTAGTTGTTCCTTCATCTTCACCTGCTTGTTGTTTTCCTTTGCTATTCTTCTTCTTGTCCTTTGAGTACATTGCATGTCCTGTACTCTTGTCACCATCTCCTTTAACATCCTGCTCAAATGTTAGCATATGACCTAACAATTGATTTAAATCAGGAGTGAAATGGTCAAGTGATAGTTCTGTAGACAAAATAAATGGCTTCCATTTGTCATCACCTCTCAACCCTGTAAGGATTTGCCTTACCAATTTATCTTCCTCAATGTCATCAACAGCTCCTAAAGCATCTGCAATATCTTTCATCCTTGTTACATAGTCTGAGATGGATTGAGAGGCCTTCTTCTTGAAGGTAGTAAACTCTGCCCATAAGGATGCCTTCCTTGACTTTGTAGTGTTCTGGAAATGCTCCTCCAAAGCATTCCATATGTCAGTAGCACTTTCAAGACCTCTAATATGAGGTAACAAGTAATCATTGACTCCCATATAGATAATGCTCCTAGCTTGAGCATCTTTCTTCATCCAATTTTTCAGATCTGCTAACTCTTCCCTAGTTGGAACACTAGGATCTCTGAATTCTGGCTTCTCTTCTTCTCCTGTGATGTAACCAATCAAATCTTTGCTCATAAGATGAGCTTCCATCCTCATTGACCATGCAGGATAGTTTTCCCTATCCAATTTCTCTATCTGTAGAGAATCTCCCATCTTGTGTCCACCTGTGTATTGAAAACTTCAAGCTTTACAAGTAATGTATGTACCTTTACTTCGAATTAGACTCCTTTTGCCTTTCTTGATGTCGTATGATCTCCTCCTCAAGCTTTTGACTCCAAGCTTTCACTTCTTAGTTCTTCAAATGTTGAACTTCTTGAATCTGCAGCAGTCGGGACCTTCCTTTCTTTGATTTTGATGTCTCCTGCTCTGATACCACTGATGGAGAGTGTTAATCTCCAAAAGACCAACGTACTCTTGAATTTAGAACACCTCTATATCAAGAGTAAGTCAAAACCTTCACTAAATTAGAGGTCCAATCTCCAAATTATCAAATCTGAGAAAATATGTGAAGAAGATGAAACACAGAAAAGTCTGCTGCAGAATTTCTTCACATTGACTTATCAAATGTGTAAAGTTTTTTATGAAACTTTGTACGAATCATCTCCTAGAGATTGCGCATCACCTCCAAGTTGAATCACTTCAAAAGCTTTAGTATAACTTGAGAAATTGTCTTCACAAGTTACCTATGTCTGAATCTGCACTTCTGAGAAGTCGATCTAGACACCCCTAACTTCTTAACTTTGGTTCTCACAATATCTAACCCGTTTTACCAAATCCTTTTGACTGAAGATAGCTTATCTCTCAACTTAAATTTTGAGCTATCATATGTGTAAAACTTTACACTGTGCACTGAGCACTACTCATTTCTTTGGACTCGAAATGTGCGCCTGTTTCAGAGAGCTGTGAACACTCAACATATGTGAATGTTCCTATCAGCAATTCTCTTCACCTGTTTACAATTAGACTCTAAAATTCAAACCACAGACTCATTAACTAACAACTTAGATATCCTCAAAAGGATTTCACAAATGATCTACCACAGACGGAGTAGACGCAGAAACATCGGGCGCAACATTTTCTTCATTTCACGAGAAGACTACAACTGAAAAATGAGAGAGACTTCAACTACTTTCTCATCAGTCTATTGACATTTACAATCACAAATTTCTCTATTCCTATGCTCATACATAGTCTCTCTTTGTCTTCTCTCTATATCCCGACATTTTCCAAAAGTATTTATAGACATCTATATACAAACTCTCATCAAAACATAAGTATATGTAACCTATGTCATAACTAATGTACATATGTGTACATGTCCTTCACTCTTGTGAATGTATCCATTTTCTTTACTCCAAATCTTCAATTGGTGATTGATCTGCACCAACAAATCTTGGCCAAGGATTAGGGGTTCTATCAGGTCGTCATCATGGCACACTAGTAGCTTCGCTGTCATGGTCACATCCTTAATGAGGATAGGAAGGTCCACCTCACCCATGCAAGGGGTTTCCATGCCTCCTAGCCCTATGAGGTATGCCTCAATTGGCCGCATTTCTTTTCCTGACTCCTTATAGTGGGACCATCTAATCGCACTAGTCGTAGCACCTGAGTCAATTAAAGCCCTGAGCTCTTGGCAAGGGTTGCCGTGCTCTAGCCTAACTGTAATGAATGGTCTCCTGTCCACTATATTAGGATGAGTGTTTGACTTTACTTGACACATGGCCATGGGGTATCTGGGTGTAGTTTCCAGATGGTTATAATGTTCTCTCCCTAGTCCTTGTCTTCTTAACTTCATGCGTTTAATGCGTTCTATTGCTTCTGCCTGAGCTTCCGCTCGTATTCTATTTTCTTCCTCCTTACGCTTCTTTGCCAATGTGAGTCGTCTAAGCATATCCTCAGTAAGAGGTTCCTGATATAGCTTGACTCTACAGCCACTAATATAATTAGGCATTATATCTCCTTCTAAAGTGGCTAATTGTACTGCTCCACTTGTTGAGAGTCTGTTAATGATCATAGGTCCATAACCTCGCTTTTCTAACTTACGTGCGTGTTGCTTTAGCGTATATACTAGAACTAAATCTCGTTCTTTTAGGCCTTTATCCTTCACATGTGCATCAAAATATGCTTTCTGTCGCTTCTTCGCTGCATATATTCCTGATGTTGCCTTTAGCCTGGTTTCTCCTAATCGTTCCAAGTCCATTACTCTAGCTGATAATTCATGGCCGGTCCACTGATGTTCTTGTGCAACCTTAAGGGTCGGTATCAAGAAGTCCAAAGGAAGCACAGCATTATGACCAAAAACCATCTGAAAGGGAGTTGCATTGAGTACGGTCTTGTAGGCCACTCGATATGCCCAAACAGCGTGGTGTAACTGTTTGTCCCAATCTGAACGTTTGTTGTTCACGAGTTTCGTCAGTACATTACAAAGGATCTTATTAGTGCTTTCAGCCTGACCATTGGCCTGAGGATGATATGGTGCAGATTTCTTGTGAATCACCATAAAATCCTGTAACAAATATTCAATGACTTGGTTTAGAAAGTGAGTGCCTCGATCGCTCACTAACTCTATAGGCAATCCATATCTTGTAAAGACATTCTCAAATAAGAATTTTGCAGTTGTGTGTGCATCATTCTTTTTCGTGGCTTTTGCCTCTACCCATTTCGTAAGATAATCTGTGGCAACAATAATGTATTCCGCATGTGTACCTTTTGCAGGGGGGTTAATGGGTCCTACAAAGTCTATACCCCACTTTGAAAATGCACGTCCGCCCATCATGGGTTTCAATGGCATTTCATCTCTGCGAGTAGGAAACTGAGTTCTTTGGCACACATCACATCTCTTTACATAGGTATGAGCATCCATGTGAAGAGTGGGCCACCATAATCGTGCAAAGAGGATGGCTTTGATTATCCTATCAGGTCCAAAATGACCTCCTGCAACACCTTGGTGTGCAGTCTCTAGTATGCTCAGATAATCGCTCTCATGAACACATTGTCTTAGATATCCATCTCGTCCTCTTTTATAGAGATTATCGCCAATAAGTGAATAATCTTGAGCTTCCTGCTCTAGACTGCGTTGTCGAGCTAAGGTCATTCCTTGAGGGAATGTCTTCGTCCTCAAGTATGTCACTAATTGTTCACTCCAGTCTGGTGTGAGAGACACATGATATAGTGTAGCATGCTCTACTGGTGGTCTTTCACAACAAACATTGCATTCCTTACACAACCTGTAGACATCTGCTTCCATCGAAGGCCAATATACTCCTAGCCTATGCAGAGTCTGTAATGTTCGATGTTTTGAATGATGTTGCTTTAATGCACCTATGTGTGCTAATTGCAACCAATTCGCATGTTCTGATTCATCCACACAACAAGCAAGAATCTTTTGATTATCCTGTTTATATATGCTTCCTGCCATTATTTGGTATCTCTGCGACTTGTTAATCTCTCCCTCTTTGATCTTTATCCTAGGATTCTTGGGTCCATATGTGAGAATAGGGACTATAGGCTTAGCCCATTCTGGTGCTATCTCAAGATTAAACAAATATGCATCTGGTAGATCATCCGCTACTCCTTGAGGAGCTTCTCCTGAGGTTAATCTCGAAAGGTGGTCAGCTCTAAGATGTGTCTTTCCTTTCCTTACTACTACTTCAAAATCATACTCCATGAGTAATAGAAACCAACGTATTAGTCGTCCTGTGTTACATGGCTTGTTGACTAAGTACAATAGGGCTTGATGATCTGTGAAGAACTTGAATTTGTTTGCCAACAAATAGTGCCTAAACTTCTTCACTACGTAGATCATCCCTAATCCTTCTCGTTCCGTTGTGGTGTAATTTCTTTCTGCTGCGTTCAATTGTCTGCTCGCGTAAGCTATGGGGAGATCTATGTTACCTTCATTCGTGGGTTGTGCTAACACACATCCTATGGCATAATTGGATGCATCCACATGTACATGGAATGGCTTACTCCAATCTGGGGTAGTCAATATAGGTGCTGAGCACAAGCGGCGTTTAAGTTCATTGAATGAATTTTCACATTCATTTGTCCATTCAAAATTGGTTAAAAGAGAGTACAAAGGCTTGGCTATGATTGCATACATGTGTATGAATCTCCTATAATAACCGCAATGGCCCATAAATGCTTGTACCTCTTTCACATTAGTTGGTCTAGGTAATTCTGCAATTACCTTCACCTTTTCTTCATCCGTAGAGATTCCATTTTTTGACACAATGTGTCCTAGAATTTTGCCTTGTCTGACCATGAAAACGCACTTTTCTAGGTTCAAACAAACCTGATATTCTCGACATTTGTCAAATATTTGCCTTAACTCTGGGATATGCGTCTGCCTTACATTTGAATGTGCACATAAGTCATCGACATAAACTTCCAAGCTCTTGCGTAAAAATTCCTTAAAAACATGACACATGAGTCGCTGGAAAGTGGCGGGTGCATTTGTTAAGCCAAATGGCATCACACGAAATGCAAATATGCCCCATTCAGTGGCAAATGCCGTCTTGTGTTGGTCCTCAGGAGCAATGGCTACTTGATTATAGCCTGAAAATCCATCAAGAAAGCTGTAAACTTCCTTGCCCGCAACTCTTTCCAATAGATGTTCCGTGATAGGAAGAGGATAACTACCTCTAATCGTTGCGGCATTAACTTTTTTAAGGTTAATACACACACGCAATTTTCCATTCTTCTTGGGCACAACCACAATGGGGGATACCCATTCGGTATGCTCAATTTCGTAAATGAATCCTGCTTCTATCAAGCGATCTATCTCCTCTTTAATCTTCGCAACGTAGTTATCATTATACGTGTAAGGTTTCTGTTTTGTCGGTTTTGCATCTGGAGTCATAGGGATTCTATGAGAACATATATCTGGATCTACTCCTTTCAAATCTTTGTAACTCCAAGCAAAAACATCTCTATATTCGCACAATAGGGCAACTAGCTCTTCTTCTTCTTCCTTCGTCAAATCATGCCCTATGTATGTACATTTTTCTTCTTCTCCTTCGATAGCAACTATTATTTTCTTGGTTTTCTCTCGGTTATCATATACTTGCCCATCATTCGCCTTTCTATTAGGCATTCGTAGCATGATTCTTCTATCTTCGATTTCATATTTCTTGAAGTTCTCGGGTACTTCAAATAAAGATTCTTCTTTTTCTGACATGGTTTCTTTCTTCTTTCTTTTCTTGCCTTCACTCTTGTTAGTCACTTCCGTGGCTAACCTCACCTCATTCGTAATTTCCTCGTGTCTCTGAGTGTGAGTCTCTACTTCGAAAAAATATTCCTCTTCTGATGCAAAAGGTGAGTCCATGATAACTGATTCTAAATCAGAATCGCTTGCATCCTCAAATGCATCAGTGTTAGGTTCACATTCTTCTAAAATTGCATCGCACATGATTGGCTCTATCGTGAAAACTGAGATATCATAGCCCTCCTCGTCACAGTGGGGTGTCCATTGTTCTTCATTGATGGCTACGTCCATGGTTGCTAGGATTTCTACCCAACCATGGGGTTCAAACTCTTCGTCTGGGAATACTACAGGTGCATACGCCGGATCCTGAAGGGTTCGTGGATTCTGTTCTGCACCTAAGGTCCTGGCTTCTAACCTTTCTTCTTCCTGTTTTGCTACTTTACACATCCATAAGTGAGTATCCTCATGCAACCAAGAAGGATCTGATTCTAATGAGTGCACGGATTCCGTCTCTACTGGTGTCTTATGGATGGTATTCCATTGTATTGGGGGTACATCTCGATGTGAATAGTCTTTAAGATCGACTTTGGTAGTCACCCCTAAATGTTGCAAGTACAAAGAATTGGTTCCCCAATCTTGTACAATTTGCAACTGACGCATGAATGGTTGTCCCAATATCATCTCATAAGCATGGTTTTTTGCAAAGTCACAAATGGCGAAGGTATGCTCAAATTCTACACCACAAGTGGTGAGAGATATGCCTTCTAGTAAGCCTAATGGTTTTTCTATGTGTCCATCAGCCATTTGTAGCTTCATCCTGGTGGGTCTTAATGCTGGCTTACCCCAACGTTTCCATAAGGCGGTGGTAGCTATGGCTACTCCGGCTCCTGAATCTAAGATGGCTTTCGTGGTGTAGCCCTGATGGGTTATCAGAAGATAAGTGTTACATTCCTCTCCTTCGCTTACATCTCCAATCTTTTCTACGGGTATTTCCGGTACCTTCTTATGTGATCCTATTTGTGAGGGAGTAGTAGCAAGCTCGGGGAATTGATTTGCTACATGTTTCCACAATTCTGGTTTTATCTTCAATAACTCCTCTAGAGTGAGATTACATTGTACTTTAGTGTTCTTGATCACCTCCGTGTTTCTAGGGATTACTGATTCTTCATTCCTCACTATTATCGTGGGTGCTCTCATACTAATAGACTTTGCTTCCCAAGGTCCTGTGAACTGAGGTAATTCTTGTAAAGAATTAGATTCAAAGCCTGTGTGTTCACTCAGTTGTTCCTCCTCTACCTCATCGTAAATAGAGGGAATATCTTGGGGAAATTGTTCCTGCAAGTCATCTATTTCTTGAATAGGAGGATGGGTTCCTTGTTCCTTTCTCCATTTCTCTTCTTGGATTTCTCTCAAAAATTCATGTGAATATTTATGTATGGAAGACAAATTGTCTCGACTTTCTGAGTTAGGTACTTGAGACAGGAATGGTGCATTCCTTTCCTGTGTCTCTGGGACAATAGGGTTCCTAGGCTGATCCTTTTTCTCTTTGCTTTCAATCAAGTATTCTAGCCTCTCCATTAGTCCTTGAAAATGTAGTTCCGGTTTTGCCATGTTATTCCAATTAAGATATCTAGAGGCTTCGAACAAAGCTTGTGCTAGTTCTACCATCTTCATGCAAAGTTTAGTTCTCTCAATTTCTAGATCAGCTCGAGGGTAGTTTTTGCTCATTTCCGCTACCTGAGGTCCCTCTTTTAATCTAGCGTGATATGCACGAAACATCATGTCTAGATTTTCTGGTATGGGTTCCGCTAAAACTGATCCTGATTTCTGAGCTGGATTCTCTTGATTCAATTCCTGTGAAGTCAATTCTTGGATTTTTGCTCTAGATTCCTTCAAACTTCCTTCCAGCTCACTTATCTTTTTACTCCATTTTCTCTTTATCCTTTCTCTAGAATCTTTCCAAGATTTTGTCTTTTTACTGCTAGATTCTGCAACTTCACTGGTTCCGGCTACTTTCTCTTGATTAAGCTGTTGGTTCTGTAAGAGCGTCTGGGCTCTTGTTATAGCTTGGATAGGCACGTATGTAGGGTTGGATCCATCTGCATACTTACAATACCTATCATGTTGATCGGTGTCACATTCGAAGCATTAACAGGGTTCTTAGGACAATCTTTGATTATATGCTCTTTGCCACAATCAGCACAAAAGCCTTGTATGTTATAGTACTGTGATTGCCCTGCTATCGGAGGATGTGGGCAATCCTTTATGAAGTGATCTCCTTGGCACCTAAAGCATGGTCCTCTAGGGCCCTGTGGTCTTTGTTGTCTCAATTGGGGCCGTGGATTTGGGTTTGTGTACATCACATTAGCATAGTCTGGCTCCCAACTAGGTTCCACTGGTGGACTATCGTAATGATATGTCTCCACGTGTTCTGGTGACTCTGTGTAATATGCGGGTGGACTATCTACATGCGTAGAGTCAAAACTGTTCGAATTCGGGTCACCCTCTGTGATCAACGGTGAAGAAGGCACTAAGGCCCTACTTAGGTTCTCTTCTGCAGCAGCGTATTTGACTGAGATGACATTCGCTGGTGGGGGTGGCTGCTGAGCTAAGACAGGTTGAGGTCTCTGTTGAGCCTGGTATGGGTAGTTCTGAGGAGGCCTATAGTAATAAGGCTGAGCATTGAAATGGCCTTGATACCTACCTGGCTGCGGGTATGCTTGCGGGTAGTTCTGTCTCACGGTTTGTTTGTTGTATGGGCAGTCCTGAGCCGTATGATTCGTGTATCTTCTCTCAATTGTACAGTATTGGCCACTAGGGTTGACTTGTGGTTGTGGTGCATTGGGACACACATTTGCCATATGATCACCACCACAGGTGTAACAGCGCTTGTTCATTAGTACCCTAGGTTTGCTAGAAACTCCTAGTTTCTCGGCCACTTTTTCTGCAAGGTCTTCTATTGAGCTAGACAATTTTGTGGATGCTAGAGATGAACAGTCTGAGTCCTTATAGACCTTTGAGAGTTCCAACTCGTCCCCTAAGTTGTCCTCAATGTCTATACAAATTCTTACACATTGCTCTAGCGTTCTGGGTTCTTTTAGGTACACGTAGGAGCGTAGTTTAGAGCTCAACAAGCCATCTAAAAACAATGACACTTGCTTGGCTTGTGAGGGTAGCTCTTGCATTGGACATCGTTCAACATATTGTCTAAACCTACGTCCTGCCAGTCTTACTGTTTCTTGAGGAGTCTGTTTAAAGCTATGAATCAACGAAGACGTGTCATGTCTAATCCCACTTTTAGAGAATTCAGTGATGAATGACTCTAAAAAGTGATGGATGTCTCTAAATTGCCTTTGTTGCAGAGGTTGGAACCAAGTTAAAGCGGTATTCTTTAACGTTAGTCCAAATGCGTTGTATTGTGTGAACATGTCTTCGACTTGTTCTGCTCTTAGTACTTGCTTGAATTCTGCGACATGGTCATAGGGATCTCCTGTCCCATCAAAGTAATTCTTCATTGATTTTACTAACTGTGTGGGTCTCAATATTCTTGCGTGTTCGTGTGGTCTAGGTAGAGGAAAATCATCTCTACCACCTAGTACTCCATGATCTCTTTGTCTATCCGCTCTATTAGTGTCCGTGGTTGTTCTATCTCTCCCTATGGGGTGATTAAAGCTTACTTCCGGTCTCTCTTTATTTCCCTCTCTTTGATTTCCATGGGCTGAGGATGTTCCTGCCCCTTGTTGCCTTGTATTCATGTTCGTCCTAGATGGAGGGAATACCAATTCACCTCTCCATGTGTATGTGTTTTTAGCGCGGTCAGGCACCACAAAGACTCTTTCTGAAGTCTCATCCAAGTATACCACCTTTCCAGGTGTATCCGGGTCCTTGAACTCGTATATAGTGATGATACCTACCTCACTAAGTATTTCGGTCTTGTATCTCCAAAAGGCTTCATCAGTTTCTTTATTTACAAACAACTCTATGCTTCTATTATCCTGAGGGATCCATTCCGGGATTAGTACTCGTGTCAGTACAGATTTCCCTCTAGGTGTTCTAGGCTCTTCTAATGGTTCTTTTCCTTGAGATTTTGCTTCCGTCTCTGGTTGAATCATGCCAAACTCGTTGGTATTGTTTGGCTGCGTACTTAAGATGTACATTGTTCCTTCCTTGTCTATGTACGCGTCTCTCTCGAATTTCACCACTGGACGTTCCAATCCAATGGGTTGATCGGGGTTGTGCATTTGCACCACTTGCCTTCGCAAACCATCCTCATAGATGCGAGCACCTAATCGGTTGGTTCGGAGAAACTCTAGTTGTGTTCTATAGGGTCCTTCTGGTTTTTCTAAATAGGCTACATTCGACCCTCCTTCTGGTTTTTCTGTGCTAAATGCCATTTCTGAATCACTAGTATCTGAGCTCTCGTAGAGATAACTAGTGTTCAATTGTTGAGCCCACGATCGTGCGGTAGTTCTTACACTTGCCTCTGATGATCTAAGGCTTCGCCGGTCTGCCTTACCTATATATTTGCCCGATCTAAGGTTCATTAATTTTCTTCCTTGCACACTCAGTACACGCTCAGATCGTCAATGATTCTTTGTTATTACTTTCTTGATTCTTTTTAAATTTCTTTAGATTCTTGTCTTAATGTATGCGTCAAGAATTCGACTTTCCGTGGTACTTTGAGTTCTCGTTCCGTCAGACTTATGTTCTTTCCTTTAGGTTTTCGTGTCACACACCTTTACTTTAGTCTTGAACTTGATAAATTTAATTCTCTTGAACTTGAGGCGTTCCTATCGTCTTAATCCACAAAAGCTAACGTTTATCCTAAGCTAAGAATTGACTGAGGGGGTTGAGTAATCTTCCAACCTCGAGTCAGCTTTTTTGGTTGCTCTGATGCCCAAGAAGCCGCGCTTCCCAAGCTTTATGCCCTTCACTGCCTTGCCTTGGTTGCTTTCGATTGCCCTTGCTAGACCTGGAAAAATCCAATATTAGACCAATTCACAGTTGGATGATCAAGCACTTGAGTATGTACACCTTTTAAGTCCCTTCCCTTTTGCCCAACTTTTTAATGCTTGCCCCCTGGCTTTCTAGTCCCAACTAGGTCAACCTCAAAATAGCTTGTCTAAAAATAGACATATCCTTTAAGAAAAAAATAGTTGAGGTCACGTAGTACTCGTCAAGAGCTTTCTAACGAGCTATTAAGCTCAAAAAACGGACTTCGGATGAAAAAGTTATGACCGTTCAGGCCCTGGGGGGTAAAAACTGACAAACAAGTTTTTCTCCAAATATGAGCTAAGGGGTCTCCTATGAGTCTAATCACCCAAAAATTTCCCAAAAATAGCCCCAAAATTGGCCAAAAATTGAAACCCTAAAATTTGCGATGGGGGTGCACAATCGCGATGGTGTGAGATAATCGCGATGGTCTGGGACCGTCGCGATGGCGTGAGGGTGAACCGTCGCGATGGCGTGAAAGTGGACAATCGCGATGGCGTGAAAGTGGACCGTCGCGATGGCTCGATCAGGTGGACAATCGCGATGGCGTCAGTCAACGGTCAACGTGAACAATCGCGATGGTCCAAAGTGAACCGTCGCGATGGTCACAGATGCGATGGCTTGAGCCAATCGCGATGGTCTGGGCGCGATGGCGTGAGCCAATCGCGATGGTCCGAATTTTTGAAGTGTCGCGATGGTGTGAGGGTGTCGTCGCGATGGTCCAAAAAATGAACCGTCGCGATGGTCTAGCTTGCCACGTGGCACCGTCGGCACGATGGCGTGAGCCAATCGCGATGGCGTGGGGTCAACCGAACAATCGCGATGGTCCGCGAATCGTCGCGATGGTCCAAATGAACCGTCGCGATGGCGTAAGACCGTCGCGATGGTCCGGCCGAGCCGTCGCGATGGCGTGAGCCAATCGCGATGGTGTGACACAATCGCGATGGTCTGAGACCGTCGCGCCGGTCCACCAAAATGCAATTTTTTGAGATGCAGCTATGGATTCCTATACACGCAGGGGTCGCCTACACGGTGGTGAACTCGCCTTCTTCAAATTCCGAACTTTGCAGACCATCGCGATGGTCTGACACAGTCGGAAATTTCTGACAGAAACTGAAAATTTTACCATTTCCAAGCTTTCCTGATGCACTGGAGCTCTGTACCTGCAAGAAAACTCAAGAAAACAAAAGCACATGCAAGCACAAAAGCTCTCTCTCACTCTCTCGCATGCACAAATGAGGGGAGATGAGGAGAATGGGTGGATATGGTGAATTTTCTGATTTTTTTGGAGATGAAGATGATGATGCGGTGATGAGGATGGAGTGTGGGGGAGGTGAAAAACAACAAAAACTAAGTAAAAACAACAACAAAAACTGAAATTTTTACCTTCCAACGCCACTTCTTGCTATACTCTTACCATCACACATTCGTCCTAGACTCGATCCCCGGCAACGGCGCCAAATTTGGTGTTGCTCTAGCACAATGGTGAGAACCACGTTAAGAAGCTCCACCTCCTTAATGTCAATCCGCGGAAGAGATAGGAGTGATATGAAGATCGTGAATGTGAGATGAAGTGAGAGTGAAGGTGAGAAGCATAGAAATGCACACACACATACACACACACTACGAAGAGACAAGCAAGACACAATGGAAGGTGAGAAATCAACTCTATTACTCAAGAACGCTATTACAAGCTCAAAATAGCTCTAAGCTCACACTAACCAACCTAAAAAATGAGCTCTCTAGCTCTTTTTATAGTTTCTAGACTAGTTTTGACCGGTTTCACATCTAGTGACCGGCATAGTTAAAAATTAGGTCCTAGATGCTATTTGAAAGGGTAAACGGTGTCTAAAAATAACGAAAATTGATACGCTTGTTCTACCTAAGCTCCTCAAGCTTGAGGACTCCTCGGCTTGCACAAAATGGAGCTATGGATTACAAAATGGGGTTTTCTATGTTACATATGTTACAATAGTGATAAAAATCACTGTTGGAGGTTTTTGGAAAGTATTTGAAAACATAATTCTTTGAAAAACGATTCGACTGGCTCCCTGCTCCGTCGTTACATGCTTCCGTGTCGTCTGTGCCTCTGGCTGCTTCCAACAGGAGTGGCTGTCCAAAGTAGTGGAGAAATGATAGAGAAGAGCTCTCAACCTCATCATGAGAGATTTTGTTCACTTGGCTATAAAAGAAGCAAGGGAGGACACTCAAGAATAGAGGAAGAAGGCATGGAAGCCCCCTTGTAGCTACTTCAATTGTTTTGAGTCATTTCATTCAGTTTACTCTCATAGAGTATGTCCAGCCACACACCCATTTTTGGGTAGTCTACTTGTAAGAGTCATATCTCTCAATATATGTATCCAATTTTAGTGTTTAAATATTCGTTGGAAGCTTATCTTGATTACTTCCTTTGTCTAGAACAGTTTTATGAAATTCTTTATGCTCTGTGAGTTATTCAGGTTTTAGTGAAGTCCAGTTTTCAGCCTAACTGAGTGGACAGGTAGTCTGTTTTGAATCAAATAGTTGCCAACTCAAATCTACTCCAAATTGAGTATTTGATATCTCATTTGAAAGCTCTAGGTGTCTAGTTTGAGTGACCAAAGTTTCAAGTTCATTGGATATTTCAGTTGGTACCAGTTTTCATTTGAAGGTTCTGCTATTGGCAAGAGTCTTGATCCTGAGAAGGTCTTCTACACTTTCCGCTGCGAATAGGAGAGGAATTCTCCAACAAATATATAGAGATGTGAGGACTGGTATGAAGACCGTGAGCATGTGAAGGCTTAAATGTGTGAGTGAGAAGCAAACTAGCATGTACACACATACACTAGGCAAGATCAAAGAGAGGAATAATGGAAAGCTTTCTATTGCAAAGAATTCTCTTACAAAAGCTCAAATCTCTCACAAACTATTAAGAAGCTCACTCTCTAACAAGCCAACCTAAAAAATGAGCTCTCTAGCTCTTTTTATAGTTTTTGGACTAATTTTGGCCTATCCACACCTAGTGTTTATCCTAGTTAAAAATTAGGTTCCAAGGCTTATTTGGGGACTCAAACAGACTCTAAAAATTATGAAAATTTATATGTAGATACTTCTAATGCTCTTAAAACTCAAGGACTCCTCGAATTGCACAAAATGAAGCTACAAAAAGATGAAATGATATTTACAATGGTTTTAGTGATCAAAAACACTCTTTTTGTAGGGGTTTCTTCTGAAAACTTTACCTACACTTCTTGGAGCTCCCTACTTGCTCCTTCTTCTTATGTGTCCACTTCTTCAACATGTTCTTGCACCTTGTTCATGTCCTTGAGTGCTAACAATCCACCCCCTCTCGAGTCTGTCATCCCTAACAGACCCTTGTTGTAGTGGGTGTTCCATGTAGTACTTTGAGAGGTAGTGCCCATCATGTATCGGCAAGAGTAGTGGGTTTTCCAAATATAGCAACATCTATTGTCTGGTTCTTCATTATGGTGTTGCTAGCCTTTGCGAGGTTGAGTCCCTTTGTATGTACTTCTTCCTTGGATTCCAACATGACCACCTATTTGTGAGCTTCAAAGAATGTCTAGTTGCCCAAAAGAGGTTGTCCATGTTGATGTTGAGCAGCTATTGGCTATAAACTGCTTCTTATGTACTGATGTTGTAACATTGATGTCCTCTAGATCTTTCAACTGTGGGTTTCATAGTTATAATGCTAAGTACTCATGTCCCATGATGAATGATGGTAAGTGTGTAAGTGCATGGGTTGAAGAAAGTATGTGCCTTGTGCACGGCCTTGTAATGTGGCCCTATGCATGCTTACTTGGGGAATGCCATGTAAGAACTATGGTGCAAAAAATTGGGTCTTGAGCTAAGTGTTCAAGGGTATGCTGACGAAAAGGTTTCCTAATCTATCATTGTTATAGTGTTGTCAAAGTAGGGGATTCTTACCCTGGTGAATGGTTGGTCGATGTTCATCTCTTCATGTTGTACTTCCATAATGGTGATTGACCATGTGCTTGTCCTTTGTTGTTGTTGGATGTCCCTGTTGATGATTCATTGATGAGATTCTTTGAGCGCATGGTCCTATTCTTGCTTTTTCTTTCTTTTTTATTTTTTTCTTTCTCTCATCTCTTTTTTTTTTGGAGAGGAGCAATGTCACACAACAAGAAGAAAGATGTTAGTATCAATAAAATAATTTACATATGTCTAATGTGTCTCATGTGCCTGGGATTCTCAATTGTGTCAATGCACGATCGTGTAACGTGGCTCTATATTAATGCATACTCTGGAAATGCATGACTTGAATGGTGCAAAAGATAGGGTTATGCCAAATGCACATGGTTGTCGCACATCAAGGCTTCTGATGTTACTTGCAGATGTTGATACAATCTTTGTTTGGAGGTATCCCTTGGGTCTCGGTCATTCCTGCTTATAGGGATCCATTTTAGACAATGAATGGCTATGTACAGATCACTTTTGGCCTCTTCCTCATGGGATGGTTTCTTAAATTTTGTATCCCTTGTGGTTGGCTCTTTGGTTTTATGGGGACGATTGGTGCTTTTGGCTTCCAAACCCATACCATTGATGCTTCTCTCTCTTAGTATTGCAAAGGCAGACTTCTTATGTATTACCAAGAATTCTTGGAGAAGGTTTTCAATGACTTCATTCAAGAAGTGCATACCTCTATCACTTACTAACTCTATTGGTAACCTGTATCTAGTGAACACATTCTCAAATAAGAACTTAGCGATTGTTTGAGCATCATTCTTTTTGCAAGGTAATATGTGGCTACAATAAAATACTCTGCATGGGAGTTTCTAGCTAGGGGGTTAATAGGACTGAAAAAGTCTATACCCCACTTTGAGAATGCACGTCCTCCCATCATTGGCCTCAAAGGCATCTCTTATTTTCTTATCGGATATTGGACATGTTGGCATGTATCACATTTCTTCACATTAGTCTTCATAATGTTTACCTCATCAATTGATATATTAGCTCTTCTTGGTAGAGTGTCTTGTAATTTTGCATTTTTCTCCATAAGATGAGTAATCTCTTCTTTGAGATTTTGTACCTTTGCATCATCAGATCTTGGTAGCACTTCATCTTTCTCCATCTATAATTAGCATAGGGATGACAATATTTTGATGAATTATCCTTGGATTTACCAGTCGGAGACACTCGATCTATCTGAATCCTCGACTGGGTTGTGTTCAGAGTATGCTAAGAAGTGGATGGTTTATGCTTTGAGAATTGACTGTTGGAGAGCTTCCTACCTCTGCAACTCCTTTTGTCGGGCTTCTTCCTGAGCTTGTCCATGAGAAATCTCCTACTCTGTTGCCAACCATTGTTGTTCTACTGTAGCTGCTACTGCCACTTCCTCCTATAGCCTCTGAGCTTCTTCCTCTTAGAAGGTCCAGCTAGCCAAGGTCCCAAGCTCAGGGAATACCGTAAGATACATTGGTAGTAATGGGAAGTACTTGGGTAGTAACAGGAATAAGTGTTGCATGATGGCCACATGTTCACATTAGGCTATTCCAAATCATTGCTATTTTTAGAGTAAAAGAGGGTATATATGGATGGGAGGTGAGTCACACACACATCATTCAAGTCATTGTCCCACAATTGGTGTCAAAGCAAACAAGGCAAGTCTGTGGGTCATACTCAAGCATGGCCAAGATATACAAGAAGGCAAGGTTTGCAAAGAGTAAACAAGGTAAGGCTATAGTCTAAGTCCCTAGTAGGGAGAGGGACAAGGTTATACAACAAGGCACATTTTGCATTTGTTAGACAAGGCAAGGTTGTGTCTAGTAGGGAGTGATTATACAACAATGCAAGGTTTATAAGTAAGAATGGTAGTTCCAAATGGAAGATAAGTTGAGAAGCAAGTTTGATGTTTCTATTTATGGTGCATCATAGATAGTGACCAAGTAAAGTGATCAAGTTTGAGCATGAGGGGAGACAACTACTGATCTGTGGAGAACCAGATCTCTAAGCACGTGATTGGTAAATACTACCAAGTTGGTTAAAATTGATTCTAAGTTTATTTATTATTTATTTATTTTCTACATTTTATGCATTAATCATGTTATGATAAATTCATGTAGTCATGGAGACTCTAGTTCGAATGCTCCAACACTTTCAGCAAAAGTGAGAGAAAAATTCCAAGAGTGTTGCTACAAGAATTACCTTCTGGTTTGCCTCCTTGCAAGAACATAGAGCATAGAATCGAATTGGTATAGGGAGCGAGTCCTCCTGCTTGGCCACCATTTCAAATGAGTTTGCAGGAGGAGAATGAAGTATGCAAGGTCGTGGATGAGTACTTTCATAAAAGTGTTGATTAGACCCAGCTATTCACCCTTTGCAGCATCATTTCTTCTAGTGAAGAAGAAAGACGGATCGTATAGGATGTGCATCGACTACCGAGCACTCAATAAGATTATTATTAGACACAGATATCCTATGCCTAGGATTGATGATCTTTTAGATGCTCTAGGTCGAGCCGTTGTATTTAGTAAAATAAATTTAAAAAGTGGCTACATCAGATTAGAGTAAGAGATCATGATGTACATAAGACTCAGTTAATCTAGAGAAAACTGTTGTTTCTTCCAAGGATAGAGTATCTAGAGCATGTAGTATCAGTCAATGGGATTCAGATGGATCCCAAGAAGGTTTCAGTTGTATTATTTTGGACTACTCCTCAGAACGGCCATTTCTAGGAATTTCCAATTTCTATAAAAAAATCATCTCTTCATATTCGTTGATAGCAGTGCCTATGATGAACTGCTTCAAGGCAAAGTTCTATTTGCATGGAAGCAAGAGCAGTAAGATAGTTTTGATGCTCTGAAACAAGTTGTTTCAGAGGCTCCTATACTCAAAATGGTAGATCTACAAAAACTCTTTGAGTTAGAGGTAGATGCTAGTGGCATAGCCATAGGGATAGTTTTGAGCCAAGATGGTAGGCCAATAGGTTTTGAAAGCAAGAAATTGACCAGTGCATAGCGCAACTGGCGAGTGCATGAACAAGAGTTGTATGTAGTGTTGTATGCACTTAAAGGTTAGAGACACTATCTTTATGGTGCAGACTTTAAGGTATACACAGATCACCACACACTTAAGTATTTTTGTAGTCAACCAGATCTCTGAGGCAGACATGCCCATTGGGTTGAGCTCATATAGGAGTGTCACATGGAAATCCTATAAAGAAGAGCAAATAGAATATATTTGATGATGCATTATCACGGACAATGTATCAAATGAGCTTTACAGTTCTAGAAGGCTCATTGCTTCAAGAGATAAAGGAAGCATAGGTGGAAGATCCACATTTGTTCGAGTCGTTAGTGATGACTCTATTATAGGAGACGAGACAATTCCAACTGTTTCTTCCCCTAGCAGAGCAAACAAGTCCATTCCGTATTCCAATTTCTCATAGGAGAATGGAATAGTTAGACAGAAAGGAAAGGTTTGCGTACTAGATTCCCAAGATTTGAGAAAAAAATTCATGCATGATAGCCATGATGTGCCTTGCACAGGACATCCAGGCATTGAAAAGACAATACAACATGTTAAAAGAACATTTTGGTGGCGTGGATAGCCAGAGATGTCCACACTTATGTTCAACAATGCTTTATGTGTCAAGTCAACAAAGCAAAAAGGGTAAATATACCAAGACTTTTGCATCCTTTATAGATTCCAGATCATAATTAGGATAGTGTATCCATGGACTTCATAGTCGGGTTATCGCGGACCCAAAGGAAGCAGGATACTATCCTAGTTGTGGTAGATAGGTTAAGCAAGATGGATCATTTCATACCCATGCAAGAGATTATAGAAGCTCCACAAGTGGTGGAGTTGTTTATCCCACACATCTTCAAATTGCATGGGTTACCAACATCCATGGTTTTAGATAGGGATGTGAGATTTACAGGACACTTCTAGAAGTTTGTATTTGACATATTGAAGTTCTCATTAAAGATGAGTAGTGGTGATCATCCTCATGTTGAAGCAAGTCTATGACAAGCCTAAGTATTGGCTTGAGTCCCACAAAGTCATAGAAAAAGCCTTAAAATGAAGACTATGTAAAGTTCACTTGTGAACTATCTCTTGTAACTTTTAAAGAGTTTACTTAATGTAAAAGTGAAAGAATCTTAAGTGGTTGAGTCCACTTTATCAAGAACAGAAAGAGGAGCCACGAATTCGTGATTTATGGTAGGTAGAGAATCAAATCAATCATTGATTGATTGGATAGTGATTGAGGGAAGTTAGCCTCCCAAACTCAACTATAAATAGATGGCAGTTTTAGTTGTGGTTAGAGAGACCTATGTGAAGACCTCCAAGAGCTAAGCTTTATGCCATATCAAGGTGTGATTACAAGGCACACATATGTATCAGTAAGTCATTGTATTTTACAAGCAATATACTTTCATTTTCATAATTATTTGAGTTCATATGTCCATGTTCTTGTGAAGTGTACTACTCACTGCCATGACTCTCAGTTTTCTCAGTCAGATTGCAGAGATGGTTTCTCTGCGCTTGGTGCATCATGTTTAGTGATTTAACTTGGTAAAGTTAGCTCTATAAGTCTACTATATTCTCAGAAATTTTCATGTCATTTGGATGTTGCAATCTTCAGTTATGTTCATTTGAAGTCAACAGGGTCTGTTCATCTTCACTTCTCTATCAGGTACCCGATTTTTTTTTGTCAGAGCCATTTCTCAGTGGTTACTTATCCAAATTCATGGATTTAAAGCTTGTTGGATTCAGCTTACTGTCTAGTATAACCATACAAATTTTCATAATCATTGGATACCTAAATTTGGAGTTATGTCCATTTTCCTGCTCACTGGTCTCAAAATGTAGCAGCCCGTGAAAATCGGGATGATGTCATCACTTGTTAAAACTCATTCTCAGTGTGTGGTTTATTATTTTTGATGAGATTACTCTTGAAAGTTAGCTCTTTAAGTTAACTAGACTTCCCCAAGAGGAATTAAGCTAATTGCTACTGTGCTCAGAGAATTATGTAAAACACTGGACAGGTGTATGAACCAAGAATAGCAAGTTTTCACCTCTGAGCTAACTCCAACTTATCTGTTTTGATCTATCTTTTTTAGAGTGATCTTCCAAGGTACATAGGGTGTCTATTACATCCATTGGCAAGCTAAAAGGGCCCACCATATACTCCTGGAGTTCATTTGGCTGGTGTAGATCAAGGATTTTGCAACACCTCTTCATCTTCAAGCACATACCTATCCATCTCTTCACAGTGGTATCAGAGCAAGGTTGGACAACATGGCAGATGGATTTCCTTCATCAATTGACAAATTGGACAGAGGTAACTACTCAGCTTCGTCATTAAGAATGGAAGCTTATCTCCAAGGTAGAAGTTTATATGGTTATGTGGCTGGAGATGAAGTTATGCCAAGTTTCAGGAACAAAAGTCAACCAACACAAGAAGAGCAAGAAAGATTGAGCACATGGTGCTCCAAGGATGCACTTGCAAGGTCTTATCTCCTCAAATCTATCTCAGATTTTTTGTTGCCTCACATTAGGAGTTGTTAGACATCTCAGAAAGTGTGGGATGCACTTGAAGCTTTCTTTTCTTCAAGTACCAAAGCTAGGAAGCATCAACTATGGCTGGATTTCACAACTCTCAAGAAGGCTCCCAAACAAAATGTGACTGATTTTGTCACAAAGCTCAAGGACATAGTGGATCAGTTGGGAAGCATTGGAGAGGTAATAGATGAAGAGCAAATTGTAAGGCAGGTCATCAATGGCTTGAAGGCAGATGACAAGTGGGAAGCATTCACCACAGCTATGGTGTTGTACATGGACATGCATGTACCTGATTTCAATACACTCATTGGACAACTACTTACTCAAGAGGCAAAGCTTATCAAAAATGGAGAAAGCTCTAAAGGTAATCAATCTTCAGCTTTATACACTGATAAAAGCAAGTCCAAAGATAACAAAGGAAAGGCAAAGAAAGTGGATGATGAAGCAGGTACATATCAAGCTAACTATGCAGGTAGAGGAAGACATGGCAGAGGTAGAGGAAGAGGAGGTAGACAAGGAAGGGGGAGATCCCAAGACTCCAACCCATGTTCTATTTGTGGACTAACTAATCATACAACTGAAAATTGCTTTAGGAATTCCAGGAATCAAAGAGGCAGAGGATACAATAGAGGAAGTTATGGCTACTCAAGAGGAAGGTTCAACAACTACCATGGCAACTACAACAACTACAATCATTCAAACTATCAAGGAGGCTACAAAGGAAGGAGAGACTACAATAACTACACAGAAGACTCAAACAAAGAGGATTCATTATTGATCATGAACATGGCTATGCCACAAGGTAAATCTGATGAGCATGTTTTCTACATAGATTCAGGTTGTTCAAATCATGTGGCAGGAAATGTGGCACTCCTATCAGATTTAGAAGATCCAAGGAATAAGCATGAGGTACAAACAGGAGATGATACAAAACATCCTGTGGAGAAAATAGGCAATGTCAAAGCACCTGATGGAAACATCAACCTACTTAGTAAGGTACTCTATGTCCCTACCATTACAAAGAATTTGATAAGTGTTGGGCAGATAGTAGAGAAAGGGTTGCAAGTCAGGTTCACAAAAGCAGGAGCATTTGTTGAAGATCCAAGTCAAGGATTCAGAAAAATTGCAAAAGGTGAAAAGACAGGTAGATTGTTCACATTTGAATTACAGGACACTAGAAACATTGCTCTCTTTAATTATGGTAGTCAGACACTCACAGAATTGGAAGTATGGCACAAAAGGTTAGCACATATTGGTGAAAGGTCATTAAAGCAAATCTGCAGGGACCAAAGTGTACTTGGAATCCCTAATTTGTCAAAACAACATATGATTTATAAGTGTAGTGCATGTCAATTTGGAAAGTCTCACAGGTTACCATTCATGAAGAAAGGTTATATGCATGAAGATCTCTTGGAGTTGGTTCATACAGATGTATGGGGACCTAGCAAGGAAGCTTCAATATCTGGATCAAGGTACTACGTCTCCTTTATTGATGATTGCAGCAGATGGACTATCCTATTCTTTATGAAACACAAAGATGAAGTTTTTTCATGTTTCAAAAGATGGCTCTTGTGGAGAATCAAACAGGTAAATCACTAAAAAGGTTAAGGTCAGATGGAGGGGGAGAATACTTCTCCCATGAGTTTGATTCTTTTCTTCAAGAAAGAGGAATCAAAAGAGAGGTAACTACAAGGTACACTCCTGAGCAAAATGGAGTGGCAGAAAGGAGGAATAGGACAATTGTTGAAGCTGCAAGGTCTATGTTAAATGAAAAGCATTTACCAAATTACTTATGGGCTGAGGCTGTATCTATAGCCACTTACTTGATTAATAGGGTGCCCTCAAAATCCCTTGATGGGATGACTCCATATGAGGCTTGGAATGGAAGAAGACCAAGCTTAGATCATTGTAAAATTTTTGGATGTATTGCTTTTGCTCATGTTCCTTCACAGGTTAGAGGCAAGATGGATCCAAAGGCAGAAAGGTGTGTATTTATTGGATATGACAACAATCAAAAGGGCTACAGGTTATACAACCCTACCAACAAAGGATTCTTGGTAAGCAGAGATGTAGTTTTTGATGAGAACAATTCATGATATGAAGATTCATGCAGGAAGGTCAATTTACCATATAATCTTGAAGAAGATTTTCCAAAGCTTGGTAGAGAACAACCAAAGATTGAAGAACAAGACACCTCAGAGGATGATGAAGAATCTCAGATGGAAAAGATCAAAGCATGGAAGTCTAAAGGTAAAGCAAAATTGCAGGAACTTGGACATGAGGCAGAATCATCACATCATGGCCTAAGAAGATCTATGAGGGAAAAGAAAAAATCAGAAAGGTATGGGTTTGACACCTCATTAGTAACTAAACATTCTATCTACATAGCACAGTACATAAACCAAGAGGAGCCATCATCATTTGAAGAGGCCAAAGCAAAAACAGAATGGAAGCATGCAATGAAGGAAGAGATTGAAGCACTTGAGGAAAACAACACTTGGGATTTGGTGCCCAAGACTTCATCCATGAAGGTAATAGGCTCAAGATGGGTCTATAAACTCAAGAAGAATTCTGATGGTTCCATTAACAGGTATAAGGCAAGGCTTGTAGCAAAAGGCTTTGCACAAACTCAGGGAATTGATTATGAGGAGACTTTCTCTCCTGTGGCAAAGATGCCTACTATTAGGGTTTTGCTTAGTATTGCCTCTTCCAAGAATTGATTATGAGGAGACTTTCTCTCCTGTGGCAAAGATGCCTACTATTAGGGTTTTGCTTAGTATTGCCTCTTCCAAGAATTGGAAGATACTTCAACTAGATGTAAAGAATGCATTTTTAAATGGTTGGATAGCAGAAGAGGTATATATGGCACAACCACTTGGTTTTGAGAATCAAGTTTATCCTGATTATGTGTGTAAACTTAACAAAGCATTGTATGGTCTCAAGCAAGCTCCAAGAGCTTGGAATTTCAGGCTTGTTTCATTCTTGCAGGACAAAGGCTTTCAACCAAGCAAGGCAGACCCTTCACTCTTTATTAAAAAGAGTAAGTCTGAGGTCATCTACCTATGTGTATATGTGGATGATATTATATTGATAGGAAATGATGCATATGGTATGAAGAAGATCGAAGATCAGATGAGAGAAGAGTTCAAGATAAGTGATTTGGGTTCACTTACCTACTTCCTAGGTTTGGAAGTTGTCTACAAAGATCATGGTTTGTTTCTCACTCAAAGGAAGTACATTAAGGACATGTTGGGAAAATTCAAGATGCAAGATTGTAAGATTGCAGGTACTCCAATGGAGGTCAATCACAAATTGAGCTCACATGAAGGCGAACTCATAGAGGACATCACATCATATCAAAGTCTAGTGGGTAGTCTCAACTATGCCACATTGACAAGAGTAGATATATGTTAAAGTGTGAGTGTGCTAAGTCAATTTATGCACACACCAAGGAAACCACATATGGATGCTGCCAAAAGGATTCTCAAGTATCTCAAAGGAACCATAAATGAAGGACTTTATTATCCTTATGTATCTGATTTAGGTTTAAAGCTATTTTCTGATGCAGATTGGGCTGGCTCCAAGGAAGATAGAAGAAGCACTTCAGGTTATCTTACCTTTGCAGGTTCAAAGCTTATTTCATGGTCATCCAAGAAGCAACCCACAGTTGCTCTCTCTTCTACTGAAGCTGAATACAGAGTTCTTGCCATAGCTACTCAGGAAGCTATGTGGATGAAGACATTATTCAAAGATCTTGGATTGGAGTTTGGAACTCCAACTATTTTTTGTGACAATATGAGTTCTATTCATTTGGCTGCTAATCCTATTTTTCATGCAAGGACTAAACATATTGAAGTTCATTATCACTATGTACGAGAGAAGGTTCTAAGCAAAGAGATTCAAATATCATATGTGTCCACTCATCAACAATGTGCAGATATTCTAACCAAAGCATTGGATGGTACAAAGCTTTGCAAATTCAAGCCTATGATTGGTTTGCAGGTAATCTTGGAAGATTGAAGACCTCAAGCATACTTGGCTTGAGGGGGAGCTGTTGGAGCAAGTCTATGACAAGCCTAAGTATTGGCTTGAGTCCCACAAAGTCATAGAAAAACCCTTAAAATGAAGACTATGTAAAGTTCACTTGTGAACTATCTCTTGTAACTTTTGAAGAGTTTACTTAATGTAAAAGTGAAAGAATCTTAAGTGGTTGAGTCCACTTGATCAAGAATAGAAAGAGGAGCCACGAATTTGTGATTTATGGTAGGTAGAGAATCAAATCAATCATTGATTGATTGGAGAGTGATTGAGGGAAGTTAGCCTCCCAAATTCAACTATAAATAGATGGCAGTTTTAGTTGTGGTTAGAGAGACCTATGTGAAGACCTCCAAGAGCTGAGCTTTATGCCATATCAAGGTGTGATTACAAGGCACACATATGTATCAGTAAGTCATTGTATTGTACAAGCAATATACTTTCATTTTCATGATTATTTGAGTTCATATGTCCATGTTCTTGTGAAGTGTACTACTCACTGCCATGACTCTCAGTTTTCTCAATCAGATTGCAGAGATGGTTTCTCTGAGCTTGATGCATCATTTTCAGTGATTTAACTTGGTAACGTTAGCTCTATAAGTCCACTATATGCTCACAAATTTTCATGTCATTTGAATGTTGCAATCTTCAGTTATGTTCATTTGAAGTCAATAGGGTCTGTTCATCTTCACTTCTCTGTCAGGTACCCGATTTTCACTCACCTTGTTAGAGCCATTTCTCAGTGGTTACTTATTCAAATTCAGTGATTTAAAGCTTCTTGGATTCAGCTTACTGTCTAGTATAACCATACAAATTTTCATAATCATTGAATTCCTAAAGTTTGAGTTATGTTCATTTTTCTGCTCACTGGTCTCAAAATGTAGCAGCCCATGAAAATCGGGATGATGTCATCACTTGTTAAAACTCATTCTCAGTGTGTGGTTTATTATTTTTGATGAGATTACTCTTGAAAGTTAGCTCTTTAAGCTAACTAGACTTCCCCAAGAGGAATTAAGCTAATTGCTGCTTTGCTCAAAGAATTATGTAAAACACTGGACAGGTGTATGAACCAAGAATAACAAGTTTTCACCTCTGAGCTAACTCCAACTTATCTGTTTTGATCTATCTTTTTGAGAGTGATCTTCCAAGGTACATAGGGTGTCTAATACATCCATTTGCAAGCTAAAAGGGCCCACCATATACTCCTGGAGTTCATTTGGCTGGTGTACATCAAGGATTTTGCAACACCTCTTCATCTTCAAGCACATACCTATCCATCTCTTCACACCTCAGACAGATGGTCAGATCAAGAGGGTCAACCAAATTTTGAGAGGATATGTTGAGGCCATATGTGTCTAAGAGAGAGATAGATTGGGATAGTTATTTTCCACTAGTTAAGTTTGCTTATAATAGTAGGCCTCACAAGGTGACAATTATGTCTTCTTTTGAGATGAACTATGGCATGAATCCCAATGCTCCCAATACCATAGACATGCCAAAGAAATATCCTAGTGTTTTAGAGTTCTTAGCGAACATCCAAGCGAATTTCGAAATAGCTAACGCCAAGATGCAACAAGTAGTTGATAGGGCTAAAGAATATGCTGATAGGAAGAGATCTCCTAGATCCTTTGACGAGGGAGACAGAGTCTTTCTTTAGGTACCAGCTAGATCTACTTCTCTCAACAGGGAACAATAGTAAGCTATCACCAAGATTTTGTGGGCCTTGGAAGATAGTTAAAAAGCTAAGTGAAGTTGCATACTGATTAGAGCTTCCTCCTGATTGTAGAGTGCATCCAATGTTTCATGTCGATGAACTTGGGAAGTATATTTCCAGGGAGGATAATCTAATAGAAGGTATTGTTTCTTTCCAAGAAAGAAATGCATGGGTCATTACTAGATCAGAGATAGAAGCGATTGAGGAATCGTGTCATCTAGGAGTATCTAGTAGCCTGGAGAGGATTACCACTTATTGACTCTACTTGGGAATCAGAAGCTCTAGTTCGCAAGTACTTTCCCTCATTGATCATTGAGGAAAATGATCTTTAGAAGGGGGAGAGAGTGTCAGACATCGATCCATAGGGATCAATCTATTTTATCCATAGGGATCAGTCCATTTGATCCACATGGATCACTCCATGTGTGTGAGGGACAAGGGCAAGCTAGCCAAGGTCCCAAGCTTGGGGGATACCCTAAGGTACATTGGTAGTAATGGGAAGTACTTGGGTAGAAATGGGAATAAGTATTGCATGATGGCCACATGTTCATACTAGACTATTCGAGATCATTGTTATTTTTAGAGTACATCATTGCTATTTTTAGAGTACAAGAGGGTATATATGGATGGGAGGTGAGTCACATACACATCATTCAAGTCATTGTCTCACAAGAACCAAATATTCTCTCTTGCATGTGGAGCTTCCTAGGTGGAGGAAGATTTACTGTCTTCTCCTTTTTGAGTGACCACTGACTCCCAAGGGTGTGGACTTAGTCTCATCCTTATGGAAGAGTTGGAACAAGATGAAATCGCACATCAAGGTCAATGAGGATTGGAAGTGGGCTATTGGATTAGACAATATTATTCTAGTTGGTTTCTTATTAGTGGAATTAAAGAAATTGACTTGGATGACCTTCAAAGGGCCAAGAAGCAGTCCAAAGGGCAAAGGTAAATGGAGCTCATCTACTAGTAAGTAAAAGTCTGATAATTCTACACAATCAAAAAACAAGACAAAGACAAGAAAATATCAAAAAAGCAAAAATAGTTCTACAAATACTACAAAGGAAACGGTCATGTCATGAAGAGTTTTCCAAAACTGGATGCAAAAGAGGCAAAGAAAAAAGAGGTTGGAATGGTTGTTGCATAGGCCGTTACACCTAAAATAGAGTCTGCTAATCTTATGAAGAATGAAGAATGAGTGTTTACTATTGTTTACAGTTATGACCCATCTTCTCATGAGCAATGCATGTATGTAGTAAACTCAAATTTTTGGTACTTTGATAGTGGGGTAGCCAAAAAATATTACCTTGTAGCATAATTTCTTCAGTTCACTTGAGCCTACCCCTACAAGAAATATTATCACATGTGCTAGCAACTCCTCTTATATTGTAATGGGATTTATTAAGACCATTCTAACTACTGTTGATGGTAGTGCTTTCACATTATCAGGTGCTTTGTTTGTGCCAAGGATCCAAAAAAAATTGCTCTCGTTTTAAGCATTAGCCAAGATCGCCTTGGTTGTCAAATTTGTTGATGACATGTGTAAAGTTCATGATCTCTCAAACGACGATGTCATTATTGCTTCTAGAATTTTATGTTGTGGGTTGTATAAGTTCATAAACTATGCAAAATTTGTCAATGATTCAGCATGTCTAGTTCAAGATTCTTAGGCTATCTCAGATGCAAAGCTTTGGCATGCATGCTTTGGTCATTTGAATTTTGCTAGTTTTCTATGCCTATAGAAATCTAAAATGATGTCCTCTCTCCCCAAACCGTAGGCACCCAATAACATTTCTTTGATGGTTGTATTTTGGAAAAAATGGAGTGTTCCTCCTTCCCAAAAGATGGTTCAATTAGAGCTACTCAAAAATTGCAGCTTGTTCACATTGATGTCTATGGTCCTATGTAGACACCTTCTTTTGGGAACTACCTGTACTTCATGAATTTTACTCGTGCTTTTTCCAAGCATACATAGGTGTATCAACTAAAAGAAAAGTCCGAAGTGTTTATGTGCTTCAAATAGTTTCTTGTTTTGGATGAAATTATTTCAGCATGTAAAATGGCACCCTCCATTCTGATCGAGGGGGGAATACATGTCTTCTGACTTTAATCCATTTCTAGTTGAATGTGGGATAAAAAATCAAGGTAAAGTGTCGTATGTACCTCAACAAAATGCATTTGTTGAAGGAATGAACAGATTTCTCATGGAGATGGAAATCAAAAGTCAGGCATTACCGCATAGCTTCTTGCATGAGGTTGTTATGTGTGTAACATATGTACTTAATAGGTATTCGACCAAAACACTCCAATCTATCACTCTATATGAGGCTTAGCATGGTTGCAAGCTATCTATTGCTCATCTGTGTGTCTTTCATTGTTTGGAAAATGCATTAGTGTCTAAACAAGAATGCAAAAGAATGGATGATAATGTAGTGAAATGTTATTTTATTGGGTATAGTTATAAAGGCAATGTTTGTGCCATCCAAAGACTTAAAACATTTTGGTTAGCCCTGTTGTTGTTTTTGTGGAAGATGCAATTCAGCCATTACTTTCATGTACTAAGGAGAAATTGGTTAGCTCTTCGCTTCCTCTTTTTATGGGTGGACAATCAAGTGCTAGTCTAAATGAGGCAATTTCTTAGCCTTTACAAATTCCACATGATGATACAATTCATTCCATTTCTTATGCATATTTACAAAACACACTTGTTGATGATAGGGATGAAATAGAGGAGGCATAAACTATGCTTAAATGGCTAGTGCAAACTTTGTGAGATACAAAACTAGATGTACTATATCATATCATACTCATTCAGGCTTTGATAGTGCTTCTTTTGCATCAAATTGATATGCAATTGTTGCATGTAGTCTTCGTGATGAGAATGATCCTATTTCTTCTGATGAAGAACAAAATTCAAAAGGTTGGATGGTTGTTATGCAATCATAATATGATGCTATTATGAAGATTGGTACTTGGTCTTTATGTGATTTGCCTCCAGACAAAAAGGCCATTGGCATTAAATGGATATACAAGCTGAATTGTAAGCATGATGGAACAATTAACAAGTATAAGGCTAGGCTTATTGTAAAAGGTTATGCTCAAGAGAGATGCATTGATTTTGATGAGGGCTTTGCTCGCACATGCTGAATGACTACCATTCATAGCATTTGTGCACTTGCAAACATCATGGTTGGAATGTACATTAGCTAGACATTAAAATTGCATTTTAGAATGGTGGCTTACATTTAAAGGTATATGTATTTCAGCTCTGTAGTTTTGTGCAAAAAGGGCATGAAAACAAAGTGTGCATATTGAAAAAGTCATTATATGGTTTGAACTAAGCACCACATGCTTGGTATGAAAAGATACATGCCTACTTGATTGCACACGGTTCTGAGAACATTCGATCTGAGAGCACCTCATATGTTAAGCCTATAGATGATGTACTTATGATCATTGTTGTGTATGTTGATGACATGCTGCTCACTAGTCCTAATGAGAAGCATATTGCCGAATTTAAGGCTAATTTGCATGCCTCTTTTGAGATGTCAGATTGGGGGCATTCACATAATTATTTGGGCATTTACTTTATGCAAGTTGATGGGGGAATAGCTTTGTGTCAAACAAAATATATTGACACATTATTGTAGCATATTGGTCTTGAAGATTGCAAACCTATTGCCACTCCTATGGAAGCAGGTTTAGAGTTCAATCTTCATGATGCTTGACATGCATTTGATGTTTTCCTTTATCAATGGGCTATTGGATGCTTGATTCACATATGAATAACTCAGTCTTATATTGAGTTGTTGTCTCTCAGATGAGTAGGTTTATGCATTTCCTAGGTGGTAATCATTAGAAGGCAGTTAAGTACATCTTTCACTACTTGAGTGGTACCGAGGCACTTGGATTGTTTTATCCCAAGGGGGGCTCACTATCGCCACATTTGCATGCTTTTTCTGACTCTTAATGGGTGGGTTGCAATGATACTCATGTGTCCCCTAGTGTTTTTTGCTTCATGCTTGGTAGCTCATGCATATCTTGGTGGAGCAAGAAGCAGCCTAGTGTGGCCACTTCAAGTTGTGAAGTTGAGTATAGGGCAACTTTCATAGTGATTGCTGAGTGTGTGTGGCTCAAATGCCTTTTGGCTGATTTGCATGTTGGTCAGTCTTCTGCCACCACCATCTTCGCTAACAGTCAGAGCGCACTAGCAGTTGTGAGGAATCATGTGTCCCATGCGCACACAAAGCACATTGAGGTGCATTATCATTATGTCAATGAGATGTTCTTTGTTGGGGAGATCACTTTGGCATATGGCCCACATAGGATAAGATCGCAAATCTTTCCAGAAAGGCTTTGTCTCACGTTACATTTGAAGTTTTCCACAAAGCTTTGGACTTTCTTCATTTTGTGGATTGATCTCTTTCCACATAGTTTGGTGAAGTATTTTGATAGCGATGCACCTCAATTGACTCACATTCTCAAGAATAATCCACGCAATGGCTAAGCAACCTCTATGAAGTGATACCACAACTCAATGTTCTTGGTCTTTGCATGATATACTGGATTCTTAGCCAATGCATGGGCACTCTAGCTATCAATGAACAAACACGATACATGTTGAGGTAGACCTGTATCACAAGCAAGGTGAGAAAGCCACAATGCTTCCTTACATGCCTCACTTGTTGCAACATACTCTACTTTTGTAGTGGAAACAACTATACATTCTTGAAGATGAGATCTCCAAGAGATAGCACTGCCAGCAAAATGAAAAATTTAACCTGATGTTGACTTACGATTTTCTACACAACCAACATAATCAGAATTCGTGTAACCAATAATGGATGCTTTCCCTCTACCCAAGCATAGAAACTTGTCCTTACTGCCACTGAGATATCTCAAAATCATCTTGAGTGCTTCCCAATTCTTCTTGCCAAGATTAGATATATATCTGCTCACAACCCCCACTACAAATGCAATGTCTAGTCTCATAGCTACCATAGCATACATGAGACTACCAAACACAAATTAATAAGGAATTTTAGTCATGAATTCCTTTTCCTCATATAATTTGGGGCAATCCTTCTTTCTCAATTTCACATATGTGGGTAAAGGTGTACTCAATGCCTTTCCACCCTGCATATTGAATCTATGAAGTACTTTGGATATGTACTCACTTTGAGACAAGTATATGCATCTTTTACTCCTATCGCAAGTAATGTGCATGCCAAGAATATGTTTGGCATCCCCCAAATCCTTTATATCAAATGTCTAACTCAACTTCTTTTGGAGAATTGACAAGTCATAAGAGGACTTCCAAGCAATCAACATATCATCGACATAAACTATCAAGCATATCAAGCTACATCTCAGCATCTCTTTGTCTAGAGACAATGATCCTCATTGCTTGGAGAATAGCCTTGAGACTTCATAAAAGCATCAAATACCATTGTCTAGGGGACTGCGAAGTGGCCATAGTAGGTTGCTTTGTGCTCAACCAATATATACATGAGCTACCAAGCATGAAGCAAAAGCCACTAGTGGACACACGAATGTCATAGTAACCATCCCAGTCAGAGTCAGAAAAAAAAGGCAAATCTAATGGTATTGATCCCCCCCTTGGGATAAAACAATTCAAGTAACCGAGTACCACTCAAGTAGTGAAAGATCTGCTTAACTGCCTACCAATGCTTGACACCTGGGCAATGCATAAACTTGCTCATATGTGAGATAACAAACTGAATATCTAATCTAGTAATGCATAGGTAAATCAAGCATCCAATAGCCTACTGATAGAGAACAACATCAAATGCATCTCTAGCATCATGAAGACTCAATTGTAAACCTATTGCCATAGGAGTGGCAATAGCTTTGCAGTCTTCAAGGCCAAAACATTGCAATAATGTGTCAATATATTTTGTTTGATACAAATCTATCTCACCATCAACTCGCATAAACTAAATGCCCAAATAATGATGAAAATGCTCCAAATCAAACATCAACACATCATTTTCATTCTTAATATATAAGGTGCTTTTAGTTGGACTATTCTCAAAACCATGTGCAATCAAATAGGCATGTATCTTTTCATACCAAGTACATGGTTCTTGTTTTAAACCATATAATGCCTTCTTTAACCTGCACACTTGATTTTCGTGCCCTTTCTGTGCAAAGCCATGGGGCTGAAAAACATACACTTCTTCATGCAAATCACCATTCAAAAATGGAGTTTTGATGTCCAACTGATGTACATTCCAACCATGATGAGCCGCAAGTGCACAGATGCTACGAACAGTAGTCATTCAACAAGTAGGAGCAAAGGTCTCATCAAAATCAATTCCTCTTTCCTGAGCATAACCCTTTGCACAAGCCTAGCCTTATACCTATCGTTTGTTCCATCAGGCTTATGCTTCAGCTTGTATACCCACTTAGTGTCAATGGCCATCTTGCTAGGAGGCAAGTCACACAAAGGCCAGGTACCATTCTTCATTATAGCGTCATAGTCAGATTGCATAGCAGCCATCTAATTTTCTGATTTTTGTGCTTCATCAAACAAAACAAGCTCATTCTCATCACAAAGACTAGAGGCAGTCATAGCATAGAAATCTGATGGAAAAGAGTCACAATGAGAGCTTGAAGGAGTTCAATATGACAGAGCTGCATCTAATTTGTTGTCATGCAAATTCTACACCAACCACTTTGGCATAGTTTTTGCCTCCTCAATATCAGCTCTCTCATCAACAAGTGCATCATGCAAATCTACATAAAAAATGGAATGGTCTGCATCATCACATGAAACCTATAAAGGCTGAGAAGTTGGCTCATTAGGACTAGCACTAGACTATCCACCTGTAAAAAGAGGCAACAAAGTATCATACATGTCTTTGGAGCTGATAGATGTCTCCTTTGTACATGAAAGTAAAGGCTAAATAGAATCTTCCACAAAAGCAACATCACGAGTAACCAAAATGCATTTTGTCTCTGGATGATACAGATGATAGCCTTTGGTCTCAGAACTGTACCCAACAAAAATATGTTTCACTGCTTTATCATCCAATTTTCTATGTTGTTGTTCAGGTGCTAATGCATATGCCAAACAACCAAAAACATGCAGATGAGCAACAGATGGCTTACGACCATGCCAAGCTTCATATGGAGTGATAGGCTGCAGGAATTTAGTGGGATACCTATTAAGTACATATGATGCACACATAACAACCTCATGCCAGAAACTATGTGGTAAAGCTTGACTCTTGACCATACAACTCGCCGTCTCCATGAGTGACCTGTCCTTCCATTCAGCAACTCCATTCTCTTGAGGTGTATATGGCACTGTACATTGATATTTTATCCCATGTTCAACAAGAAATGCATTAAAGTCAGAAGACATATATCCCCCCCTTGATCAGAATGGAGGGTGCCCATTTTACATGCTGACAGATTTTCAGCCAAAACCAAAAACTGTTTGAAGCACATAAACACTTCGGACTTTGCTTTCAATGGATATACCCATACATGCCTGGAAACATCATCAATGAAAGTCATGAACTAAAGATAGTTTCCAAACGAGGGTGTCTCATAGGAGCACAAACATCACTGTGAACAAGCTGCAATTTCTAAGTAGCTCGAATTGAACCATCTTTTGGAAAGGAGGAATGCTGCATTTTGCCCAAAATACGGCCTTCACAAACATGTTTACCATGTGCCTCAAGTTTGGGCAAAGAGGACACCATTTTAGATTTCTGCAGGCATAGCAAACTAGCAAAATTCAGATGAACAAAGCATGCATGCCAAAGCTTTGCATGTGACATAGCCTCATAATCATGTACTGCACATGTTGAGTCATTCATAGATTTTTCATAGTCTATGAGCTTATATAGCCCACGACTTAAAATGGCAGAAGCAATAATCACATCGCCATTGGAGAGATCATGAATTATACATCTTTCATCAACAAATTTCACAACCAAGCCAATCTTGGCTAAAGCTTAAACTGATAACAGATTCTTCTTGATCCCTAGCACAAATAAATCATCTAACAATGTAAAAGACCTACCATCAACAATAGTCATAATGATCTTACCAACTCCCATGATAGGATAAGAGGAGTTGTTGGCATATATGACACTATTCCCTCTAGGGGAAGGCTCGAGTGAAGTGAAGAAACTACATTGTAAGGTAAAATTTGCTTGTCAAAGTACCAAACATCTGAATCTACTACATACATACACTATTCAGGAGAAGATGGGTCAAAACTGCAAATAGTAGTAAACACCCATTCTTCATTCTGCACTAGATTAGTAGACTCTATTTTTGGTGTAGAGGCCTCTGCAACAACCATTCTGATCTTTTTTTTCTTTGCCTCTTTTGCAACCACTTTTGGACAATTCTTTATGAAATGATAATTTGATTTACAATACTTTCAAAACAATTTCTGCTTTTCTATTTTCTTATCGTCTCTGTCATCCTTCTTTGATTGTGCAGAATTAGTAGATTTCTTCTTAATAGTAAAAGAGCTCCATTTACCTTTGCCCTTCTGACTAGCCAAGAAAGCTTGATCTACAACATGCATAATGGACCTATTCTGCCTAGACCGATCTTCCTGCAACAGAACAGAGACTAACTCATCAAATGTTAAGGCATTTGGATTGTCTTTGATCATCAAACAAAGAGTAGAAGCAAAACTCATGTATGAATCGGGTAGACCATTCAAAATAGTATGCATAAGTGAACTGTAAGACAAGACTTCATCAGCAGAAATTAATTGTTCCTTCAAATATTTGATCTTTGTTAGAAAATTATCCATAGAATCACCTTCATTCAATATACTCACTCTCCAACTGTTTTTGGAGGTAAGCAACACGAGCCTTTTTCCTAGCTCGTTACCATGTGGTAAGTGTATCCCAAGCATCCTTAGCTGTTCTACAAGAGTGAATGTGAGGAATAATGGCACGTTTGATAGACAAGGATATCAATGCATGTGCTCGAGCATCTTTGCCATCCCAATGAATTTGATTTGTAGTAGGTGCAACAAAAACTGCACCACGAACAGGAATCTGTAGAATATCATCATCTTCGATGCCATGTGCATCAGCTTCAATACCTATATTTGTAGATGTAATAGGATGTTTTTCAACACCCTGCACAATACTCCATAGTCCTTTTGCGACCAATACATGAGGCATCATATAAGCCCACAATAGGTAATTCGTACCATCCAACTTATCCTCAATAGCCAACATACGAAATACATCACTACTTTCAGCCATGACCACGGACTAAAATACCATGATGTAGAAAAATGACTGTATTTGAAAACATTGAATATAACTACCTTGATGAGTTCTAATAAACCTGTAGTAGCCTTTGTGATTCTTATACTAGAGGACCAAAACCTGTATATATCTTTGGCACAAAAAGATGAAATGGCCTGCACAAACACTATGATAGTGCATTCGGAGGTCAAAACAAGCTCACACCACAATTTCGGCATGACAAAGTGAAGATGTTTTGATCTCCTAATCAGCCAGAGTGTGCTCACCAAATTTCATGTGATTCTAAGACTGTGATTGGAGGGGTGATTGTGACACCCTAGATGAAGCGACGACTTGCTCTGATACCGATTGTTGGAGTTTGAGGTCTGTAAAAGCACACGAACAACACAAGGAAGAAAAAGAAGAAGCTTGGAGCACAACACACTATACTGAATGTATTACCACTAGAATGTACAAAGATATATAACCCGTTATATGTGTATATACAAGCAGGGAAAAAAAAAACCTCCTAAAGAGGGAAAAAAGTGCCTTGGCAGTCCTAGTGTGTTCACACACATCAATATCTAAATATATCAAAAAAATATATATTTTTTTGCTTTTGGATCAAGCTTCATCCTCAAGTCATCTGGAACATGTACGTATGCAATACAACCAAAAACGTTCATATGTGATAAGTTTGGCTTTTTACCTGTAAACTTCTCTTCAGGTGTAACTTGATGTACAACAGTAGTTGGAGTTTTGTTCATGATGTATACAACAATGTGCATAGCTTCTGCCTAATAACAATGAGGCATCTTCTTCTTAGCCATGAAAGGTCTTGCTATTTTTGCAATACATGAAAACTCATGTCAAATTCCATGACTTTTTAGAAAGTTGTTGAACTCATTTGACATATATTCACCTCCTCCATCAGATCTTAATGTCTGAATTTACTTTCTTGTCTACTTTTCCACCATAGCTTTAAAATTCTCGAAGTGAGTGAACTTCTCACTCTTCTCTTTCATGAAATATACCCATACTTTATGTGTATGGTCATCAATGAAAGTAACATAAAACCCACAACCACCCATAGATGTGGTCTTTAGAGGACCCCAAACATCTATATGTACTATTTCTAACACATTCTCACTAACATGCTTGTGATGCAAAAATGATGTTCTTCATTGTTTATCGAATTGACATGCTACACATACCTTTTGCATTTTTGCAACTTTGAAATTTGTTAGTCCATTGATAATCTCCTTTGACTGCATCAATTTTAGCCTCGACAAGTTTGCATGTCCAATTGGTTTGTGCCAGATTTCTATATCAGAAAATAACTCCTACACCTTTTGCAAACATGGCTGCTTTCATTTCATGAATTTTCACATTTAAGGTGAACATCCTGCTCACTTTGTTTCCTTTGGCAATCAATCATCCATCCTATTTGTACTCCTCTACATATAACCCATCAGCATTGAACCTAACTTGTAATCCCTTGTCAACCATTTGTCCAATAGAAACCAGATTCTTTGTTATATTTGGAACATGAAGCACATTAGCAAGATGTTTTACCTTCCCGTCCTCCATAGACAATGCTATATTTCTTGTATGGTCGATAGGGTGTGATGTGTCATGATGTGTTTCAACATATCCAGGAACTGGAAATTTTTGTCAAACTACTAAACCATTCTGCATGACTGGTCATGTGATTTGAAGCACCTAAATCAACATATCAGACATTAACATTCGATTAAGAACATCAGCAGACATCGTATTCATCATATGATGTTGAACCATGAACAACTTCTCACAATCATCTACACTTGTGGATGCATAATTGTTTTGCTACTTTTCGTAATTTTGATTCTTCAACTTGTAGTTCAAAGTGTCTAGGTTTACCACAATTCCAACATCATTTACTATGTTAGTGCTACCAAATAGCCTTGTGAATATTGAAAATGTATACCGAACTGTCTCGTCAAAAAGGCAAACAAAAATGTTGTGACTTTTCATATTAATGATATGGCCAATGCATGTAGCGGAGAGAATAGGTAGGTGTGTTGTCTGTGTAAGGCCATGAAGCCAGAATCTAGTGGCTACCAGTTTGTTCTCTTGCGCATAGGATGGAGACTCCAATTTCTATTTACTGTTGTGTTGTTTCTCCTCTTGTCATTACTCTGTTGTAGTATTAAATTGAATCTTTGTCTAAGAAGTTCACCGTATATTGATATGTTTTTTGCTGATAGGATTAGTTGTGCATACTATAAGCATCCACGAGTTTGCTATACTGAATGATACCAAACTCCATTTTGTAACTCAATATGATAGATTAATGCATTACTTTGATTAAGTGGAGTGGGAAAAAATATAGGGATCCTAACCATAGGATTCTACCACCCCAAGAACCTTGATAACCTATCATATCCACTTTTGTCTTACCAGACAAAGTCGGATTAGGAGAAGAGCTTAACGTTGGTGCCGTCTATGGGAAGTGGAGTCCAATTTTTGAGAGAAGCCTAGAACACATTTTCTAAGTGGATATTATTTCCTACATGCCAGTAACATGTTTTGGAGAGACTTACCAAAAGTATCAAAGCGATAAGCAACCTATAGTGGTGCCGCATGATAGCATTTCCCTGTTTTCAGTCTTCAAAATATACCAGAGTCCAATTTGTTCTACCCTCTAGTACTGGTTCAGTGTTTGATGCCAACACCAAACTTGGTGGTAGTCCGATATTGGCCAAAAACAATAGAAGGAGCTATTGTGGATATTAACAAGCTTATTGAACTTATTCTAAGTCAATAGGCCACAATTTAGGGTGGAGTAATCCTATCGAATACCATAGAGAAGTAAAATTTCCAAAGTTCTGGAGTAGCAAAAAGGTTTTTTTGTTCGAACACTGGAACGCAACCCAAAAAATTAAACCTCCAACTTCCACAGAGCCTGTTTCCTGACCACAAACCAGAACCAAAAAGTACCTTCGATTCTAAGAAACCAGTAGAAACACATGGAGAAACAATGGTAGATGTCCAAAATGATTAGCAAGGTCGACAACAAGGAGTTTATCAAAGTCAACCGACTTTGGGCGTGACCTATGCGAAATTTGGGGGTTTCCCAGGTGATGAACCAGATGCACATGTGCATACCTTTGAAATCAAGTACATAGTATTAAATAACCCAGAGATCTAGAATATTAGGCAATTGTGTACCAATCTACATTAGTCAATGAAGCAACAAGATGGCTCACCGAATTTGATTTAAATCATTTTCGACAATATGAGGATGTTAAGAACGCATTTCTACAACACTTCTGATTAAAGAAGAATGTTGTCCAGATATTTGATTTTCTACAAACCAACAGCCAAAAGGTGAACCAGATTGTGCAGGACTATGCCACCCTTTCGACATGCACCTATGGTAGTTACCCCAAGCAAATGCAAATTTAGCCAATGATGTCATCATGCAATGGTTCATAAACAGCCTCAATCCACAATTGTGACAGGTCATGATTATCCATTTTTTTGGTGGATGACGTTAGATGTTGTCATTGTGATGGCATTACAGTTAGAACATAAAGTAGGTGGTTTTATAGAGGACCTCAAATGGTTGAAATCCGGCAAAAATAGAAGTGATGATCCATTGAAGCAAATATGTACTAAATGCAAAAATCCCAATCATGAGGCAACTAATTGTGCACCCAATCAAATCTATTGTGCCACTTGCGACACATCAAGTCATTCCATAGAGTCTTGTCCATATAATGCCAAAATGCAAAATCAATTGGCTCTCAATGCAGTACTTCAAGAACAAGGAGAACCAGCTGCAAGTTATGTACCTCCTCACCTATGAAACACATCATATTCCAATTATACCAATTATCAAGCACCACGATCAGGGAACTTCAATCAATCTCGGTGAAACCATGGCCAAGTAAGCAGTAGTACCATAGTACCCCCACCATGATGTCACTTTTGTCGAGAAGTTGGACACATTTATCGACACTGCAAGGATGCTCGGGAGTATGAAAAACACAAAAAAGGATACGAAAAACCTCATGGCTAATATGGTTTATATTACAACAGCGAACACTCAGATAGCAGTAGTTCAAACCTGATCATGCAAAATACTCCATCCCATAGTAGAAGTATTCAAACCAGGCTTTAAGGAGCAGCAATGTAAATTTGGTTAAGCATCAAAGTGGCCTCAAGCAGAACGTCTAGTCTTTCCTGACCCTATACCAGTTACTCGACAAAAAATGGAGCAGCCAGCAAATATTGTACCAGAACAAGTAACAGTACAACCAACCGCCTCACCGGACACTACACTGAAATTGACTAATCCCGGTATGGCATGGGACATTTTGGTGAAGGCACCAAACACTAATCCATTAGGAAAATTATTGACTCTGGTCCCTAGTATTTGACAACAGTTTTAGTAGGAACTTGACCCAAGTTTGACTCGAGCACCAGTTATGGCCACTATCAATCCGGAGTCCAATTCTAGAGTAGACCATGCAGTTCCACTAATCACCATATGGTTTAAAAATAATGTAGGTACTCATTGATGGTTGCTCTGGTGTCAACATTGCCACTACAACAATATGTAAAAAGATAGATTGGAATCACATAGAACTAATTAATTTCTTCGTACCAATGGTTGACCAATCCAGGGTCCACCGAGTGCGTTTAGTGCATGATATTCCTATTACACTACACAGAGCAATGTTCAAGATGACCTTTGTAGTTATGGATCTTTCAGAATCCAACCTTGATTATAAACTTTTGTTTGGTCGACCTTGGCTCAAGCAGGCCAAAGTCCTCCAAGACTGATCATCCCATGAGCTCATTTTTAAATGCAATTAGTGTAAATATGTTGTCCCATTGGATGACATTAAACCATGCAAAACTCATGCACATCCCAGTCCACATGCTAGATGGCTTGTTAGATGATGATGATGAAGCTTTTCTGGCTGCTAACCAAGACTTACTTTCTCTCGGGACTGTAGATTTATAATAGGTGCTAGACCAATGGTCTTCGGCAACCTATATGGTACAAACCCTTGTGGGTGAACCTGTTAACATGGTCCAAGAATGCATAGACTCTATGGATTTTCAACACCCCTTTTATTCTGAGAGTGATCCTACCACCGCACCATAATTTTATGTACCGAAAGATCAACTGGTGACTTGCCATCTGGGGGATGAAACTAACCCATGACCTATTAAAATAAAAGCGGGCTTGGATAATACTTTTCAATGTGACCTTCTGACTTTTAAAAACAAATATCTACAGATGTTTTTGCAGAATTTATGAAACTAACCCATGACCTATTAAAATAAAAGCGGGCTTGGATAATACTTTTCAATGTGACCTTCTGACTTTTAAAAACAAATATCTACAGATGTTTTTGCATGGGATTACAGGATTATGAAAGGCCTAGACCCCAGAATTTATCAGCATCGGGTTGTACTAAAATCGGATGAATCCCAATTATGCTCAACAAGTTGAGGAAAAGATAGATAGATTAATCCACGTGGATTCATTGTCCTCCAGTAAAGTAGCAAAGTTATCGGATGAATCCCAATTATGCTCAACAAGTTGAGGAAAAGATAGATAGATTAATCCACGTGGATTCATTGTCCCAGTAGAGCATGCTGAGTGGATTTCACCGATTGTTATTGTACCCAAAAAGAACAAACAACTTTGTATATGGGTTGACTATAGGAAGTTGAATGTAGCAATTATCCCTGATCCATTCCTGTTACCCTTCTTAGACAACATGCTATATGATATAGCAAGACGAGAAATTTATTCGTTCTTAGATGGATATAGTAGCTACAATCAAGTCAGGATGGCCGAGGCTGACATAACCAAGATTGTGTTTATCACTAATTGGGGGGTTTATGCATGTACGATGATGTGGTTCAGTTTGCATAATGCATCCATTACCTTCCAACACTGCATACAAGTTGTGTGTGTGCTCCTCTTTGATTGTGAGAGTGTGTGTGTGTTTGTGTGTGTGTGAGCTCTCTTGCATATCTCCTTCCTCGTGACATGGTATCAGAGCCAGTGTGGTTGTAGAGAGCTCATGGAGAAGGTCGACGGTGGAGTATGCGAGAAGGCGTGGAGAAAGCATGATTCACAAACGACCTCAGATTGCTATAAAAATTGGTGTGAAGGTAGAAGACCTCAAAATAGTTTCGAGCATTATCCCTTTAGGGTCACTCATTTTTGTCAAACCAGAGTTTTGGAGCCATCTCGACCTGTGTTTCGAGCCCGCTAGGTGGGGCCCATAGAAAAAAGAGGTTATTTTGCAAAACTGTAACTTGTGTTCTATTCGAAAACACTCAGATATTCCAGATCCAAAATTTCAAGGGACTTCGTGTACTTTTGATACACAAAAACTATGTTTCCTTGAGATAGAATTGTCATGTCATAGTGCGATAATGTTCAAGCAGAAGTGATGCTTGTAGTGTTTTGCATTGTTGTGAATTGCTATAGAAATGGCAAACACAGATGGAATGAGTCAGCTTATGATTGATAAGATGGGTAAGAAAAACTTCCATGATTGGAGATTCAGAATGACGAATTTATTGATGGGAAAAGGCTATTGGAAGTACATCAAAGCAGAGAATGAAAATGCTCTATAATTACCAGAAAGGAATCGGACTGCAGACCAGTTAAGAGCATATAAGGAATGGAATCAAGGAGCACAAAAGGTAATGTATTGGCTATCTGCTAGCATAGACGATAGCATGATTGGACACATAGAGGATGCCAAGACTCCGAAAGAGGCTTGGAACAATTTGGTCACTTTGTATGAGACCAATACAAAGGCACAGAAATTGCAACTCAAGAACGAGCCGCATACTTTGGAGGAAAAGAGCATGTTGTTAAGTGACTACACCCTCAAAATCAAAAGCATATATGAGTCACTTGCATCTATTGGCATGAATATAGATGATGATGATAATGTGGAAGTGTGCCTTTCTGGTCTAGGAGCTACATATAAGCAATTCAAAACTTCTATACAGACCAGGGAAAATATTCCAAATTTTGCTGATCTAGTGTTCATGTTGATTATTGAAGAAAAGAATATTGGCGAGGACTCAAACTCCCAAGGAAAACCTAGTTTCGAGCACGTATTCTACTCTAGAAGAATAGGTAGAGGTAGAGGCATCAAAAGTGGAAGTTGAGATAGTAACCAAGACTAAAGTCAACATCAGAATCCTATAGGAGGTAGAGGACAATTTCGAGGTAGAGGGAGACAACGAGGCTGTAGAAATTTCCAAAGAAATGATTGAGGTAATGACATTAAAGGATGCTGGAATTGTGGTAAACCTAGACACTTTGAACGTGATTGCAAGTTTGAGAATAAAAATAATAGAAGGTAGAAAAACAACTATGCATCCACAAGTCCAGATGATTTTGAGAAGTTCTTCATGGTCCAACATCACATGATGAATACAATGTCTGTTGATGTTTCAAAATCGAATGGTAATATCTGGTATGTTGATTTAGGTGCTTCAAATCACATGACCAGTCATGCAGAATGGTTTAGTAGTTTGCAAAAATTGCCAGTTCTTGGATATGTTGAAATAGGTGGTGACACATCACATCCTATCAAGCATACATGAAACATAGCACTATATATGGAGGACGGAAAGGTAAAACATCTTGCCAATGCACTACATGTTCCAAATATAACAAAGAACCTAGTTTCTATTGGACAAATGATTGATTACAAGTTAGGTTCAATGTTGATGGGTTATATGTAGAAGAGTACAAACATGGTGGAGATTGATTTCCAAAGGAAACAAAGTGGGTAGGATGTTCACCTTAAATGTGAAAAATCTTGAAATGCACATGTTTGCAAAAGGTGCAAAAGCTATTGTAGATATAGAGATGTGGCACAAACGGATTGGACATGCAAACTTGCAAAGGCTGAAATTGATGAAGTCAAAGGAGATTGTCCATGGACTACCAAATTTCAAGGTTGTAGAGATGCAAAAGGTATGTGGATCATGTCAATTTGGCAAACAATCAAGATCATCATTTCCGTATGACAAACATGTTAGTGAGAATGTGCTAGAAATAGTACATACAGATGTTTGGGGTCCTAAAAAGACCACATCTATGGGTGGTTGTAGGTTTTATGTTACTTTCATTGATGATCATACATGAAAAGTGTGGGTATATTTCATGAAAGAGAAGAGTGAGGTGTTCACTCACTTCCAAATTTTAAAGCTATGGTGGAAAATCAGAGAGGGAAGTATATTCAAACATTAAGATCTGATGGAGAAGGTGAATACATGTCAAATGAGTTCAGTAACTTTCTAAAAATTCATGGAATTTGATGTCAATTTTCATGCAGGTACACACCACAATAGAATGGTGTTAGTGAATGCAAAAATAGACCATTTGCAAAAAATAACTAGAGCCTTGATGGCTGAGAAGAATATGCCTTATTGTTATTGGGCAGAAGTTGTGCATACAACTGTATACATCATGAAGAGAACTCTAACTGCTAATGTACATCAAGTTACACCTGAAGAGAAGTTCATCTATCTCTTCAAGCCATCATGAAGATTCAGCCTTGAATCATCTGATCCGTGAGATTCTACCACAAGATGAATTGTTTTGTAACATTAAACAAAAAACTCAAGAAGGAAGAATTCAAGAAGTAAATGAATTCCAAGAAAAGGATGGGTTATTATTCTATAAGAACCTATTTTATGTCCCTCTAGGAACTCCCAGGATCCAAGTACTTCAACAACATCATGACAACCTTGCAGCAAGACATTTTGTAGATAGGTAAAAAGCCAAACTTATCACATATGAAAGATCTTGGTTGTATTGCATATGTACATGTCCTAGATGAGTTGAGGATGAAGCTTGATCCAAAAGCAGAAAAATGTTTCTGCATTGGATACTCTCTTGAGCAAAAGGGATATAAATGTTATAACCCACTCACACGAGAGGTGAAGGTGAGCAGAGATGTTGTGTTTGATCAAATGTCAAGCTTCTATGCAGATGTGAAAGATCGACTAAATCTTGAATCAAATGATAAAGAAAATGCTGAAAAATCAAATGCAAAATCTCAAGTTTTAAGTGGACTAGACGCATCACCAAGCAATAATTCCAACTCAAATCCATGGAGTGGAAGATTGCATGGAAACTTCACTCCAACAAATTCATCAATTACATCAAAGAAAGGTAAAGAAAAGCTTTCTATCGGTAGTAAAACATCTACAGGTTCTGAAGACATTGATGGAGATTCAAGCAGTTCAGAAAAGAGCCTTGATGAGGAGCTTGGATTGCCCTCTGTGAAGTCTCCAGGAGTAAGAAAGGCACATGGAGATGATACAAGGAGAAGTGACCCAAGACCAAGAAGATATGGTAGGATGCAGAGTTCAGTGCAATGATTGACATATGATAGTTATATTGCTCGTCATTGTGCCTACATGACCAAGGTAATACAAGATGCTGAACCTTCTTGTTTTGAAGATGCAATTGGAAATGCAGATTGGGAAAAAGCTATGGATGAGGAGATGGCTGCACTTTATGGAAATGATACATGGAAGCTGGTCCTATTGGTGCAAGGAAAGAAACCCATAGGCTGCAAGTGGGTTTACAAGATAAAGCACAATGCTAATGGTAGCATAAGCAGGTACAAAGCACGTTTGGTAGCAAAAGGACATGCACAAACATATGGCATTGATTATGAGGAAACGTTTAGCCCTGTAGCTAAAATGTCTAGTGTCAGAACACTTGTTGCACTAGCTACAACAAAAGGGTGGAGTTTACATCATATGGATGTGAAGAATGCCTTTCTACATGGTGAGTTACAGGAAGAAGTATACATGGACCAACCACAAAGATATGAAGATGCAAAGCACCCAGAGTATGTTTGCAGGTTGCAAAAGGCTTTGTATGGGCTTAAGCAAGCTCCTCGTGCATGGCATGCAAGGATTGTTGATTACTTGACCACCATTAATTTTTCTATGTTTGATGCAGATCATTCACTATCTGCAAGGAAGGGTGATAATGACGTCATGATTGTGGCTATTTATGTTGATGACTTGATTGTAGGTGGTGATAATGAAGAAAGCATTAAAGAGGCAAAGCAACATCTGATGTAGGAATTTCACATGAAAGATCTTGGTGTGTTGCGCTATTTCTTGGGCATTGAGTTTATACATACAGAAAGAGGTATATAGATGTCGCAAAGGCAATATGACTTGAATATGTTGCAAAAGTATGGTATGGCTGATTGTGATGCAATTTCTATGCCATTAGATCAGAATTTGAAGTTAGTTACTACATCAAGTGAATCATTGGAAAATGCTACTATGTACAAGATTGTGGGAAGTTTGATATATCTCACAATTACGAGGAAGCTTGAGATCTCAACATGCGAGACCTTTGATGCCATGATGATAGAGAACTAAATAGAATAATAATAAAGCTAGAAGAGTCCAAACACCACTATGGTGTGAAGAGATGGATTTGTAGTTGATGAAGATGAAGTGGTGCTGCAAAAACATTGCACTACACCAGCCAAATGGACTCCAAAAATATGTGGTGGGCCCTCTTACCTTGCCAAAGGATGTATTAGACACCCTATGTACCTTGGAAGATCACTCTCAAAAAGTTGAATCAAAACAGATAAGTTGGAGTAGATTCAAGAGCCAGAAACTTGCTATTTATGTTCATACACATGTCCAAAGTTTTGAACAATTCTTTGGCCACAACAACAATTACCTTAATTCCTTATGGGGAACTCTTATTAGCTTAGTAAGCTAACAATCAAGAGTTATTTCAACAAAAATGATGGACTACACAAGGAGAAAGAAGTTTAGCAAGTGATAGGATGACCCCGATTTTCCTGTTCTGCAACATATGTGTACAATACAATGGACTTACTGATACATATGTGTGCCTTGGAACCACACCTTGATATGGCAAAAAGCTCAGCTCTTGGAGTTCTTCTCATAACCACGACTAAAACTACCATGTATTTATAGTTGATCTTGGGAGCCTTGCTTCCTACAATCACTCTCCAATCTATTAGTGATTGTTTTGATTCTCCAACTACCTTCAATCATGAATTTGTGGCTTCTCTTTCCTCTTTTGATCAAGTGGACTCAACCACTTTAGATTCTTTCACTTTTACATCAAGTAAAGGCTTAAAAATTACAAGAGGGAGTTCACAAGTGAACTATAGAAGGAATAGACATTTCCTTCAAGTTTCTAAGCCTTTTGATGACTCAAGCCAATACTTAGGCTTGTCATAGTCTTGCTTCAATAGCTCCCCCTCAAGACAAGTATGCTTGAGGTTTTCAATCTTCCAAGATTACCTGCAAACCAATCATGGCTTTGAATTTGCAAAGCTTTGTACCATCCAATGCTTTGGTTAGAATATCTGCACAATGCTGATGAGTGGGGACACATATGATATTAGAATCTCCTTGCTCACAATCTTCTCTCTTACATAGTGATAATGAACTTCAATATGTTTAGTCCTAGCATGAAAAATTGGATTAGTAGTTAAGTGAATAGATCTCATATCGTCATCAAAAATATTTGGAGTTCCAATCTCCAAACCAAGATCTCTGAATAGTATCTTCATCCACATAGCTTCTTGAGTAGCTATGGCAAGACCTCTATATTCAGCTTCAGTAGAAGAGAGATCAACTGTGGGTTGCTTCTTGGATGACCATGAAACAAGTTTTGAACCTGCAAAGGTAAGATAACATGAGGTGCTCCTTCTGTCTTCCTTGGAGCCAACCCAATCTGCATCAAAGAACAACTTCAAACTTAAATTAGATACATAAGGGCAATGTAACCCCTCATTCATGGTCCCTTTGAGATATTTGACTATCCTCTTGGCCGCTTGCATGTGAGGTTTCCTGGGTGTGTGCATAAATTGACTTAGCACATTCACACTATAACATATATCAACCCTTGTCAATGTGGCATAGTTTAAACTACCCACAAGGCTTTGATAACCTATCACATCTTCTATGAGTTCACCTTCCTTCAAGTTTCTAAACCTTTTGATGACTCAAGCCAATACTTAGGCTTGTGATAGACTTGCTCCAACATAAGGCTCAAACAAGGATGACCTAGTGTTAGTTTCTAGACAAAAATATGAGTAGAGTCTTCCAAGAAAAATGAATTAATGAATAGTAAAGACCAACCAAAAGGATTATGTGAGAATAAATGTGCTCACACCAATAAGTGTATCAAGAGTAAATCTACCACTATATAGTTGAAAAAACAAAAAAACTCAAGAAAATTTTACCATTGTATCCTCTGCAAAATGAGCATATGACTAGTATCAAAATCTCATAAAACTGCAAGTACTGACATGTTAACCTGCATAGTGAATCACTGACTCCATTGCATATAATCATTTACCCAAAGGAAGCTAGCTAGGCTTATCGAGCACCTATAAGCAACTAGCATATATTAGAAAACCTCACCAAGTCCCTCTTTATCAAACGTAGAAGGCTTTATGCAAAAAATGTTACTACTATATCAATGAACACATGGACGTATGCAAGCAATATCCACAAAAGCATACATAGTGTGTGTTGGCAGTAGCCAAAGGCACAAATGAGGAGGAAACATGTGAAGGCAGATTACGACAAAGTAGTGGGGAGCAAGGCATTCATTTTTTCTCCAAGAAATATATTGGATAATACTTTCTCAAAACCCTCAATAGTGATTTTCATCACTCTTGTACCATATGTATCATAGAATAACCATTTTGTAATTAATAGCTCCATTTTGTGCAAGCCAAGGAGTCCTCGAGCTTGAGGAGCTTAGATAGAACAAGCGTACCAATTTTGGTTATTTTTAGATCTCGTTTAGACCTTCAAATAGTGCCTAGAACCTATTTTTTAATTATACAAGTCACTAGATGTGAAACTGGTCAAAACTAGTCTAAAAACTATAAATAGAGCTAGAGAGCTCATTTTTGAGGTTAGATAGTGTTGGTTAGTGTGAGCTTTGAACTTGTAATAGAGATCTTGAGCAATAGAGTCTATTTTCCTATCTTCCATTGTGTCTTGCTTGTCTCTTACATGTGTGTGTATGTGTGTGTGCATCTCCATGCTTCTCACCTTCACTCTCGCTACATCTCACGTTCACGATCTTCATATCACTCATATCTCTTCCGCGGATTGACATTAAGGAGGTGAAGCTTCTTAATGTAGTGCTTACCATTGTGCTAGAGCAACACCAAATTTGGAGCTGTTGCCGAGGATCGTGTCTAGGACAAATGTGTGATAGTAAGAGTATAACTCAAAGTTTGTAATATCAAAGAGTGAAGCTAGCATCTCATCTATGGCCAATTTTTTACCTTCCTTCACACCCATATTCATGTCCAAGGATGAAAGATTAAATGGGAAAAACTATAATCTTTGGAAAGATGTAATGAGAGCATATTTGTACACCAATCTACTTCACGATGTAGTAGACGGATCCAAACTTGAACCCAATAAGGGCAACAACCTAGAATCTTGGCATATCTGGAATGTTAAAGATAAAAGGGCATTAGGCAAACTTCTAGTTACCTATAATGAAGTGACCAAAGGGCACATGATGGCATGTAAAACATCCAAAGAAGCCTTGGACACTTTAGCGGCCATGTACGAAGATAAAACACCCTCGAGATTTTATGCTTTAGAAGAAGAAATCCATAATCTAACTATTCAGCCGTAGATACAATCAGAAAAGTCATAGCTCAGTTTGAAGACTACCAATGCAAGTTAGCACTTTGTGTTCGGCAGATTTCTAGTGAAGATATGGCCATCAGGCTACTTAACGAACTACCTAGGTCGTATGAGACCTTTGTAACGAACTTGTAAAATCAAGGGCAAGTTCTAACTTGGGAAGAAGTCTATCATCTTCTGCTCCTTCATGACTCGCGAGCTAAGTCGACCTCCTCCCAAGATACTGCAATGAAGGCCAAAGGGCCCTTTAACAAAGGCAAAAATAGTATTCATCATATGAGCAATGGACCCAAGGTAGGATCGACTACTTTCTCCAAGAAGTATACTTGTAACTTCTCTAGAAAAACAAGTCATTTAGAGAAATTATGCTATAAGAAGAAGTAGACCTTGAAGGCTTCTAGTTCCAAGCACTCATCCAAAACTTCACAACATAGGTCACATTGCTCTAGTGAAGAAATATTTATCTCTACCAAGGCAAATGCTCTAGTTACATCTAGCTCCCCTCACGAATGGATCTTTGACAGTGGACCGACCTCGCATATGTGTAAAGATAAAGATTCTTTTCAAGAAATTGAAGAGCACATAGGTGAAGTGCACCTTGGAAATAACAAAAGTCTACCTATTGAAGGGAAAGGCAAAGTAGAGATCACCAATGCTCAAGGGGAATGCAAATCACTTTCAAATGTGTTATTTGTTCCCAATTTATGCATGAACTTGCTGTTAGTAAAAGCAATTACCGATCATAACACGCAAGTATTTTTTTATAGCACCTCTTTCAAATTCATTGATCCTCATACGAGAGACATAATTTCCCAAGGCGTTGAAGAGAAGGGCTTATATGAATTATCTTGTTTTCTATCCAAGGAATCACTATCTAGTTTGTGGCACCAAAGGTATGGCCACACCTCCTATTTACCAAGAATTTCTTCATCATAGATAGTGAGTGGATTGACCAAGCTTGGGCAACTCAATGATGTCTACCAGGCTTGATGGAGAGTGTTAATCTCCAAAAGAACAAGCTACTCTTGAACTTAGAGCACCTCTATAACAAGAGTAACTCAAAACCTTCACCAATTTGGAGGATCAATACTCAACTTCTAAAATTTCCAACAAACTGTGAAGAAGATGACTATACAAAAAGTCTGCTGCACATAACTAATTCTTTGACTTATCAAACATGTAAATTTTTTTATAAAACTTTGTATAAGGTGTCTCCTATAGTTTGCGCACCTCCTCCAAGTTAAATCATTTCAAAAACCTCAATAGATCTTGAGAAATGATCATAACAAGTCACCTATGTCTAAAACTGTTCTTCTGAGTAGTCGATTCAGACACCTGTAACTTCTAAAGCTTGGTTCTCTCAATCTAGAACCCGTTTATGCAAATACTCATTAACTATGGAATTAGACACCTACAAAAGGATTCTTGAAATGATCAAGCACAGAAAGAGAATACTCAGAAAGATCGGACGCAACATTTCTTAATTTCTGAAAAACTTTACATCTGGATGAGAGAGCTATTCTATTCACTTTACAAATGTCTAATGACATCTAATTCTTCTCAAATCTTTTTCTTACACATTCTCTCATATTTGCCCTGACATTTCCTTGTATATATAGGCAAATATTTACAAGATCATAACTATTCAAAAGTATAAGTGAGCTATCTCTAAATTAATGTGATATGTGTACACATCTTCATCTTCTAGATCTGCACTTCCTTCATGCTTCATAACTTGATCTTTTCTTCAGTCCTTGACTTCAACTCTTCATCAAAACATCAATTGTTGATTGCCTTGCACCAACAAGGCTTGCACTCAAGGCAAGCAACATAGGGCTCCCGTTCCAAAGAAAGAGTCGACAAGAGCTAGGAAACCTTTAGCCCTTATCTACATGGACGTTTGTGGACCCATGAACACCCCATCTCTTAGTGGATCACTCTATTTCTTTTTGTTAGTAGATGACCACTCCTGCTACATTTGGGTGTATTTCTTGAAATCAAAGGCAGACACTTTTATTAAGTTCCGTGAATGGATCACCCAAGTGGAGAATGAAGCTTCCAAGTCCATTAAGACCATCCAATCAGATGGAGGTGGTGAATTTATTAATCATGATTTTGATAACCTCTTTAAAAAAAGGGGGATCAAATGACAAGTTACTCAACCACACACTCCATCCCAAAATGGGGTAGCTAAGAGGAAGATCTGAAGTGTGATGGAAATGGTGAGAACTATGCTTCATAACAAAGACTTACCCTACAAGTTTTGGGCAGAAGCAGTGCATACTACTGTTCACATACCTAATCGAGGCTTCACTAATGCATTTCACAACATGACACCATTTGAAGCATACTATGGAAGAAAGCCTAATAAGCATTACTTTTGAGTATTTGGCAGTGAAGCATTTGTAAATGTGCCAAAAGAAGATCGCAACAAGGTGCAATACAAGTCTAAGAAGCACATCTTTATAGGGTATACTGAGCAATCAAAAGTGTATTTCTTATATGATCTTGAAAACCACTCCATCACAATATCTAAGGATGTAATATTCAATGAAGCTTCCACATACTATAGCAAGGATCCAACAACAAATCTTATCCCACCCATCTACACTACAGAGGGCGACTCAGTCTTGTCCAAATCAGAAGCAAGTACTTCAGGTCAACTGAGAAGATCTCAAAGACTTATTGACAAGAGATAGCGAGAACAAAGTCATTATGTCAATTATGCCTTGATGCATCAGATCCAATAAATCCCAGAACCTTCTAACTACAAAGAAGCTCAAGGAAAACCTGAATGGGAAGAAGTTGTGCAAGTGGAAATGGATGCAATAGAGAAGAACAAGACTGGGAATCTTGTTCCTCAACCCACAAATCATCAAGTTATAGGAGTCAAGTGGCTCTACAAGGTCAAATACAAATCAGATGGAACATTAGATAAGTACAAAGCAAGGTTGGTAGCCAAGGGATACAAGCAACAACATGGCATTGACTATGAAGAAACATTTGCTCCTACTACGAGATTCACAACCATAAGAATTCTCTTAGTAGTTAATGCTCGCTTTAAGTGGTCCATTTACTGGTTGGACATCAAAAGTGCATTCCTCAATGGAGATCTTCAAGAAGAAGTATACGTTGAACAACCTGAAGGATTCAAGATCAAAGGAAAGGAAGATCAAGTATACAAACTTCACAAAGTGCTTTATGGACTCAAGCAAGATCCCAGGGCCTGGTATGAAAAGATTCACAAGTTCTTTAAAGATAAAGGATTTCACAGAAGCAGTGTTGATGCAAACTTATACATCTACCAGAATGAGTCCTCAGTTGCCATCATCATCCTCTATGTAGATGACTCGATATTGATAGGTTTAGATGAAAAACACATCCAATTCATCATCACATAGCTTCACCTTGAGTTTTCTATGATAGATCTTGGCCTACTTCACTAATTCTTATGTATGGAAGTTTGGCAAACCAAAGAAGGCATAATACTATCATAGAAGAAGTATTGCTCTTATCTTCTTTCCAAATATAACATGGACCAATGTCGCTCAGTATCTACACCACTTGATCCCAACCTCAAGCTCACACTGGAGTATTCATCATCACTTGTGGATGTGCCTACTTATCAATAACTTGTTGGCTCATTACTCTACCTTCCCAACACTAGACCAGATATTTCCTATGTAGTTGGTATACTCAGGCATTTTGCACATCAACCTCGACAAACACATTGGGATGCTGCTCAGAGACTACTTTGCTACCTTGCCCTCACCCGACATCATGGTCTTTGCTATAGAGGGGGCATCAAACTTGCCGGATATTCAAATTTAGATTGGGTTGGTGATCCTGATTCTCGTCAAAGGTCGAAGTGGTAATTGTGGAGTTGGTCAAAGGTCAAAGTGGTGACTTTGCAAGTGATGCACAAGTGGTGCAAAAGTGCAAAGTGGTGTATGTGTCCGAGAACAAGGGTGCATCGGTGGTCCACAAACAGTTTGTTCATTATGGTTTTGCAAGGAAACTTGAATGCAAGTTGCAAAATGGTCCTTTTGAATGGTTTTCAAGGTTTTTTAAGTGTTTTGAAAGGTTCAGGTGAACCCTCCCTTATACACACATTTTGAAGAAATGAAGATCAAAAGTGGAAAACATATGAAGAGAAAGCGGTATGCAAGAGTTTATGAGTGGCCCCCCATTTGAAATTTTGTTTCACATAAAGGGAGTCATTGGCCTGACACATAAAGTGGTTCTTGGGACATGAAAGTGAACACCAAGATACACCAGCATTTGAAGCAACATACATAAGGAGAATCAACACACAACCAAAGGCATTAACAATTACTGGACTAAGTAGTTTGACTAAGGAGCAAGAGAGAGCAAGAGTGAGAAAGAGCTTGGAATGTTGAATACACAGAGAGCAACTAGGAGAGCACCTAAGGTAGAACCAGTACCATCAAGGAAGTGTTGCACATCGACAACAGAGAGTGATCCTTCCTTCAACCTTATTGGAACCTTGAGTGCAAGCTGTGCACAAGGGCAAGCTACTAGACAAGGTGGAGGACCGACACAAAGGAGGTTGATTGCACAAGAAATTATGGTATTTTGTATACTTTTGTGTTCTCTTTGGCTTATGAGCTAAGCACATAGAACAATTTTGTCTCATTCTAGAAAAAGGTATTGTATTTCTTATTAGTAATCAAGACACAAAGGCTTACCATGTATTTGTATCTCTTCTTCTTCTCCATTCTTCTCCTCCAAACACTCAAGTCCCTTTGAACTAAAGATCCCAAAAAAAAACTGGCACGCATGGTGGGACAAGGTAACTTGAGCATAGGAGAATCAATATTACCAAGTGAAGACAAAGTGCAAAGGCATCGACGACATAAAAGATGTAATTTTCCTTTTCCTTGGAATTCTCTTAGTCTAAGGAATAGGATGCAAAGTGCATGACCACAATCGAGTCACACAATTTAAGAGTCTCTTGCAAAACAACAAGAAGGAAATTCGTTCGTAAGTCAACCAACCCTCTTTCATCCACATCATCAGTAGGAAGTATGGCGGCTCAAGTAGACCTAGAAAAGCTACTTTCACAATTGAATATCAAATTTCCCTCATTTAGAGGATTAGCACATGAAGACCTTGACGAGCATGTAAGAAGATTTTTAGCCCTATGTAAAAGAAGGGGGCTAATGGGAAGAGAAGATGCATTTCTAATCCTATTCCTAGCAACATTAGAGGGTCTAGCACACAAATGGTTTAGTCAATTTCTAGACAAGGATTTTACTACTTGGGACTTAATGAAGGAGGCCTTCAAGACACAGTTCCAACAAGGAAATAAGGTAGAAAACATCATTGAAGAACTAGAGACCCTATGACTAGGTATAGGGGAGACATTTCTTGAATTTGTTACAAGAGCAAAAGCACTTATGGCTAAATAAACAGATCCTCCTCATGATTTTTTTTGTCAAGAAGTGGCTGGCTAAACCACTTCCAATATCCACACAGGTGCAGGATTAAGGCATTAGTGCTCCCCCCAACAACAATTGAAGAATTCATTTTTACATCAACAAGGGTCGAGAAGATCGGACATCAATATGGAATTGTCTCTCGTAGCTTGTGGAACCTGAAAACCTAGTAACACAATTGAGGAAAGAGCTTGAGATCTTAAAAAGAAATAAGCCCCACAAAGAAGAGGAAAGTGCAGTAACTCAACTAAGGCATGAGATTAGAGCATTGAAGCTACAAAAGGAAGAGGAGCTCCAAGCAGAGGAATTGGCACAACTTCGATAGGAGCTACGAGAACTTCATGGAGGTGGCATAAAAAATGGACTATGGTGCACCATGTGTAGCAAACAAGGAAATGTGGTAAGTGAATGTCCTCTCTTAAGTGTAACAATGCTCTTGTTTGTTAAAATAGAAGATAGAAAGGAAGCTCTCTATGGTTTTGAGTGTGGCTATCTAGAGATTGTGGATTTTTTTTTTTTTTTTTTTTATTGTTTGGAATTTGTTTACATTTTTTTCCTATTTTTTGCCATTTTTCCCACATAAAAAAGACAAACAACCCCCTTGCTTTTTTATTCTTAAACAAAAAAACTTTCTCTCTACCTCTCTACCTTCTCTCTCTACTTCTCTCACCCTCTTTGTACCTCTTTCTATCTTCTCTCTCTCTACTTCTCTCACATTCTCTCTACTTCTCCCTACCTTCTCTCTCTACTTCTCTCACCCTCTCTCTACATCTCTCTACTTCTCTTACCCTCTCTCTACCTCTCTCTACTTCTCTTACCCTCTCTCTACCTTCTCTCTCTACTTCTCATACCCTCTCTCTATCTCTCTCTACCTTCTCTCCCTAATTCCTCTCTCTACCTTCTCTTTACCTTATCTTTTTACTTCTCTCACCCTCTCTCTATCTTCTTTCTACTTATCTCTCTACTTCTCTCATCCTCTCTCTACCTCTCTCTATCTCTCTTTCTCTCTCTCTCTCTCTCTCTCTCTCTCTCTCTCTCTCTCTCTCTCTCTCTCTCTCTCTCTCTCTCTCTCTCTCTCTCTCTCTCTCTCTCTCTCTCTCTCTCTCTCTCTCTCTCTCTCTCTCTCTCTCCCTCACCCCCTCAAACTACCCCTTGCCTATCACAACCCTTATATTTCTATCTAGGCTATTTTGGTGTCTGCAGAGTTTGTCTTGTTGCACCGCATTGTGCGCAAATATAAGGGGTAATAGTGCACCTGGATGCCACCTCCCCATCCAAGCTCTCTTTTCCATCCCTTTGTAATCTTATATGAAAGTAATCAAAATGCTTTCTTTGGTAAACACCTTGGATTTTTGTGTACATGTTCTCTTGTGCATGCCTTGGGTCCTCTTTTAGGCCTTGGGCATTTGGGGCAGTCCAAGACATCTCAGCTGGTATCAAACCATGAGCCTGAGGGAAGCCTTTGGATGGGTGGACTGTCACGCCAGTGTCGACAACACCATCAATGTCTTGGGCCCATCTTAGGTGATTCCTCTTGAAATTGCACTTATGTTTTTCCCTCCCCTCCCACCCTCTTCACGGGTGCTCCCCCATCCTCTCCCCCCAAGTGCCACCATCACTATGCCCTACTTTCAGTGTGCACACATGCCATCATTGCTATGCCCCACCATCGGTGTGCCCACGTGCCATCATCGGTGTGCCCACATGCTATCATCGCTATGGCCCACCATCGATGCACCGTCGTGTTGTTGCTACTACACCCCACCACATGTGTGCCCACGTGCCACCGTCGCTATACCCTACCATCAATGCACCACTCCTCCCATCGTCACTACACCCTATTGTTGATGCATCTGATTGCCACTATCATGCTCTCCCATCGTCGTCATTGCGGTGCTCTCTTGTTGTCTTGCACCCTTCGACAGTTGCTACACTTGTTAGTTGTTGCCTCACGTGCTATCATCTCTGTTTTCCCATCCGGTTGCTATTGTCGGGCTCTTGGTTATCATGGATGATGACTTTGAGGATGGCCCAATAAGTATGCATTCAGAGGTGGACCACAACCCAAATATCACCGAACATTGGAGAGGCCACTAGGCTCAACGAGAGGCCCTCAAAATCGAGATCAACCATCTTCTTCTGACTTGCCAACCTCCATGAATGCCTTCAAGAAGCCGAACTAAATGCCCAACCTGATCCCCACCCAATTCCACCCGATCATGACCTTGTAACCGATTACATCAATGGACTGGAAGATTCTGTCACATGGCTAGCTCCAAACCAACCAACCCAACCCACAGCCTAGCCCACAATCGAATCCAAAACCAATCCCTCAATTGGGACCAGTTTCCATCAACCTCTCCCCTATCAACCAATTACAATGGAAGGACATTGATGACTTGGACTCCCTTGGCCTCTTCAAGCCAACCCCTCTCGACAAGTATCGAGGTGGTTGGAGTTCTATCGCCATCAACCGGTGGATTGATGCAATGAAGAACTACCTCCAAAAACTTTGTGTTGGCTACAACAACTGGGTGTGCATCACCGGCGAGTTCCTTCAAGATGAAGCCTTGGCCTAGTACATGGTGGAGCAAAAGAAGCAAACATGGGCTAAGTGGAATCAGTTCAAGATCACCCTCAGTGACTACTTCTTCCCTCATAATGAGGCCTTCCAGGCAAGGGATGAGTGGCGAAACTTGCATCAAGATAGATACACCAGACCATATATCTAATAGTATCGGAAGATCATACTCCGCATTTTGAACATGTCAGAGATGGACCCCTACTATCACAAGGAGGTAGAGAAGCAAAACTTGCAAACTTGGGAGAAAGCCACCCACATAGTCGAATGCCTAAACAATGCCTACACAAACTAGTAGTCTAAATACAACAACCAAGGGCAAGCAAGCAAACGTGACTCCAATGCCTCATCCAATCAAATCCAACTGCAATGCAAACAAATTGAGTATCCTCGGGGTCAGGGTCAGACATAGAGCACTGGACAACATGCACTCCTTGCACCTCAAGATGTCTGAACAATCTCTCCGACCAAGATCGATCAGGCTAGTCAGGATCCATGACTCGTGTGCTACTTTTTTGGGGCACTCACCCATCCCACCTCTGTCAACGCCAACCTAAGGACACAAGGGGTCAATCCGGACGAGGCCCTTCACACAAAGAGGCATCATCTTCCAAACCAAGGATCACAGAGACTTATAGTAGTGACTCAGACAATGTGGATCCACCTCAAATAGCATCCCCATTGGGCAAGGCCAAGTGCAACTTGATCACACTATCCATTGTCCACCAAATAAACATCGTGAGCTAAGGGGGTGCTAGTTTACTTGGGCGAATGTTTTGGATGCCCTGAATTTCTCATTATCCCCATGGAATCCTTCAAGGCCATCATCGAGATCTCCTTCATGGATCAACACTTGATCAATTTTTTTGAGAAAGGAGCAGACAAGGTGCTATTGGATTAAAACGGAAAATCCATTATGGTTGACTGCCATCACATCAACCTACCCAGATAGGAACCTGAACTAAGGTAGACACACAAATATGTGCATCAACAAGGGTAGTCATAACAATCATAATCACAAACACAAGTGTGAATCGGAGGCTCAGGCACGTGCCTCTTCATGAAACCATGCATCAAATCCACTATCACATAAACATTTCAACAAGGTGGTTTATCAAGGTGGGATCATACATCTATGTGTCTTATGCCCCATGGAGTAGGTAGAGGAATCAGCCAGATTGATGAGTCAAAGATTGCCCATCAGAGCTTCCATTTCCTTCTTGAGGAATATGTAGATGTCCTAATCAACACGCTTCCACCCCTCCGCAACACACAACATCGCACCGACATGCTCCTAGACCAATGGGCCCCCTCACGAGCACCATACAGGATGACCGAGACAAATCTCAAAGAACTCAAGTGATAGTTACATGAACTGGAAGAACAAGGCTACATTTATCCTAGCAATTCTCCATATGGGACCCTAGTTCTCTTTGTCAAGAAGAAAGACAGATCACTTTGCCTTTGCATCAATTATTTGGCCCTCAACAAGAACATCATCTTGTACCGATCATGGAGGAACTACTCGACCACCTTGGCAAGGCCCGTTACTTCACACACATAGACCTTAGATCACACTATCATCAGATTCGGGTTGCACAGGAACACATTGAGAAAATGGTGTTCCACACTTGCTACAGAAGTTATGAATGGCTCGTCATGTCCTTCGACTCTAGAAGAGCACTACGAACATGTTCAGGTAATTCTACAATGACTATGTGAGTGATGTCTCTTTGTTAAACCGAGCAAGTGCAAGTTCGCTATGAAGAAGGTAGAATTCTTAGGCTTCGTCATCTTCAAACTTGGGCTTCACATTGGTCCCAAGAAAGTGGAAGGCGTACTCAAGTGGGCCTCCCCAACATTGATCAAAGAGGTGTGGGAATTTATCGGATTCTACTAGTTTGCATGCCAATTTATCAAAGGCTTTAGCAAGCTTGCGGCTCCACTCCTTGAGCTGATCAAGGATAAGGAATCTTTTAGACGGGGCCAAATGGAGGAAGAATCTTTCAAGGCACTCAAGGCAACTATGTGCAATGCACCGATGCTCAAGCTACCCAAATTCGACAAACTATTCGAGGTCCATATCGATGCATTGGGATCAGCAATTAGGGGCATACTAATGCAAGATGGCCAACCCATTGCTTATGATTCCCATAAAATCACTAGACCCCAACTCAGATGGAGCACCCATGACAAGGACATGCTCGCATTTGCTCACTACTTGCACAAGTGGTTCCACTATGTACAGGGGAAACACACAAAAGTCTTCACAGAAAATATCTCACTAAAGTACTTCACCTCACAACCAAAGTTGAGCCCAAAACAAGTTAGATGGCAGGACTTCCTCGTAGAGTTTGACATAAAGATCATTCAAGAACCACGAAAACATAACATTATGCCAGATGCTCTCAACCAAAGGCCTAAACTCCAAGTGATGTCCTCAATTTTGTCAGATTTGAAGGGTTGGATCAGATTAGTGCAAGAGCAAGATCCTAGAGTTCAAGAGATCATGCACCAAGTACAAAGGCAAACTCAACTGGTTCAACACACAATTCAAGATGACATCCTATACCAAAAAGGTTGCATCTATGTCTCGGATGACATCTACACATCAACAACAGAGGGATCCTTCCTTCAACCTTATTTGAAGCTTGAGTGCAAGGTGTGCACAAGGGCAAGCTACTAGACAAGGTGGAGGACCGACACAGAGGAGGTTGACTGCACAAGAAATTATGGTATTTTGTATACTTATGTGTGCTCTTTGGCTTATGCACTGCACATAGAGAACAATTTTGTTTGATTCTAGAAAAGGATATTGTAATTCTTATTGTTAATCAAGACATAGAGGCTTTCGGTGTATTTGTATCTCTTCTTCTTCACCATGCTTCTCCTATAAACACTCAAGTCTCTTTCAACTAAACAATCCCCCAATAATGTTCACACACATCACTACCGGAATATATCAACAAGTCCCTCTTCGGAGTGATGTGATGAACAAGGAGATAGCACTCATGTATAAGGAAGTGCCAAGCTATGTGGAAAGAGATCAATCCACAAAAGGAAGTAAGCTCGAGGCTTTATGGAAAGCTTCAAAATTCTCTTGAGGTAGAGCCTTTTTCAAGAGATCTGCAATGTTATCCTATGTGGGCATGTATGCCAAACTGATCTCTCAAGCAGAGAACCTCTCCCTAACATAATGATAATGCACCTCAATGTGCTTTGTGTGAGCATGGAACACAGGGTTCCTCGCAACTGCACTCTGATTGTTAGTGAAGATGGTGGTGGCAAAAGACTGACCAACACCCAAATCAGCCAAAAGGCGACTAAGCCACACACACGCAATAGTCGCTATGAAAGCTTCCCTATACTCAGCCTCACAACTAGAAGTGGCCACAGTAGGCTTCTTTTTAGATCAACCAAGATATGCATGAGCTACCAAGCATGAAGCAAAAACCACTAGTGGACACACGAGTGCATAGCAACTAGCCTAGTTAGAGTAAAAAAAAAAACATGTAAATATGGTTGTAGTGATCCCCACTTGAGATAAAACAATCAAAGTAGTCGAGTACCACTCAAATAGCAAAAGATGCACTTAATTGCATGCCAATGCTTGACATTTGGGCAATGCATAAACTTGCTCATCTGTGAATTGAATATCAAGCTCAGTTATGCATAAGTAAATCAAGCATCCAACAACTTGTTGATAGATAACATCATCAAATGCATCTCTAGCATCATGAAGACTCAACGATAGACCTATATAGGTTTGCAATCTTCAAGGCCAAAATACTACAATAATGTGTATATATATTTTGTTTGACACATAGCTCTTTACCATCAACTTGCATAAACTGAATTCCCAAATAATGATGCAGCCTTAAAATCAGCAATATGCTTCTCATTTGGATCATTGAGGAGCATGTCATCAACATAGACAACAATGATGAGAAGCACACAACATTTGCATGCTTAACATATTGACTATTCTCAAAATCGTGTGAAATCAAGTAGGCATATATCTTTTCATATCAAGCACGTGGTTTTTGCTTCAAACCATATAATGTCTTTTTCAACCTACACACTTTGTTGTCATGACCTCTTTGCACAAAACCATGGGGTTGAAAAACATACACTTCTTCATGTAAGTTACCATTCAGAATAGCACTTTTAATGTCCAACTGATGTACATTCCAACCATGATGGGTTGCAAGTGCATAGATGCTACGAACAGTAGTCATTTGACGTGTGGGTAAAAAGGTCTCATCAAAATCAATGCCTCTTTCTTGAGCATAACCTTTTGCAACCAGCCTAGCCTTATACCTGTCAATTGTTCCATCATGCTTATGCTTCAACTTGTATATCCATTTAGTTCCAATGGCCTTTTTACCTGGAGGCAAATCACATAAAGACCAAGTACCATTCTCCATAATAGCATCATATTCTGATTGCATAACAACCATCCAATTTTTTGAATTTTTTGCTTCATCATAAGAAATAAGCTCCTTCTTGTCACAAAGACTAGAGGCAGCCATTGCATAGTAATATGATGCAAAGGAAGCACTATGAGAGCTTGAACTAGTACGATATGATAGAACTGCACCTAATTTGCTATCTCACAAAGTTTGCACCAACCATTTAGGCATGGTTTTTGCCTCTCTATATCAGAGCTCTCATCAACAAGTGCATCATGTAAATCTAAATAAAAAATGGAATGATTTGCAACATCATGTGGAACCTATAAAAGTTGAGAATTTGCCTCATTTGGACGAGCACTTGACTATCCACCTATAAAAAGATGCAACAAAGTGTCGTACACATCTTTGAAGCTAATTGATGTCTCTGTAGTACACAAAACTAATGGCTAAATTGCATCTTCCGCAAAAACAACATCGTGGCTAACCAAAATGTGTTTAGTCTATGAATGATACAGATGATAGCCTTTGCGTTTAGAATTGTACCCAACAAAAATACATTCCACTGCTTTATCATCCAATTTTCTACGTTGTTGTTCATGCACTAAAGCATATGCCAACTGACCAAAGACATGCAGATGAGAAACATATGGCTTGCAACCATGCCAAGGCTTGTATGGAGTGATAGACTGCAATGATTTGGTGGGAACTTGTTAAGCACATATGATGTACACATAATAGCCTCAAGCTAGAAAACTATGTGGTAAAGCCTAACTTTTGACCATACACTGTGAGGCTTTCCTCAAGAAACATGCGAATGATGTGTGTGCCACTCTCCTCCCATCCATTTATATCCTCTTGTATCTAAAATAGCAGTGATCTGGAATGTTCTAGCGTCGCCATGTGGCCAGCATGCAACACTCATCCCCACTAACCATCAAATACCTTAGGATATACCCCTGAGCTTAGGACCTTGGCTAACTAGCCCTCGTCCCACACACACATGGAATGGTCTTTGTAGACCAATGTCTGACATACACCTCGCCATCTCCATGAGAGAATTGTTCTTTCTTTCAGTGACACCATTTTTTTGAGGTGTATACGGCATTGTACACTGATGTTTTATCCCACATTTAGCCATAAATGCATTAAAATCAGAAGACATGTATTCTCGCCCACGATCAGAATAGAGGGTGCCCATTTTACATGCTAACAGATGTTCAGTGAGAACCAGAAATTGTTTGAAGCATATAAACACTTTGGACTTTGCTTTCAATGGATACACCCATGCATGCCTGGAAAAATCATCAATAAAAGTCAAGAAGTAAAGGTAGTTCCCAAAAGAAGATGTTCGCATAGGACCACATACATGATTGTGAACAAGCTACAAAATCTGAGTAGCTCGAACTAAACCATCTTTTGGGAAGGAGAAACAATGCATTTTGCCCAAAATACAACCTTCACAGACATGTTTACCAGGTGCCTCAAGTTTGGGCAGAGAGGATACCTTTTCAAATTTTTGCAAGCATAGAAAACTAGCAAAATTCAGATGACCAAAGCATGCCTGCCAAAGCTTTGCATCTGAGATAACCTGAGAATCTTCAACTGTACATGTTGAATCATTGACAGATTTTGCATAGTCTATGATCCTATCAAGACCATGACATAAAATACTAGAAGCAATAATAACATCACCATTTGACAGATCATGAACTATACATTTGTTATCAACAAATTCGAGAATCAAGACGATCTTGGCTAATGCTAAAATAGACAATAGATTTTTCTTGATTCCTAGCACAAACAAAGCATCTGAAAATGTAAAAGAACTACTATCAATAGTAGTCAGAATGATCTTATCAACTCCCATGACTGGATAAGAGGAGTTGTTGGTGCATGTGACAGTATTCCCTATAGGGTTAGGCTGAAGTGAATTGAAGAAACTGTGATGCGAGGTAATATGTTTGGTTGCCCCACTGTCAAAGTACCAAACATGTGAGTCTATTCTAGACATACATTGTTCATGAGAAAATGGTTCATAATTGCAAATAGTAGTAAATGTCCATTCTTCATTTTGCACAAGATTAGTAGACTCTATTTTGGATGTAGAGGCCTCTGCAACAACCATTCTAGCCTCTTTCTTCTTTGCCTCTTTTGCATCTAGTTTTGGATAAATCTTTATGACATGATCATTTCCTTTATAGTATTTGCAAAAAAAATTCTTCTTTTTTTATTTATTCTCATCTTTGTCTTCCTTTTTTGACTATGCAGAATTGGCAAATTTTTGCTCACTAATATATGAGCTCCATTTACCTTTGCCCTTTTGACTAGCTAAGACACACATAATGGACATGTTCTACCTAGTGTTAGAGTTGCTTCTGATGAGCTCCCCTATTTTGGGAGAAGCTTGGCATAGACTTTGATGATGGCATTGATGAACCACCGTCTAGAATTATGGAAAGCACACAGATACCCTTCTTCATTATATTCTCTATCTCTTACCATAGTCAAATGAGCCTCGAAATGGCCTCACAGATGGGTGCCACATGGTACTCATGTGTGAGCCCATCTAAATGGAGCTTAGAGGTGGTTCCCAACCCTCTCCCTTAGGACACTCCATATAACATTTCCTTCCCCTTAAGTCCATTTTTGTCCTCAAAAATTTTAGTAGAAGGTTTGATAGAAAGAGAGAATCAATGGAAGAGTACTCCCACTACATCCCCATGTATTTGATATACATGGTCATATCTCAGTGTTGTTTCCCCGTATCCTTCCCCTTAAGAAGACTCTTGGAAGGGAACCTAAAGTTGCAAAACTGTCTCTAAAGGGTGCTAACCTGCTCCCATGTGGAACTATCTTCTGAACTATCTTTCCATTTCACTAGACACTCTTTATATAACTGACATCTTATTCGTTTCTCTTGAGTGTGTAGTATACTTTCAGGCTCATGTGGAATAGATTGAATAGAAATAGGCTCTACTACCTCACTATCTAGAATGAGGTTGTCAGATTCACCTATCCTTTTCTTAAGCCGGCTTGAAGTATTTCGATGTCGATGCACCACAATCCGCTCTCCTTCTCGAGAGCTCCATGAGGATATGCTCAGAGTAGAAAACCGAGCTCCTGAGGCCGCACACAGTACTCCGAACGGGACGCTACAGAATACACAAAAACAGAGTACATAGGGGAGCACGAAGACAGACTTCTTAGGTCTCACAAATGTGGTTGAATTTACAGTCTATGACTGACCAGGCCACTATATGTTTTATTAAAGAACATATACAAGGAAGTGTCTGATGGCCATTTGGCCTTTCATATGGACACTAATGGTAACAATCTCCCACTAAAGGCCAACATGGCCAAAGTAAATATGGGAGAAAAAATAAAGAATGATAAAGAATACCTGAGTGTAAGTATACAAACTATACCTCCCACCTGATGGGCATGTTACACAGTATACAAGTGACTGTGTAAGATCAAGAATCAAGTAACCCCCATCAAGTGACAATAGTGTCGAAAGCTATCTTGTGGTAGAGCTTTAGTCAAAGCATCTACAGCATTATCTCGAGTGTGAACCTTCTCAAGAATAATGCACTCAATGGCTAAGCAATCTCTAATGAAGTGATACCTCACCTCAATGTGCTTAGTCTTTGCATGATAGACTGGATTCTTAGCCAAAGCAATGGCAGTATGACTATCACTCAGCAAGCAAGGTACATGCTGAGGTAAACCCATATCACAAGCAAGACAAGAAAGCCACAATGCTTCCTTACATGCCTCACTTGCTACAACATACTCTGCTTCTGTGGTGGAAACAGATGTACATTCTTGAAGGCAAGATCTCCAAGAGATAGCACCTCCAACAAAATGAAAAATGTACCCTGATGTAGACTTACGATTGTCTATACAACCAGCATAATCAAAATCTGTGTAACCAATAATGGATGCTTTCCCTCTACCTAAGCATAGACACTTGTCCTTAGTGCAACTCGAATATCTCAAAATCATCTTGACCGCTTCCCAATGTTTCTTGCCAGGATTAGACATATATCTACTCACAACTCCCACTGCAAATGCAATGTTTGGTCTCGTAGCTACCATAGCATACATGAGACTACCAACAGCAGATTGATAGGGAATTTTGGTCATGAATTCCTTTTCCTCATCTGATTTGGGGCAATCATCCTTGCTCAATTTCACATATGTGGGTAAAGGTGTACTCAATGCCTTTCCACCCTGCATATTGAACCGGTGAAGTACTTTGGATATGTACTCACTTTGAGAAAAGTATATGCATCTTTTACTCCTATCACGAGTAATGTGCATGCCAAAAATATGTTTGGCATCCCCCAAATCCTTCCTATCAAATATCTGGCTCAATTTCTTTTTGAGAACTGACAAATCATAAGAGGACTTCCCAGCAATCATCGACATAAAGTATCAACAAATCATCGACATAAAGTATCAAGAATATCAAGCTGCCATCTGAGCATCTCTTTGTGTAGAGAAAATGATCCTCATTGCTTCAAGAATAGCCTTAAGATTTCATAAAAGCATCAAACTTTTGGTACCATTGTCTAGGGGACTGTTTAAGTCCATACAAGCTCTTCTTAAGCTTACAAACTAGACTTTCCTTGCCAAGAACTACACAACCCTCTGGTTGTTCCATATAGATCTCATCTGTAAGATCTCCATGCAAGAAAGCAGTTTTCACATCCGTTTGGACTAGCTTTAAGTCCTCCATTGCAACGAATCCAAGCAACATGCGCAGGGTAGTCATCTTGACCACTAGAGAGAAGATTTCCTAGAAATCAACACCATGTTGTTGCTTAAAACCCTTTGCAATGAGTCGTGCTTTATACTTTGGAAAAGCACTATCTGATGTGAATTTCAGCTTATATACCCATTTACATGGTAAAGCTTTCCTGCCCTTTGGCAAAGTTACTAAATCCCAAGTACCATTCTTATGAATAGAATCCAACGCACTCTTCATGGCACGCTCCCACTTGACATGATCCTTTGTCTGCATAGCCTCTTTGTAGCAAGAAGGCTCACTAGCATCTGTTAGCATAACAAAATCTAAACCTAGAACATATCTATCAGGTGGATGTGAGACACGTGTAGAACGTCTCAATGCTTGTTGAACAGGAACATGTGCAGACTGATCTGAATGGATATTCTCTTGAACATCCCTATGTGCAACATTTTTATGCATGTTAACCAGAGGACTAGTATCCTCAAACACCACTCTTCTCACTTCAACCTCCTTAATGGGCTGTTTATGCATTTTAGACTCATTGAAAATAACATCACTACTTCTGATCATTGTCAGTGTTTCAAGATCCCATAAGCGATATCCAAATTATCCTTCTCGACCATATCTAAGGAAAATGCATTTCTTTGACTTATGATCCAACTTTTGTCTAAGATTCTTGGGTATATGAATATATGCTTCACACCCAAAAACCCAAAGATGATCATAATATGGTGGCTTCCCTATCTACAACCCTTGTGCCACTTTCAGACCTTTGGCAATACTAGGTGAAAGGTTAATGACATGAACTGCAGTCAATACTGCTTCTACCCAAAAGCCTTGTGAGAGTTTTGCATGATGCAACATAGAGACTACTCTATCTTGAATAGTTCTATGCATCCTCTTAGCTACACCATTTTGTAATTGCAAGTAACTGTTTAACATGCCCATCAACATTTTGTCCTTTACCTTTAGCATTCTTTAATGCATGATAGTCTTTCTTCATATGTCCTTTCTTATGACAATAATGGCATTCGATATTCCTCTTACTTGATTTACTTCTACTCTTATTCTGTTGACCATTCTTTTCCTTGTTCTTGCTCCTACCACATTGCTGATTCTTTCCTTGGTAAGAATCACGAACATTATATGCATCTCCACTCTGAGTGCCAACCATAGATTTTCTACGAATCTCCTCACTCAATAGTGCTCCACATATGTCATCATAGACAAGTTTACCACCAGGTCCACTATTGCTAATAGCTATGCAAAATGTATCCCATGATGATGGTAGGGTGCATAAAAGCAATACTGCTTTCATTTCGTTATCCATATCCATTTTTTGAGCTTGTAACTGGGAGAATATAGCATCAAACTCATTTAGATGAGCATAACACTATTTGTGTCCTTCATGCGAAGGTCATATAATTTTCTCATCAGATACACTTTATTTGATGTAGTCTCTTTTTCATATGTATTGCATAACTTCTTCCAAAGCTCCTCTGCACTTTCATAGTCTATGCCTATAAAGTAAACATTATATGCCAGGTGCAAGCGAATGGTAGACCTGGCCATTTCATCTAACTCATCCCAATCATCTTCATCCATGTCAGCAGGCTTCTTTGAAATCCCATTTATTGGCTTCCATTGCCTCCTTTGAATCAGCACATCTTTAATCTGATTCTTCCATATAGCAAATTTTGTGCCATCAAATTTTCAGATCTCAAAATGGTCTTTGCTCTGCAAGTTATAGCTCCTCCTCGGAACACTAGCACTAGACCCTGATCCACCAAATGTGCTTGAGACCTCTGATGCCATGATGGTAGAGAACTGAATAGAATGATAATGGAGCTAGAAGAGTCCGAACACCAACGAATAAGTGTATCAAGGAGTAAATCGACCACTGTATAGTTGACAAAACCAAAAATCTGGAAAAATTTTGCCAGAGTATCCTCTGCAAAATGAGCGTATGACCAGTGTCAAAAATGTCATAAAACTGCAAGTACTGACATGTTTTCCTGCATAGTGAATCACTAACTCCATTGCATATAATCAATTACCCAATAGAAGCCAACTAGGCTTATCGATAACCTATGAACAGCTATCATACATCTCCTATGGCGAGGTTGGGGTAAGTCTTTCACCTGCATCACCAAAGAGACACCAAAATTTGGGTGTCTCCTAGTTAAGAAAACCTGACCATGACCTTCTTTATCAAACGTAAAAGGCTTTATGCAAAGAACGTAACCGCTATATCAATGACCACATGGACGTACATAAGCGATATCCACAGAAGCATACATGGTGTGTATGTGCTCAATGTATGCAGTAAAATGACACTAAAGGCTGAATACACAGCCCAACAACTAGCCAATAACACCTGCAAGTGTTTGTCAACTCTGATGTTTTAGGTTCAAAAAACCTGCATAAATTTGTAGTAGCTTCTCCCACCAAAACTGAAACCTTTCAAGAAACCTGTAGTTTTATGAGTGTGGCTAAAAACATAGCCCCAAAGGTTGATATTTATTGTCGGAGAAGTACAAAAAAAAACTCTTCTTGATGTTCTTGGACCTGCGTGAAGAGAACTATGTGCGGTACTCCAAAATGGCTCCAAAAGACACCCAAAAATGCTTCAAAAATAGGCTTTGAAAGCAAAGAATGAAGGTTTGAGGGACCAAAACATGTTCAAGCTAATGTCAACCTTAGTCTTTCCCCTTCTTCGGACACCACAAGAGTGTATCTTAGTGGCAAGAGATTGCCACAGTTAAGCGAGCTATGGGGGGAACAGTACTGGGATGGGTGACCTCTCGGGAAGTATCGGGAACCTCTATCTTCCTTTATCGTTGAGTTCCTCCCTCGTGTGCAGCCAACAATGCCAACGGTGACTTCGGTGACTCTGATGACAAGGTATGCCAAGGTCTATGCCTTGGTCACCGCAAAGCTTTTTGCATCAAACTGCTCCGATATGAGTGAAGTATTTCAATGTTGATGCACCACAGTGCGCTCTCCTTCTTGAGAGCTCCTCGATGATATGGTCAGAGTAGAAAACCGAGCTCCTGAGGCCGCACACAATACTCCGCACAGGATGCTGCAGAATACACAGAAAACACAGTACACAGGGGAGCATGAAGACAAACTTCTTAGGTCTCACAAATGTGGTCGAACTTACAGTCTGTGACTGACCAGGCCACTATATGTTTTATTAAAGAACATATACAAGGAAGTGTCTGGTGGCCATTTGGCCTTTCACATGGACACTAACAGTAATACAGCTAACATGAAAAACTAGATGGATCTGGCTATTTTCTTTTTCTTAAGTATAGGGAAAGGTCCAAAATACCTAGGACATAGTTTTGGATAAGTTCTCCTCTTCAGGGTTTCACACCTGGATGGAACTCTAAGATAGACTTGCTTTCCTACCTCAAAGTTGATGTCTCTCCTTTGAGGGTTAGCATAGGCTCTAGCCCTATCCTGAGCCCTCCTAATGTTGTCCTTAGGAAGCCTAAGCAAATTGTTCATCTCTTCCAAGAAGTCCTTTGCAGCTCAAACGTTCTCATTTTGTAGTCCACTCTTCCCAACTAGTTTGCTTTTCATTCACATATGCTCAAAGCATATCCTCTAGGATTCGATTAACCCTCTCTGTTTGGCCATCCAACGTGTGGATGCTCAGCCATGCTCATGCTAAGTTTCATGTCCAAACTTTTGAAGAATGCTCTCCAAAAGTGGCTATTAAATTTCCTATCCCAATTAGAGACTATGTCTAAAGGGAGACCATATAATCTATATAGGTTCTCTATAAATATTCTAGCCAACTCAAGTGTCTTCACAGTAGTATGTGTCAGAATAAATCTAGCCATTTTGGTTAACCTATCCATAAGTACCCAGATAGAGTCATGCCCTCTCTGGGCCTTGTTGAATGTACAAGCTCATTTTCACATAAGCTATGCTTGGATAAATTTACCAAATATAAAGATAAAGGAAAAGAAAAGAAAAGGAAAAAAGGAAAAAAAATTCTAGTCAAAATTCATGATGAGTAAAAGATACAATATCTGCCTTGTAGCAAGTGGCATGTAGTGGGCAAAGTGGTGAGTTAAGAAGGAGCCACAAACTTCTTCACATGCCCATTGGTTATAAAAGTGGAGTGAGAGCACGTTCTAAACAAGGAGAGAAAGAGGCAAGAGCTCCTGATAGTCGAATCTAGTCATTTTGTCATTTTGTCTCCCCACTCCTTCGAGCCACACATCATTTTGTACATAGCTCTCTTATGAAGCTCATATCTCAGTGTATGTGTAACCATTTCTTGTGTTTAAACACTCATCGGAAATCTTATCTCATCTAATTTCTCTATCACAATTATCTCCTTCAAAGCTTATATATTTTGTGAGATATCAGTCAAAGAGTGAAGTCTAGTTTTTCAGCATACCTATGTAGATAGGTAGTCTATTTTGGTCGATTAAGTTTCCCAAACAAAACGTATCCAAATTGCTTGATTGTTAGCTTGTTGGAAATCTCTTTGCATGTAATTTTTATGTCCTAAATATCTCATTCAAAAAGTTTACATAACGTGAGATATCCATTAGAGAGTGAAGTCCAATTTTTTTAGTATACTTGTGTGCGCAGGTGGTCTATTTTGGCTAGTTGAGATTCCTAACCAAAAATCATCCAAATTACTTGATTTTTAGCTTGTTGGAAAGCTATTTTTGTACTTTATTTGTCTCAAATATCTTCCTCAAAGGATATATATTCCGGGAGCTATCAATCCGAGAGTGAAGTTCAATTCTTTAGCATACTTGTGTGGACAAGTAGTTCATCTTCGTCAGTTGCATTTCCTAATCAAAACTTGCCCAAATTAAGTCATTTTTAGCTTTTTAGAAATCTCTCTTTGTCTAATTTGATTGACTAAAGGCATAGGTCCATTTGAGTTTTGTATTGAGAGTAGCATGCTATCTAAGGTGCAGCTATTTGTCCAAGTCTTGGACATATAAGGGTTCACTACATGTTTTCATTGCACATAGGAGAACTCATTCTCCACAATTAGTATCATAGAAAATTTGGTGTTGAAGCTTCATCAACAGATTTGGGGTTAAAGCAAAGCAAAAGAGGAGCTACAAAACAAGGGGGAGCTTCACAAATGCAAGAGCAAAGGACAATATAACTATTCGAGGTAACTCTCAAAGTTTTTGATAGTCTTCAATGGCTGACTTGGGTCAACAAGTAGAGAAATTGGATAAGGATAACTATCCCGTGTGGAAGTTTAGAATGACCAACTACCTAATGGGCAAAGTCTTATGGGGTATTGTGAGCGGCGATGATGCTCAACCTCAAATCAATCAAGCTACATCCACCGAAGTCCGAAGGAGGCAAGCAAAAGAATGGGTAGAGAGGATTAGGAGAGTCATGTTCCTCATTTCACAAGTCATTACTAATGCCATGGTAGGGCATATTCAACATCTACAGAAAGCTAAAGATGATTGGGAAGCTCTTGAAAGGATGTATTCAACAAATATCAAAGCTAGGAAACTTCAACTCAAGAATGAGTTCAACACAATCAAGAAAAGTTCGAGTCAATCCATAACTGAATATACTTTGAAAATTAAGGAGCTAAGTGATGCTTTAGCTTCTATTGGCACAACGGTTGAAGACAAAGATCTTGTGTGTACTCTCAATGGATTGAGAGAATATGAAAGATGGAAGCCTTTTATAACTTCCATTAACTTGAAAGATGCATATCCAGGTTTTGAACAACTAATCCCTCATCTTATCACAGAAGAGCTTAGCTTTGCTGGCCCCAAAGGAAAGGACAACCACAACCAAATTTTATATGCAGGTTCAGGTAAAGGAAGGAGCTCAAGAGGAGGCTCAAGAGGAAAAGGAAAAGGTCATAACAACTCCAACTACAATCAAAACAATTCGAAAGACAACAAGGATGCATCAAATGCCAACACACAAGGAAGAGGTCGAGTTAGAAGTAGGGGAAGAGGTCGAGTTAGAAGTAGGGGAAGAGGCCGAGGCTCCTACAATTCTCATAAAGGTATAAAATGCTATCATTGTGGTAAATTAGGACACTATGCTAGTGATTGTTCGTTGAAGAATGGAAGACCAAATGGAGGCAATCAAAGGAGCCAAAGAAACTGTTGGAGAAACACTCACTAATTGGACATATATTTGAAGGTCAAAGCTTTAGAAGAAAACCACATGCCTATGTGAAGGGACAAATTCACGTGTATTATATTTGTAAAGTTAGTTCACTTTAGTTCTAGAAGTTTTTTTGAAAGGTTATGAGATTGAGAAAAACTATATAAGTTCGTTTATATCAACTGATGCAAAGTGGAAGAGATTGAGAAAATGTCAGTAGGAGTTCATTTTGTATGACTGAGTATAGTCGGGCTTCTCTGAGTGAGAAAGCACTTGTAAGCTTCTGAGTTTTCATAGCTATGACAAGAACTAGTTAAATTTCTGTGTATAAGTCTTCTTCTTCCATCTCCAGTGTTTGTCTTCAGTGTAATGTTTTGAAGAATTGAAGGTTTTCCAAGCAAGTTGATGTCTGGCATCGAATGTATGTTGAAAGATTGAGTTTTATGCAGGGAGTCGATGCCTGGCATCGAATCTAAGCTGATAAGGCTTTGTCTTCATATCTAAATTTTATCTACTACTAGATCTTCTTGAAAAGATGGAGCAACTCGATGCCTGGCATCGAGTTTCAACATAAAGTTCATGTCTGGCATCGACTTCTCACATAAAAGTGATCTTGTTCACGTCTGTGTTGAAAGGGGTAATTCTGGGGCTAAAAAGTTGGCTAAAAAAACTCAAAGTCGATTCCTGGCATCGACTTTTGGTTGCAACTCGATGCTAGGCATCGAATTTTCATTTTTAGACACTCAGACTTACTAAAACAGGCAAAATTTCCACTTTTAGAAGTCATACAGGGTCATCTTGTAAAGGCTATATCTTGAGTTCTAGAGATCCATTTCTTGCATATGATAGCTTGTTGGAAAGCTCTTCTCTTCTACTTTGATCACCAAAAGATATTGGAGGAATAATATTTGTTCTAAGAGAAATTAGCAAAATACTGGAGGTATGTCATTTCAATGATTGGAAAGTTCCGAAGAAGTAAAGTTCTTGGTTTTGGTTATCATTTCCCAAATTTTGGAGTGGCAATGAGTTAATGGTGACCATAGAGGTTGTCTAGTGTCACATTAATTCATTTCTTATGATGTTTCACACATCAACAAGTGGTGTCAGAGCAGAAAGGTCCTGAAGATCAGAAGGCGACAAAGGTACGAGAAGTTTTGGAAAGTTTTCCATTAAAGTTTGAAAGGTGAAGCATTTGAAGACATAATGCATCAAAAGGTTACTTCAAAAGTATATTCATACACAAAGAACTCCATAAGGTATTATCCTTTATCCTTTAAGCTCACAGGTTGCAGCAGAAGGAAAGGAGCATGGCAGATCATATCTCCATTGACAAACTGGACAGAGATAATTATCCCGCATGGGTAATGAGAATGGAAGCCTTACTTATGAGTAAGGATCTCATGATATATGTAACAGGTGAAGAAGAGAAGCCAGTATTTGAAGATTAAAGCCGACCAAAGAAAGAGGAACTTGATGCTTTAAAGCATTGGAAGAAGAAGGATGCAAGTGCAAAGGCATACATTTACAACACAATCTCAAATCATTTGCTACCATACATTAGATGATTGGAATCATCTGAAGATATATGGAATGCATTGGAGTATCATTTCCAAAGCACTACTAAAGCACGGAAAGCAAGTCTATGGTCAGAGGTTACAACCTTCAAGAAGAAGCCAAGTCAAAGTATCAGTGATTATGTCACTAACATGAAGGATCTTGCAGATAGTCTTGGATCCATAGATGAAGATGTTGAAGATTACAGATTGATTGCTCAACTACTTGCAGGTTTGGGAGGAGATGAAAGGTGGAAACCTTTTGTGTTGTCTACAGAACTTTCTTTGAATCATTTTGTTCTAGACTTGAATCAATTACTTGGTTTGATGCTAACATTTGAGCAAGACTTGAAGGGAGATAAAGATAAAGGACAAAGTTCTGCAATGTACATGAAGAACAAGAAGAAAGGAGATAAAGGTAAAGCAAAGGATGAAGAAGAGTCAACTTCTCAAGTTTATTATGCAAGAGGTAAAGGCACTGGTAGAAGAAGAGCAAGAGGTTTTGGAAGAGGAAAAGGTAATCCGAATAACAACAAGAAGGCTTGTTGGATCTGTGGATTGAGTAATCATTTGGCTCATGACTGTTGGCACAATCAGCAAGGATCAAATCAAAATCAAAATAACAATAGCAGAGGTAGAGGTGGAAGATATCAAAGTAATTTTCAAAGAGGTAGACAAAGTCAAAGAGGAGGCTATGGTAGAGGTGGAGGAAGAAGTTGGGGACAGAATCAATCCTACAACACCACCTACTATAATTATGCAAATGACACACAGAATGAAAGTCATACATCATTGATGATGAATTCAATCAGCACATCAGATAAAGAAGATCTAAAGGTATTTTACATTGACTCTGGATGTTCTAATCATTTGTCACGAAACATAGAATTGATGTCAGAATTGGAAAAAGGCATTTCTAGTCATACAGTTCAAACTGGTGATAATACAAGACATAGTGTACATTCAATTGGAAAAGTGAAATGCAAGAGTGGAGCAGATTTGCTAACCAATGTTTTGTATGTTCCTACAATACCTAAAAACTTGATTAGTGTGGAACAGATAGTTGAAAAAGGTTTTCAATTCAGGTTTACAAATGAAGGAGTATTTGTTGAAGATCCAGAGAATAGATATAATAAGATTGTTTGTGGTAAGAAAGAAGGTAGACTCTTTACTTTAAGAGTACAAGGGAACATTGGTCAAGCTTTGCTCACACATGGTGAAGGAGTGATTACAGAACTTGATCTCTGGCATAAGAGATTAGGTCATTTCAATGAAAGAGGAATTAAAGCTATGGTTGAAAATCAGTCTATACTAGGACTACCAAATGTGCAGAGTCAACATATGGTTTATAAATGTGAAGCATGTCAAATGGGTAAAGCACACAGGTTACCATTTCAGAAGAAAAGTTTTAAACATGATGGATTACTAGAGCTCATTCATACAGATGTTTGGGGACCAACAAAAGAAGGATCTATCAGTGGCTCAAGATACTATGTTCTTTTTATTGATGATGCTACAAGATGGATAACTTTGTATGTTTTGAAGGAAAGATCAAAAGTGTTTGGAGCCTTGAAGCATTTTCATGCATATGCAGAGAGAGTCACAGGTCAAAAGCTTAAGAGACTGAGGTCTGATGGAGGGGGAGAATACTTCTCCCAAGAGCTCAATGATTATCTTGGGAATGCAGGTATTAAGAGAGAAATAATCTATAGGTACACATCACAACAAAATGGTGTAGCAGAAAGAAGGAATAGGACTTTGGTTGAGTTTGCTAGAGCTATGCTGAAGGAGAAGAAATTCCAAATTATCTTTGGGCTGAGGCTGTAAATACAGCTACATATCCTGTGAATAGATTACGATGTGTAGCTCTCAATGGAATGACTCCATATGAATCTTGGTGGGGTAAGAAACCAACACTAGATCATTGTAAAGTGGTTGGATCGATTGCATATGCTTATGTTCCATCACAACTTAGACATAAACTTGAACCAAAGGCAGAAAAATATATGTTCATTGGTTATGATGAAAAGCAGATGGGTTACAAATTGTGGAATCCTCTAACCAAACAATTTATTGTTTCTAGAGATGTTACATTTGATTAACAGAAAAGTTGGTATGTAGATCAAAGTCATATAACTGAAGAATTTAAAGAAGAGGTAAGAAGATGTGAGAAAGGAAAGTCAATTGTGCAGGTAAATGAAGATGAAGGCTATATGCAAGCAAGTACATCCAGAAGTGGATTAACAAGAAGGAATGAAGAAGCTCCTACATTTGATGAAGAGGTGTATCCAGACACTTATGAAGAATGTGAACCAAGAAGGTCAAGCAGGACCAACCCGAAAGGTATTCTTATGATACTTCTTACATAACTCAGAAGAACTATGCATATATAGTCAAAGATGATGAAGAACCTCAGAACTATGATGAAGCTAAAGGTAAGAAGCAATGGGAAGAAGCAATGAAGGAAGAGTTCAATGCACTAGAGGAGAACAAGACATGGGAACTTGTTCCTAAACCAAATGGTAAGAAAGTAATTGGAAATAAATGGGTTTATAAACTGAAGAAGCTTGCAGATGGAAGTATAGCCAGATACAAAGCTAGACTGGTGGTGAAAGGCTATGTCCAAAACTATGGCATAGATTATGATGAGACATTCAGTCTTGTAGCTAAGATGCCAACTATAAGGACAATCATTGCTATTACAGCTTCAAAAAGATGGACCCTAAGTCAATTGGATATAAAGAATGCATTCTTGAATGGATACATATCATATGAGGTATACATGGAACAACCTCAAGGGTTTTTAGATTCAAGGTTTCCAAATTTTGTTTGCAGGCTGAGAAGAGCACTCTATGGATTGAAGCAAGCTCCAAGAGCATGGAACTATAGACTGGTGAAGTATCTGAATGAACTTGGATATCAAAGTTCAAAAGCAGATCCAAGTCTATTGGATAAGGTCTTGAGCCCGTAAAATGTGCAAATAATTGCAACTATATCTAGCTATACGAGCTCGATTCTGTGTAACCTGCCAAGTTTATCTTATCCTCAACCATAAATCTGCACAATCAGCTCACTTTTCTGATTCCCCGTAGGATTGCTAAATGTTGAGTTATAAGTTGGTCATAGACTTATGTTTGAGTATTATCCCACCCTTTATCTCGGCTCTATCTCTCGTTTTTTCCCGTAAAAGGTCCTTTGTACTTATATTCTGCCTACCCCTGAATTCTCCACTTTGTTCTTTTTGTTTCACTCTCACTCTCGCTTATCCACACCTGCACCCTCACACAGTGACTCACACACTTACACACCAGCATACCCACACCCTCTCATTCACTCTTCTCTTTTCACTCACACATTGCAGCTTTAAAACATTGCATACTCTAGTACTATGCCTTGTCACACTCTCTGTTGTCCCTCTCATACACTCTTGCTCAAACACACACCGAGTCACACACACACAATCACTCATACATTCAACACACCTATACACAATTTCTCACATACAGATGGTTTTCTGTAGCAGTTGAGATGTCTATAGAAGAGGCACCGACTGCTTCAAACTTTTCCATAGCTTTATTCAAGAGTCCTTTCCATGATGGAAATCCCAGCCTAAATACTATCGATTTGCTTGCATTATTTATTTGTACATCGAATTCTATAGGGCCCTTGGAGAGACGTTCCTGATTCCTCAATGTGTCTGCAGCTCTTTCAGTAATGTCTGAGTAAAATAGTCACGATGCTACTAGTAGACAGAAATGCGGTACTCATGAAGTCTAGCACATAGATCCTCGCCCTCTAGAGGAGCGAAATGCTTGAGAAGTCGGATATATCAACACTCGGTGCAAGGCGTGCTTTGAGTTTCACCCAGGATTGAACTCATAGACCATGATCCCCTGAGCTCGGATAACTGATGCCACACCTTCTACCACATAACCCAGCACTTAAGTATACTGACCTCTCCTATTACGTATCTGACAATTTCTATTACGATGATAATTGAGATTTCTATGTAGAATGAAAAACACACAGATGTGAACTATGCAAATCTATGTCAGTAATATGATGGTACTATCATTCAAACCACCTCCATTCAATGCCATGCCATCCCTTATAGGAACATAAGGCTCTTCAAGAAATCCTTGTTCATTCATAACACTTACGAAACAATAGGTCACTTCATGCTTCTGATTGCTTTTACCCAACACTACGGATGCAATGGTTGATAATTTTCCTTCATGAAGTTTACTCTTCAGATCTTCCCTGATGAGAGGAGTGAACTACCTATCCAAAGAGTGTGCAGCAACCAACCACAATAGGACAATCACAAGCAGAATGCCACCAAGATATCGTGTTGATGCAGCAAGTGACCCAATCCCAAGATGAAAAACTGCTGGATAAGAGCACTACCAGACTTGCCTAAAGGATTGCAGACAACATCAATAGCAGCTTTTCCCTTAACCTTGGTATCTTTGCTTTAAGCTGAGGGCATGTTCATTCATTCATTCTTTCTAGCAATACACAAGCACTGATCCGATTGCCCTATATTATCCTTCTCAAATTTTTTTCCTGGGACAAGAAGTTATTCCATACATACATATCACCCTGAGGAAGTACATCATATTGACATGATCTAACATTTTTCTAAAGATTCCCCATGACTTGGTACCTACAGCTAAAAAAAGAATCCTTTGATGAGGTCCACCCATGCAAAAAGACCCTTGTACCTGTTCTCAGTGTCCAGCTTGGCGCATTTAGACCAAATGGAGGAATGAGGCACTGTTAGTAAATAAGTTCTAGTGATGCCAAAGACAGTAGGACCACGGATGTCACCCCGGGGATCTTTGCCTCCCTGTTAATGCCCAACTCTTCCCAGATGCACGGTTTTTCTTGTGATGTCCTCACCATGTGGGCTTCTCCTCCATCCCCCTTGTTGCTCTGAGTCCGTTTCCCCAGCCATCAAGAGCACACCCTAGACTGAATAGCGCTCCTCTGCACTTTTCCTTATGGATATGCTCCACAGGGGCAACAATCCTGACAGTATCCCAAGCTCATTTCTGTTGTTGTGTACGTTTTGAATCCCCAATCACCAAAAAGGCTGTTCGAGCTTTGCTAACAGAGCTGCATCCAAAGAGCCCTTTTCTTTTTCCCCCATCGAATGCCTTCAGCTGCTCACCAAAGAGAAACGATCCCCTCGTATGTCGGTCCTCTAGCCACCAAGAGCACCCACAGCCTCTGACGAGGAACAAAGCACAACAACAACCTCTTGTCCCTTATAGATGAGGATGTTGTCAGCTTCTCTAACAGTTTCCAAAAGAAGAAAGCTAAGAACTATGTGCAATCCCTCTCTATAAACTTCTCCATATCTTATATATCATACATGTTTGTCATATTTTTTGATGTGTGCATGCATAAGCTCCACCAGCACGATGTCTTCCTCAGAATCCAACATCTACAGCGCGATCACCTATTCAACAATCCAAGACTTGTCTGCCAGTTCCACATCCCTCCTCTCTGCCAAATCTTCTTTCACGTTATTGATTGATGTGTATCCATAATTCTATAGTTGTATATCCAATCATATGCAGCGTCTCATTCGGTGTATGGATGTGGGATAGTATGAATGTAGTTTCCTTCTGTATAATCACATGTGTTACAATCAGGCTTGTCTGCAACTATTGGCACAAAATCTCCAATAGATTCCTGTTATGCAAGCAAGCTTCATGAAGAGCTCGGAAGTTGGAGCTGCCACCAGATATGATAACACTGAGTCAAAAGCTTATATGCACACCTCTATGTCTCCATCAGTTTTCTGGCTTAAGTCATAGTTTCTAGCTGATCGATTATAGGCAACGAAGCTGAGGGACAAGGGCCACCTTTTGCATCAGCTTTCTCTTTGAATCGCCTTTATCCTTGTCAGATCTCTTCTTGCTAGGCTTCCTGCATCACTTTTCCAAGGCATAGAAGATGTTGATGCTGCTTATTGTTGGGAATCCATCCTCTCTCTTGTTCTTTCTTCGATTTAGTGCTTGCCCGCCATGGCTTCTCAGCTCCCTTCATCTGGAATGTGTTCCTTCGGTGTGGTAACAAGCCAAGAGAACTACTGCCTTCTCTCTTCGTCGTATTCTCTACCATGAATCGAGTTCATCCTGGCCAATTACAAGCAATCCCTCCTGTCTCCACGTGTTTGTCTTGCCGGAAAGAATCCTCTCCACTGCTCTTCAAACAGATGACTTAATTATCAAGCCACTGCCATTTTTGCGAGAATAGCAAAATTGTTGTCTCCCCCCTTTCCAGCCTCCCCTGCACACCTGCATGGCCACAAAAAAGGCAGCACATCCAAAAAAAAAACCCCAAAGATCCACAATTTCTCCTCTGCTACTGACCGGGAAATAGAGAGAGAGAGAGAGAGAATCCGAGACCCCCCGAGAGAGGGAGTCAGTAAAGGGGAAGGAAATTGATGTTTTTCCACTCACCCACTCCTTGACACTTTGACACCCACTCCCTCCACTCACCCACATTAAAATTTTTTTCCGATTTTTTTTTCTTTTTTTTTCTTCCCTTTTTTTTTCCTTTATTTCCTTCTCTTATTCTACTCGTATTTGTTTTTCCCCCTTTTTTTTTTCTCTAACTCCATCATGCCTCTTACACTTTGCGAATATAAGTGAAAATGTTATCTCCTCCGAGACAGGGCATACAATATTCTTATTTATCATCGTAAACATCTCCCTTGCAAAAGAATACCTGCAATCAAATGCTTGCTCTACAAAACGGAAGCATTCTAGTGTGCAAAAAAAATCAACCATTTATATAGCTAACATCTACTCATCAAAAGAGCAGAGGAAGGTACAATCTACATTTGTATTTATGTAGATGACATTATAATCACAGGTACTTCAGATGAAGGAATCAAGGAGGTAAAGAGATTACTTGAGAAAGAGTTCAAGATCAGTGACCTAGGAAAGTTTTCATACTTTCTTGGAATGGAAGTCACTTATACAGATCATGGCATATATGTATCACAAGAAAGGTATCTTCTGAATCTATTGAAGAAGTTTGATATGGAAAATTGCAAAGAAGCTTCAACTCCACTTGAAGTTAATCAAAAGCTCAGTAAATATGATGGTGCAGAATACAAAGATATGAGGAAGTATCAATCTCTTGTGGGTAGTTTGATTTATGCTACACTAACAAGACCTGATCTTAGTTATGCAGTGGGAGTGTTGTCACAATTCATGCATTATCCAAAGGATCCACATTGGATTGCAGGTCAAAGAGTTCTCAGATATATCAAAGGAACTATAAAGGAAGGATTATATTATCCGTTAACATCAGATTTGAAGCTGAGAGCTTATAGTGACTCAGACTGGTTAGGTAATCAAGATGATAGGAGATCAACACATGGATACATGATATATATTGGTGATAATCTTGTAAGTTGGTGTTCAAAGAAAGAACATACAATAGCATTATCATCAACTGAAGCTGAGTACAAAGGACTTGTGGAAGCAGCTAAGGAGGTTATATGGATGCAGACATTGTTCAAAAGCTTGGGCATTGATCAAGGTATACCTACAATACATGGAGATAATATGAGTTCACTTTATCTTGTAGCAAATCCAGTATTTCATGTAAGAACAAAACATATAGAGATACATTATCATTTCCTAAGAGAAAAGGTAATGGAGAAAGAAATTGAAGTGGAGTACATTTCTACAAAAGATAAGATAGCAGACATAATGACAAAGAGCTTGGATGGTGTGAAGACAAGCAGATTCAAAAGCATGGTAGGAGTAAAAGAAAAGAAGATGATATGAAGAAACAGAGAATGTCAATTAGTGAATGAGGGGGAGCTGTTGGAGAAACACTCACTAATTGGACATATATTTGAAGGTCAAAGCTTTAAAAGAAAACCACATGCCTATGTTGTTAAAAATAAAGAAGTAAGGTCGTATATATTTTTGCAAAAAGGATTTTCTTCAAATAGAAGAAAAATACAAAAATGAAAAATGTAAGCATTTACTTCAGCAAGTAGTGGAGGCCAAAAGAGAATCAATCAAAAGAGAATCAAATCCAAAAACTGAATTGTAAGAGGAGTGGCTGTCCAAAGTAATGGAGAAGTTATGGAGAAGAGCGCTCAAACTCATCATGAGAGTTTTTGGTCACTTGGCTATAAAAGAGGCAAGGGAGGACACTCAAGAATAGAGGAAGAAGGTGTGGAAGAAGGCTTCAGTGATGCTGATTGGGCTAGTTTGAAGGAAGATAGAAGATCCACTTCAGGTTATGTATTCATGATAGGTAGCAAACCTATCACATGGAGCTCAAAGAAGCAACCTACTGTTGCACTATCATCTACAAAAGCTGAATATAGAGGTTTAGCCTTTGCAACTTGTGAAGCTATGTGGATTAAAAAGCTCTTGGCTGATCTTGATGTGCAGGTGGAGACCATTCCAATTTATGGTGACAACATGTCAAGCATTCCCTTAACAAACAATCCAATGTTTGATCCACGAAGCAAGCACATAGAAGTGCACTATCAACATGTGAGCAAGGATGTGGATATAAATTTCATTGGAACTAATGACCAGGTTGCACACATGTTTACAAAGTCCTTATGCTTCTAAGCTAAAGAGGTTCAAGGATAACATCAACTTGCACGATATGGCTGAAGGTGCAAGCTCACATGTGAGCTTGAGGGGGAGTGTTAAGAATAAAGAAGTAAGGTCGTATATATTTTTGCAAAAAGGATTTTCTTCAAATAGAAGAAAAATACAAAAATGAAAAATGTGAGCATTTACTTCAGCAAGTAGTGGAGGCCAAAAGAGAATCAATCAAAAGAGAATCAAATCCAAAAACTAAATTGTAAGAGGAGTGGCTGTCCAAAGTAGTGGAGAAGTTATGGAGAAGAGCTCTCAAACTCATCATGAGAGTTTTTGGTCACTTGGCTATAAAAGAGGCAAGGGAGAACACTCAAGAATAGAGGAAGAAGGCGTGGAAGCTCCCTTGTAGCTACTTCATTTGTTTGAGTCATTTCGTTCAGTTCACTCTCATAGAGTATGTCCAGCCGCACACCCATTTTTGGGTAGTCTACTTGTGAGAGTCATATCTCTCAACAAATGTATCCAATTTTAGTGTTGAAACATTCGTTAAAAAGCTTATCTTGAGTAATTCCTCTATCTAAAACAGTTTTATGAAATTCTTTATGTTCTATGAGTTATTCAGGTTTTAGTGAAGTCCAGTTTTCAGCCTAACTGAGTGGACAGGTAGTTTGTTTTGAATCAAAGAGTTTCCAACCCAAATCTACTCCAAATTGAGTGTTTGATAGCTCATTTGAAAGCTCTAGGTGTCAGGTTTGAGTGACCAAAGTTTTAAGTTCATTTGATTTTTCAATTGGTACCAGTTTTCATTTGAAGGTTCAGCTATTGGCAAGAGTCTTGATCCTGAGAAGATCTTCTACACTTTCTGCTGTGATTAGGAGAGGAATTCTCCAACAATTGGTATCAGAGCATTGGATTTTGAAGAGCCAAAGCATTGGAACTAAAGTGAAGCAAAGGAGAAGCTACAAAACAAGGGGGAGCTTCATACAATCAAGGAAGAGCGCCACACAATGCTTGAGGTAAACTTCAATCTTGGAAGTTTTGAATGGCTGATTTAGGACAACAAGTTGAGAAGTTAGACAAAGATAATTTTCAGTCTTGGAGGTATAGAATGATAAATTACCTTAAAGGTAAAGGTTTATGGAGTCTAGTTAGTGGAGACGATCCACAACCGGTGGACCTTGAAGATCCCAACATTACTCCAGCACAAAGGAGACAATTTGCTGATTGGGAAGAGAGGAATCGAAGGGTGATGTTCCTCATCTCACAAGTTATTTCTAACACTATGATTAGTCATGTGCAAAGCTTAGAAACAGCCAAGGAAGTTTGGGAAGCATTGGAGAAGGTGTATGCTACCTCAACAAGGTCTCGGAGGATGCAACTCAAGAACGAGCTCAACAACATGAAGAAAAGCTCAAACCAAAGCATTAGTGAGTATACATTGAGGATCAAGGAGCTTCGAGATCAGCTAGCATCAGTTGGATGCAAGATAGAAGAGGAAGACATCGTCCAAACAGCCCTCAATGGCTTGAGGAGTGAAGAAAAGTGGAAGCCCCTCATCACAAACATTCTTTATAGAGACCCTCTACCAACATTTGACGAGATTATATCAAATCTTGTGGCTGAAGAAGTAGCTGAACAAGGAGAAGGCAACAAAGGTAAGGACAGCCATAGTCAAATGTTATATGCAGGAAGAGGTAGAGGAAGAAGCTACAACAACACAAATTTCAGCCAACACAACTCGGATGACAACAAGGACAACTCAAATGACAACACACATGGAAGAGGTCAAGGAAGAAATAGAGGAAGAGGTCGAGGTTTATACAATCCTCACAAAGGTATAACATGTTATCATTGTGGTAAACTAGGACATTATGCAAATGATTGTTGGCAAAAGAATGGAAGGCTGAATGGAGGAAACCAAAGGAGCCAAAATAACTATGTGAGTACATCAAGCGAAGGAGACAAGCAAACCATGTTTGCCATGAAGCATGACTACAAGAACTCAAGAAGTGATGACCAAAAATGGTTCATAGATTCAGGTTGTAGCAACCATATGACATGCCAAGGAGATTTATTCACAAAGCTACAAGCTCCAAGTGGAAAAGGATGTGTGGAGACCGGCGATGAAACTCAACACGCAATTGAGCATGTTGGAGATATCAAGCTTGGAGACAAGAAGGTATTGGCTGATGTTCTTCATGATCCTACTGTTGCAAAGAATTTGATTTGAGTAGGACAAATGGTAGGGAAAGGATATCATGTTATCTTCAATGAAAAAGGCTGCTTTATAAAGAATCCAAAAGAAGGATTCAAGGTCATTGCTCAAGGAAGGAAAGAAGGTAGGATGTTCACCTTGGACATTCAACAACCACATGGAAAGGTGATGTATATTCAGTTTAGAAACAAGAAGATTGCTGAAATCGATTTGTGGCACAAAAGGTTTGGACATATCAACATTCCCAAGCTCAAGGACATGAGCAACCATGAAGTGGTAAGAGGTCTTCCAAGATTCAATGATGCTCGATACATGAGTTTTGTGAAGCATGCCAACTAGGAAAGCAAACTCAACAACCATTCAACAAGAGCAACTATGTGGCAAGGAATGTCCTCGACTTGATACGCACGGATGTATGGGGACCATCAGAACAACCATCAGTGGGTGGTAATAGATATGTTTTCACTTTTATAGATGATCATTCAAGAAAAGTATGGATGTTTTGCATAAAACAAAAATTAGATGTGTTCTCCATGTTCAAGAGATTTAAAGCACAGGTAGAAAAGGAAACAAGACGCTACATAAAGACCTTGAGGTTCGATGGCGGAGGAGAATATTTCTCCAAAGAATTTTCGGATTTTCTTTATGAAAATGGCATCAAAAGACAATCTACATGTAGGTACACACCTCAACCAAATGGAATAGCTGAAAGGAAAAATCGACATATCACAAAAGTTGCAAGATGCATGCTCAACGAAATGAAGATGCCACTAAACTATTGGGCTGAAGCAATTAGTACGGATGTTTATTTGATGAACAAGGACAAAGATGGAGGCAAAGTCTGAAAAATGTATTTTTATTGGATAATCATCGGAGCGAAAGGGATATAGGTGCTACAATCCGGTGACAAAGGAGCTACGAGTCTCACGAGATGTGGTATTTGATGAGCTAAGACCATGGTTTGGAGACAAAGGGAAAGAGAAGATTCTTGAAGAAGATTATGAAGATGATGGAGGTGCTGTCCAAGAAGAATTTCAGCAAACAAGCACTCAAATGTCAGGTCCAGAAGCTTCTACATCACTTGGAGAAATCTCAACATGGAAGGGGAGGCTAAGGAGTCATTCCTCATCACCAACATCAGCTTATGAAATATCTAAAGTTGAAAGTGCTGCCCAAAATAGTGATTCAAATGCAAGTGAAGAAGAGTATGAAGAGGTGATCACACCAAAGGTAAAGTTGAACCGGTTAAAGAAGCAATGTTCAAAAGGAAATGAAAGGAGGTCTTCAAGAGCAAGGTATCCAATTGAAAGGCTGAGCTATGATAGTTTTATTGCAAAGAATTTTGCATATATGACACAGGTGGTCAAAGACAAAGAACCGGATGCATATGAAGAAGCATGTACACAAAAAGAATGGCAAGAAGCGATGCAAGAAGAGATAAAAGCTCTCAAGGACAATCACACATGGGAGCTAGTTCTAAAGGCTGAAGGTATGAAGATTGTTCCAAATAAATGGGTGTTTAAAATAAAGAGAAATGCTGATGGTTCTCTAGCTAGGCATAAAGCTAGACTAGTAGCAAAAGGATTCAAGCAAACTCACGGCATCGACTATGAAGAGACTTTCAGCCCGGTTGCAAAGATGGGAACAATTAGAACCTTGATTGCAGTGAGTGCAACAAGGAGATGGCCATTGTACCAACTTGACATAAAAAATGCTTTTCTCAATGGTCAACTTCAAGAAGAGGTATACATGAGTCAACCGATTGGATTTGAAGACAAAAAGCATCAAAATTTTGTTTGTAGATTGAAGAAAGCTTTGTATAGGCTGAAGCAAGCACCACGTGCTTGGAATCAAAGATTGGTCGAGTACCTCACAAGGTGTGGGTATAGTCCAAGTAATGCAGATCCCTCTCTCTACATGAAGAAAGAAGAAGGCAAGCAGGTATATATTTGCATATACGTTGATGATCTCATCATAACAGGAAGTAATGTCGCAGGAATACAACAGATAAAAAGAAAACTCGGTAAGGAGTTTAAAATTTCAGATCTTGGTGAGCTGAAATACTTTTTAGGCATTGAGATAGTCTATGGGAAAGATGGCATTTACTTGATGCAAAGAAAGTACCTATTGGATGTTCTTTTCAGATTTGGAATGAGTGAATGCAAACCACTCACTCAACCTATGGACACAAATGTGAAGCTATGCTCAAATGATGGAGAGAAGTTACATGATGTAACTACATACAGAAATATTATAGGTTCGTTGATCTATGCTACGATCACAAGACCAAATTTGTGTTATATTGTTGGAGTTCTTTCTCAATTTATGAAGCTCCAACAAGTGAACATTTAAATTCAGCCAAACGAGTGCTAAGATATGTGAAGCACACCGTCGATCATGCATTGTTTTATAGATATGATGAAGAATTGTAGGTAAAGGGCTTCAGTGATGCTGATTGGGCTGGTTCGAAGGAAGATAGAATATCCACTTCAGGTTATGTGTTCATGATAGGTAGCAAACCTATCACATGGATCTCAAAGAAGCAACCTATTGTTGCACTATCATCTACAAAAGCTGAATATAGAGGTTTAGCCTTTGCAACTTGTGAAGCTATGTGGATTAAGAAGCTCTTGGCTGATCTTGATGTGCAGGTGGAGACCATTCCAATTTATGGTGACATGTCAAGCATTCCCTTGACAAACAATCCAATGTTTCATCCACAAAGCAAGCACATAGAAGTGCACTATCATTATGTGAGCAAGGATGTGGATATAAATTTCATTGGAACTAATGACCAGGTTGCACACATGTTTACAAAGTCCTTAGATGCTTCTAAGCTAAAGAGGTTCAAGGATGACATCAACTTGCAGGATATGGCTGAAGGTGCAAGCTCACATGTGAGCTTGAGGGGGAGTGTTAGGAATAAAGAAGTAAGGTCGTATATATTTTTGCAAAAAGGATTTTCTTCAAATAGAAGAAAAATACAAAAATGAAAAATGTGAGCATTTACTTCAGCAAGTAGTGGAGGCCAAAAGAGAATCAATCAAAAGAGAATCAAATCCAAAAACTGAATTGTAAGAGGAGTGGCTGTCCAAAGTAGTGGAGAAGTTATGGAGAAGAGCTCTCAAACTCATCATGAGAGTTTTTGGTCACTTGGCTATAAAAGAGGCAAGGGAGGACACTCAAGAATAGAGGAAGAAGGCGTGGAAGCTCCCTTGTAGCTACTTCATTTGTTTGAGTCATTTCGTTCAGTTCACTCTCATAGAGTATGTCCAGCCGCACACCCATTTTTGGGTAGTCTACTTGTGAGAGTCATATCTCTCAACATATGTATCCAATTTTAGTGTTTAAACATTCCTTGGAAAGCTTATCTTGAGTAATTCTTCTCTCTAAAATAGTTTTATGAAATACTTTATGCTCTGTGAGTTATTCAGGTTTTAGTGAAGTCCAGTTTTTAGCCTAACTGAGTGGACAGGTAGTCTGTTTTGAATCAAAGAGTTGCCAACCCAAATCTATACCAAATTGAGTGTTTGATAGCTATTTGAAAGCTCTAGGTATCTAGTTTGAGTGACCAAAGTTTTAAGATCATTCAATTTTTCAATTGGTACCAGTTTTCATTTGAAGGTTCAGCTGTTGGCAAGAGTCTTGATCCTGAGAAGATCTTCTACACTTTCCACTATGATTAGGAGACGAACTCTCCAACAATTGGTATCAGAGCATTGGATTTTGAAGAGGCAAAGCATTGAAACTAAAGTGAAGCAAAGGAGAAGCTACAAAACAAGGGGGAGCTTTGTACAGTCAAGGAAGAGCGCCACACAATACTTGAGGTAAACTTCAATCTTGGAAGTTTTGAATGGTTGATTTAGGACAACAAGTTGAGAAGTTAGACAAAGATAATTTTCAGTCTTAGAGGTATAGAATGATAAATTACCTTAAAGGTAAAGGTTTATGGAGTCTAATTAGTGGAGACGATCCACAACCGGTGGACCTTGAAGATCCCAACATTACTCCAGCACAAAGGAGACAATTTGCTGATTGGTAAGAGAGGAATCGAAGGGTGATGTTCCTCATCTCACAAGTTATTTCTAACACTATGATTGGTCATGTGCAAAGCTTAGAAACAGCCAAGGAAGTTTGGGAAGCATTGGAGAAGGTGTATGCTACCTCAACAAGGTCTCGGAGGATGCAACTCAAGAATGAGCTCAACAACATGAAGAAAAGCTCAAACCAAAGCATTAGTGAGTATACATTGAGGATCAAGGAGCTTCGAGATCAGCTAGCATCAGTTGGATGCAAGATAGAAGAGGAAGACATCGTCCAAACAGCCCTCAATGGCTTGAAGAGTGAAGAAAAGTGGAAGCCCCTCATCACAAACATTCTTTATAGAGACCCTCTACCAACATTTGACGAGATTATACCAAATCTTGTGGCTGAAGAGGTAGCTGAACAAGGAGAAGGCAACAAAGGTAAGGACAGTCATAGTCAAATGTTGTATGCAGGAAGAGGTAGAGGAAGGAACTCAAGAGGAGGCTCGAGAGGAAGAGGAAGAAGCTACAACAACACAAATTTCAGCCAACACAACTCGGATGACAACAAGGACAACTCAAATGACAACACACATGGAAGAGGTCGAGGAAGAAATAGAGGAAGAGGTCGAGGTTCATACAATCCTCACAAATGTATAACATGTTATCATTGTGGTAAACTAGGACATTATGCAAATGATTGTTGGCAAAAGAATGGAAGGCTGAATGGAGGCAACCAAAGGAGCCAAAATAACTATGCGAGTACATCAAGCGAAGGAGACAAGCAAACCATGCTTGCCATGAAGCATGACTACAACAACTCAAGAAGTGATGACCAAAAATGGTTCATAGATTCAGGTTGTAGCAACCATATGACATGCCAAGGAGATTTATTCACAAAGCTACAAGCTCCAAGTGGAAAAGGATGTGTGGAGACCGGCGATGAAACTCAACACGCAATTGAGCATGTTGGAGATATCAAGCTTGGAGACAAGAAGGTATTGGCTGATGTTCTTCATGATCCTACTATTGCAAAGAATTTGATTTCAGTAGGACAAATGGTAGAGAAAGGATATCATGTTATCTTCAATGAAAAAGGCTGCTTTATAAAGAATCCAAAAGAAGGATTCAAGGTCATTGCTCAAGGAAGGAAAGAAGGTAGGATGTTCACCTTGGACATTCAACAACAACATGGAAAGGTGATGTATATTCAGTTTGGAAACAAGAGGATTGCTGAAATCGATTTGTGGCACAAAAGGTTTGGACATATCAACATTCCCAAGCTCAAGGACATGAGCAACCATGAAGTGGTAAGAGGTCGTCCAAGATTCAATGATGCTGGACTACATGAGTTTTGTGAAGCATGCCAACTAGGAAAGAAAACTCGACAACTATTCAACAAGAGCAACTATGTGGCAAGGAATGTCCTCAACTTGATACACACGGATGTATGGGGACCATCAGAACAACCATCAGTGGGTGGTAATAGATATTTTTTCACTTTTATCGATGATCATTCAAGAAAAGTATGGATGTTTTGCATAAAACAAAAATCACATGTGTTCTCCATGTTCAAGAGATTTAAAGCACAGGTAGAAAAGGAAACAGGACGCTAGATAAAGACCTTGAGGTCGGATGGAGGAGGAGAATATTTCTCTAAAGAATTTTCAGATTTTCTTTATGAAAATGGCATCAAAAGACAATCTACATGTAGGTACACACCTCAACAAAATGGAATAGCTGAAAGGAAAAATCCACATATCATAGAAGTTGCAAGATGCATGCTCAACGAGATGAAGATGCCACTAAACTATTGGGCTGAAGCAACCAGTACGGCCGTTTATTTGATGAACAAGTGCACAACGGCTAGAGTGCATAATCTAACTCCCGAGGAGGTTTATTCCGGTAAGAAACCTGACCTTACACATCTCAAAGTTTTTGGATGTGTGTGTTATGTTCACATCCCTCAAGAACTAAGGACAAAGATGGAGGCAAAGTCCGAAAAATGTATTTTTATTGGATATACATCGGAGAAAAAGGGATATAGGTGCTACAATCTGGTGACAAAGGAGCTACGAGTCTCACGAGATGTGGTATTTGATGAGCTAAGACCATGGTTTGGAGACAAAGGGAAAGAGAAGATTCTTGAAGAAGATTGTGAAGATGATGGAGGTGTTGTCCAAGAAGAATTTCAGCAAACAAGCACTCAAATGTCAGGTCCAGAAGCTTCTACATCACTTGGAGAAAGCTCAACATGGAAGGGGAGGCTAAGGAGTCATTCCTCATCACCAACATCAGCTTATGAAAGATCTAAAGCTGAAAGTGCTGCCCAAAATAGTGATTCAAATGCAAGTGAGGAAGAGTATGAAGAGGTGATCACACCAAAGGTAAAGTTGAACCGGTTAAAGAAGCAATGTTCAAAAGGAAATGAAAGGAGGTCTTCAAGAGCAAGGTATCCAATTGAAAGGCTGAGCTATGATAGTTTTTTTGCAAAGCATTTTGCATATATGACACAGGTGGTCAAAGACAAAGAACCGGATGCATATGAAGAAGCATGTACACAAAAAGAATGGCAAGAAGCGATGCAAGAAGAGATAAAAGCTCTCAAGGACAATCACACATGGGAGCTAGTTCCAAAGGCTGAAGGTATGAAGATTGTTCTAAATAAATGGGTGTTTAAAATAAAGAGAAATGTTGATAGTTCTCTAGCTAGGCATAAAGCTAGACTAGTAGCAAAAGGATTCAAGCAAACTCACGGCATCGACTATGAAGAGACTTTCAGCCCGGTTGCAAAGATGGGAACAATTAGAACCTTGATTGCAGTGAGTGCAACAAGCAGATGGCCATTGTACCAACTTGACATAAAAAATGCTTTTCTCAATGGTGAACTTCAAGAAGAGGTATACATGAGTCAACCGATTGGATTTGAAGACAAAAAGCATCCAAATTTTGTTTGTAGATTGAAGAAAGCTTTGTATAGGCTGAAGCACGCACCACGTGCTTGGAATCAAAGATTGGTCGAGTACCTCACAAGGTGTGGGTATAGTCCAAGTAATGCAGATCCCTCTCTCTACATGAAGAAAGAAGAAGGCAAGCAGGTATATATTTGCATATACGTTGATGATCTCATCATAACAGGAAGTAATGCTGCAAGAATACAAGAGATAAAAAGAAAATTCGGTAAGGAGTTTAAAATTTCAGATCTTGGTGAGCTGAAATACTTTTTAGGCATTGAGATAGTCTATGGGAAAGATGGCATTTACTTGATGCAAAGAAAGTACCTGTTGGATGTTCTTTTCAGATTTGGAATGAGTGAATGCAAACCACTCACTCAACCTATGGACACAAATGTGAAGCTATGCTCAAATGATGGAGAGAAGTTACATGATGTAAGTACATACAGAAGTATTATAGGTTCGTTGATCTATGCTACGATCACAAGACCAGATTTGTGTTATATTGTTGGAGTTCTTTCTCAATTTATGCAAGCTCCAACAAGTGAACATTTAAATTCAGCCAAACGAGTGCTAAGATATGTGAAGCACACCGTCAATCATGCATTGTTTTATAGATATGATGAACAATTGCAAGTAAAGGGCTTCAGTGATGCTGATTGAGCTGGTTCGAAGGAAGATAGAAGATCCACTTCAGGTTATGTGTTCATGATAGGTAGCAAACCTATCACATGGAGCTTAAAGAAGCAACCTACTGTTGCACTATCATCTACAAAAGCTGAATATAGAGGTTTAGCCTTTGCAACTTGTGAAGCTATGTGGATTAAGAAGCTCTTGGCTGATCTTGATGTGCAGGTGGAGACCATTCCAATTTATGGTGACATGTCAAGCATTCCATTGACAAACAATCCAATGTTTCATCCACAAAGCAAGCACATAGAAGTGCACTATCATTATGTGAGCAAGGATGTGGATATAAATTTCATTGGAACTAATGAGCAGGTTGCACACATGTTTACAAAGTCCTTATGCTTCTAAGCTAAAGAGGTTCAAGGATGGCATCAACTTGCAGGATATGGCTGAAGGTGCAAGCTCACATGTGAGCTTGAGGGGGAGTGTTAAAAATAAAGAAGTAAGGTCGTATATATTTTTGCAAAAAGGATTTTCTTCAAATAGAAGAAAAATACAAAAATGAAAAATGTGAGCATTTACTTCAGCAAGTAGTGGAGGCCAAAAGAGAATCAATCAAAAGAGAATCAAATCCAAAAATTGAATTGTAAGAGGAGTGGCTGTCCAAAATAGTGGAGAAGTTATGGAGAAGAGCTCTCAAACTCATCATGAGAGTTTTTGGTCACTTGGCTATAAAAGAGGCAAGGGAGGACACTCAAGAATAGAGGAAGAAGGCGTGGAAGCTCCCTTGTAGCTACTTCATTTGTTTGAGTCATTTCGTTCAGTTCACTCTCATAGAGTATGTCCAGCCGCACACCCATTTTTGGGTAGTCTACTTGTGAGAGTCATATCTCTCAACATATGTATCAAATTTTAGTGTTTAAAGATTCGTTGGAAAGCTTATCTTGAGTAATTCCTCTGTCTAAAACAGTTTTATGAAATTCTTTATGCTCTATGAGTTATTCAGGTTTTAGTGAAGTCTAGTTTTTAGCCTAACTGAGTGGACAGGTAGTTTGTTTTGAATCAAAGAGTTGCCAACCCAAATCTACTCCAAATTGAGTGTTTGATAGCTCATTTGAAAGATCTAGGTGTCTAGTTTGAGTGACCAAAGTTTCAAGTTCATTCGATTTTTCAGTTGGTACCAGTTTTCATTTGAAGGTTCAATTGTTGGCAAGAGTCTTGATCCTGAGAACGTCTTCTACACTTTCCGCTGCGATTATGAGAGGAACTCTCCAACATATGTGAAGGGACAAATTCACAAGTGTATTATATTTGTAAAGTTAGTTCACTTTAGTTCTAGAATTTTTTTTTAAAAGGTCACGAGATTGAGAAAAACTATATAAGTTCGTTTACATCAACTAACGCAAAGTGGAAGAGATTGAGAAAATGTCAGTAAGAGTTCATTTTGTATGACTGAGTGTAGTCGAGCTTCTCTGAGTGAGAAAGCACTTGTAAGCTTCTGCGTTTTCATAGCTATGAGAAGAACTAGTTAAAGTTCTGTGTATAAGTGTTCTTCTTCCATCTCCAGTGTTTGTCTTCTGTGTAATGTTTTGAAGAATTGAAGTTTTTCCAAGCAAGTCGATGCTTGGCATCGAGTGTATCTTGAAAGATTGATTTTAATGCGGGAAGTCGATGCTTGGCATCGAATCTAAGCTGATAAGTCTTTGTCTTCATATCTGACTTTTATTTACTACTAATCTTCTTGAAAAGATGAAGTTTGTGGAGCAACTCAATGCCTGGCATCGAGTTTCAACATAAAGTCGATGCCTGGCATCGACTTCTAACATAAAAGTGATCTTGTTCATGTTTGTGTTCAAGGGGGTAATTTTGGAGCTAAAAAGTTGGCTAAAAAAGCTCAAATTCAATGCCTGGCATCGACTTTTGGTTGCAAGTCAATGCTAGGCATCGAATTTTCATTTTTAGACACTCAGACTTACTAAAACAGGCAAAATTTCCACTTTTGGAAGTCATACAGGGTCATCTTGTAAAGGCTATATCTTGAGTTTTAGAGATCCATTTCTTGCATATGATAGCTTGTTGGAAATCTCTTCTCTTCTACTTTCATTCACCAAAATATTTTGGAGAAATAATATTTGTGCTAAGACAAATTAGCAAAATACTGAAGGTATGTCATTTCAGTGATTGGAAAGTTTTGAAGAAGTAAAGTTCTTGGTTTTGGCTATCATTTCTCAAAGTTTGGAGTGGCAATGAGTTAATGGTGACCATAGAGGTTGTCTAATGTCACATTAATTCATTTCTTATGATGTTTCACACATCAACAAAAACTATGCAAGCACCTCAAGTGATGAAAACAAGGACACAATACTTGCAATGAGACATGAGTATAGAAGCTCTTGTGAAGATGACAAAAAATGGTACATTGATTTAGCTTGTAGTAACCATATGTCATGCCGAGGAAGTTTTTTCACTAAACTACAGGTACCAAGTGGAAAAGAATGTGTTGAAACAGCTGATGATACTCAACACATGATTGAACATATTAGAGATATAAGGCTTGGAGATATAAGGCTTGGAGATACAAATAGAGCAAAGGTATTATCTAATGTTCTTCATGTTCCTACAATTTCAAAGAACTTGATTTCAGTAGGACAAATGGTAGAGAAGGGCTATCATGTCATATTCAATGAGAATGGGTGTTTCATAAAGAATCCAACAGAAGGCTTCAAGGTCATTGCTCGAGGTAGAAGAGAAGGACAGATGTTCACTTTGGATGTCCAACATCCACATGGAAAGGTCATGTCCATTCAATGTGGGAACAAGAAGATTTCATAGCTGGACTTATGGCACAAAAGAATAGAACACATCAACATTCCAAAGTTGAAGGACATGAGCAAACATGAAGTGGTAAGAGGTCTTGCAAAATTTAATAGCATTGGACTACATGAGTTATGTGAAGCTTGTCAACTAGGAAAGCAAACGAGGCAGCCATTCAAGAGGAGCAATTATGTGGCCCCAAATGTCTTGGAGTTGATACATACAGATGTATGGGGACCAACCTAAGAGACATCAATGGTTGGTAATAGATTCTTTGTCACCTTCATTGATGATCACTCAAGAAAGGTATGGTTGTTTTGTATGAAGCAAAAATCAGAGGTGTTTTCTATATTCAAAAGATTCAAAGTTGAAGTTGAAAAAGAAACAGGAAGCTCTATCAAAACCTTAAGGTCCAATGGTGGAGGAGAATACTTCTCCAAAGAATTTTTAGATTTTCTACAAGAGAATGGGATCAAAAGGCAGTTTACTTGTAGGTATACACCGCAACAAAATGGACTAGCGAAGAGAAAAAATAGGCAAATTGCTGAAATTGCAAGATGCATGCTCAACGAGATGAAGGTACCACTGTTCTATTGCATTGAAGCTACCACAACCACCATTTACTTGATGAATAGATGCACAACATGAGGAATACATTATTTGACTCCAGAGAAGGTATATTCCAGTAAGAAACCTGATCTTACACACCTCAAAGTGTTTGGATGTGTTTGCTTTGTTCACATTCCACAAGAAGTTAGAACAAAGATGGAACCAAGGTCAAAAAAATGCATTTTCATCGGCTACTCGATAGAGCAAAAAGGATACAAGTGTTACAACCCTAGAACAAAGGAAGTAAGAGTCTCGCGAGATGTGTTCTTTGATGAACTAAGACCATGGTATGAAGATAAAGGAAAGGAAAAGATTCTTGAAGAAGATTGTGATGATTATGCAGGAACAAATCAAAGAGAAGTTCAACAATCAAGCACAAAGGTTTCAGGTCCAGAGGCATCTACATCAAATGAAGAATGTTTGGCATGGAGGGGGAATCATTCTTTGTCTCCAAATTCAGCTCATAGTAGAGCCAAAGAAGCAAGTGCTACTCCAAACAGTGAGATAGATGCAAGTGAAGAAGAATATGAAGAGGTAATCACTCCGAAGGTAAAGTTGAATAGGTTAAAGAAGCAACTTTGTAAAGGCAATGAGACAAGATCTTCAAGGACAAGGTATCCAACTCAAAGGCTGAGTTATGATAGTTTCATGGTGAAACATTTTGCATACATGATGCAGGTTATCAAAGACAAAGAGCCTCAGGCATATGAAGAAGCTTGCACACAAGAGGAATGGAAGCAATCTATGAAAGAGGAGATCAAAGCTCTCAAAGATAATCACACATGGGAGCTAGTGCCAAAGAAAGAAGGTATGGAGATTGTTCCACACAAATGGGTGTTTAAAGTAAAGAGGAATGTTGATGGTTCACTAACTAGACATAAAGCTAGATTAGTTGCCAAAGGATTTAAACAAACACAAGGCATAGATTACAATGAAGTTTTCAGCCTTGTTGCAAAGATGGGAACAATCAAAACATTAATAGCAATTGGTGCTTCAAGGAGATGGCCATTATATCAACTCGACATCAAAAATGCATTTCTCAATGGATAACTACAAGAAGAGGTATACATGAGCCAACCGGTTAGATTTGAAGATGAAAACGATACATACTTTGTTTGCATGTTGAAAAAGGCACTTTATGGCTTGAAGCAAGCACCAAGAGCATGGAATCAGAGTTTGGTAGAATATCTAACTAAGTGTGGATACAACCCAAGTAGTGTAGATCCTTTATTGTACATGAAGAATGAAGAAAATAGAGAGGTATATATTTGCATATACATCGATGATCTTGTCATAATAGGAAATGATCTTACAGGGATTAAAGATATCAAAAGGAAACTTGGTAAGGAGTTTAAACAGATCTTGGAGAGCTGAAATATATTTTAGGAATTGAAGTTGTTTATGGAAAAAAGTGGCATCTACGTGATGCAAAGTAAGTACTTGTTGGATGTTATTTTCAGATTTGGAATGAGTGAATGCAAACCACTCACTCAACCCATGGACACAAATGCAAAGATTTTCTCAAATGATGGAGAACTATTGGAAGATGTAATGACATACATAAGCATTGTAGGATCATTAATCTATGCAAACATTACAAGACCTGATTTATCTTATGTTGTTGTACTTTCTCAGTTTATGCAAGCCCCGACAAGTGAACATTTAAATTCAGCCAAGAGAGTGTTGATATACATAAAGCATACATTTAATCATGCTTTGTTTTACAAGTTTGATGAAGAATTACAGGTCAAAGGCTGTAGCGATGCTGATTGGGCAGGTTCAAAGGAAGATAGGAGATCAACCTCAGGTTATGTGTTCATGATAGGAAGCAAACCTATCACATGGAGCTCAAAGAAACAACCTACTGTTGCACTTTCATCCATGGAGACTGAATATAGAGGATTAGCATTTGCCACATGTGAAGCAATGTGGATTAAAAAGCTTTTGGTTCATCTTGAAGTGCAAGTTGTGTGGAGAATGAGTTCTCCTATGCGCAACGGAAGTGTGTAGTGAGCCCTTGTATGTCCAGCACTTGGACAAACATCTGCACCTTAGATAGCTTGCTGCTCTCAATACAAAACTCAGATGGACTTGAGACTTTAGTCAATCAAAGTAGACAAAGAGAGCTTTCTAACAAGCTATAAATGACTTAATTTGGACAAGTTTTGATTAGGAAACACAACTATCAAAGATGAACTACCTATCCACACAGATATGCTAACGAATTGAGCTTCACTCTCAGATTGATAACTCTCTGAATATATATCATTTGAGAAAGATATTTGGTACAGAGAAATTAGACACAAATAGCTTTCCAACAAGATACAAAACAAGTAATTTGGATGAGTTTTGATCAGGAAACTCAACTCACCAAGATAGACCACCTGCACACATAAGTACACTATAAAACTAGACTTTACTATCTGATAGATATCTCACAAAATATAAATGATCTCGTTGAGATATTTGGGACAATGAAAGTAGATGCCAAGAGCTTTCCAAGCACACAAAAATCATGCAATTTGGATATGTTTTGGTTGGGAAATTTAACCAACCAAAATAGACTACCTATCTACACAAGTATACTGAAAAACTATACTTCACTCTTTCACTGATATCTCATAAATTACATAAGCTTTCAAAGAGATATTTGACATGCAGAAAGTGCACGAGATAAGCTTTCCAATGAATGTTGAAACGCACAAAATGGTTACATATGCACTGAGATATGAGCTCTACAACAGAGCTGTGTACAAACTGACGTGCGACTGTAAGGAGTGTAAGGGAAGCCAAATGACTATTGGGAGCTCTTGCCTCTTTCTCTCCTTGTTTTGAATGTGCTCCCACTTCACTTTTATAACCAATGAGCATGTGAAGAAGTTTGTGCCTTCTTCTTAACTCACCACTTTCTCCACTACATGCTACTAACTACAAGGGAGGATATTGTATCTCTTACTCATCATGAATTTTGACTAGACTTTTTCTTTTATTATTTTTTCCTTTTTTCCTCCACTTTTTCTTTATCTTTATATTTGGTAAATTTATCCAAGCATGGCTCATATGAAAATGAGCTTGTACATTTATCTTCAACACTCCCCCTCAAGCTCATTTGGGAGTTATCTTCATCCATGTCCTGTTGATATATTTAGGTAGTGATGTGTGTGAACACTCTAGGACCGCCGGGGCACTTTTTTCCCTCTTTAGGAGGTTTTTTTCCCCCGGCTTGTATATACGCCTATTGCCCTAATGGGCTACTTATCTTTGTACATTCTCTAGTAATACATTCAGTCTTGTGTGTTGTGCTCCAAGCTTCATCTTCTTCCTTGTGCTGTTCGCGTGCTTCCGCAGACGTCTAACTCCAACAATTGGTATCAGAGCAGGTCGTTGCTTCTTCTAGGGCACCGTCGACACTCCTCCGTTTGCAGTCTCAAATTCGCACGGAATTTGGTGAGCATACTCAGGGTGTTTCCGAGATCGCGATCTGAGCTCGTTTTGGCCTCCGAACGCACTATCGCAGCGCTTGTGTAGGCTATTTCGTCCTTTTGTGCCAAAGGTATATACCAACTTCTGTTCGCCAGTTTAAGCGTCTCAAAGTCTGCTACAGGTCTAGTAGAACTCGTCTGGGCAGTTCCATTCAACTTTTTGAGATACAGTCAATTTTTTGCATCAAGGTATTTTAGTCACCGGCCATGGCTGAAAGCAGTGATGTATTCCGTATGTTGGCTGTTGAGGATAAGTTGGATGGTACCAACTACCCATTATGGGCTTATATGATGCGACATGTACTGGTTGCAAAAGGATTGCGGAACATTGTGCAGGGTGTTGAAAGACGTCCTGTTACACCTGTAACCACAGGTACTACAAATACAGGTGTTGGAGGTGATGAAGATGGTGTCGAAGATGATATTCCACAGATTCCTGTTCGTGCTGTTGTTTTTGTTGCACCTACTGCAGAGCAGATTCGTTGGGATGGCAGAGATGCCCAGGCACATGCATTGATAGCTTTGTCTGTAAAACGTGCCATTATTCCTCACATTCGCTCTTGCAGAACAACAAAGGATGCTTGGGATATACTTACCACTTTGTACCAGGCTAGGAATGAGGCTCGTGTTGCTTACCTCCGAAAACAGTTGGAGAGTGAGCACATGAATGAAGGTGATTCTATGGACAGTTTTCTTACAAAGATCAAAGACCTGAAGGAACAATTGATTTCTGCTGATGAGGTTATACCAGATAGCTCACTTGTGCAGACCGTTCTGAATGGCCTTCCTGATTCATATCAAAGTTTTGCCTCTACTCTTCGATTAATGATGAAAGGCAATCCGAATGCAATTAGTCTCTGTTCTGTTGCAGGAAGATCAGTCCAGGCAGAACAGGTCCATTATGCGTGTTGCAGATCAAGCTTTCCTGGCTAGTCAGAAGGGCAAAGGAAAATGGAGCTCTTCTACTAGTAAGCAGAAATCTGCAAATGCTGCACAATCGAAGAACCAGGATAAAGATGAGAAGAAATCAGAAAAGCAGAAATTGTTCTGCAAGTACTGTAAAGGAAATGATCATATTATAAAGAACTGTCCAAAAGTGGCTGCTAAAGAGGCAAAGAAGAAAGAGGCTGGAATGGTTGTTGCAGAGGCCTCTACACCAAAAACAGAGTCTGCAAATCTTGTGCAGGAAGAAGAATGGGCGTTTACTACTGTCTGCAGTTTTGACCCATCTTCTCATGATCAGTGCATGTCTGCAGTAGACTCAGATGTTTGGTACTTTGACAGTGGGGCGACCAAACATATTACCTCGCAGCGCAGTTTCTTCTCTTCACTCGAGCCTGCCCCTACAGGGAATACTGTCACATGTGCCAATAACTCCTCTTATCCTGTTATGGGAGTTGGTAAGATCATTCTGACTACTGCTGATGGTAGTTCTTTCACTTTGTCAGATGCTTTATTTGTGCCAGGGATCAAAAAGAACCTGTTATCAGTTTCTGCATTAGCCAAGATTGGCTTGGTTGTGAAATTCGTTGATGACAGGTGTACAGTCCATGATCTCTCAAATGGCGATGTGATTATTGCTTCTGGCATTTTATGTCGTGGGCTGTATAAGCTCATAGACTATGAAAGATCTGTGAATGATTCGGCATGTGCAGTTCATGATTCTCAGGCTATGTCAGATGCAAAGCTTTGGCATGCACGCTTTGGTCATCTGAATTTTGCTAGTTTGTTACACCTGCAGAAATCTGAAATGGTGTCCTCTTTGCCCAAACTTGAGGCACCTGGAAAACATGTTTGTGAAGGCTGTATTTTGGGCAAAATGCAGCGTTCTTCCTTTCCAAAAGATGGTTCAGTTCGGGCTATGCAGAAATTGCAGCTTGTACATAGTGATGTCTGTGGTCCTATGCAGACACCCTCTTTTGGAAATTACCTTTACTTCGTGACTTTCATTGATGATTTTTCCAGGCATGCATGGGTATATCCACTCAAAGCAAAGTCCGAAGTGTTCATGTGCTTCAAACAGTTTTTGGTTTTGGCTGAAAATCTGTCAGCATGTAAAATGGGCACCCTCCGTTCTGATCGAGGGGGAGAATATATGTCTTCAGATTTTAATGCATTTCTGGCTGAACGTGGGATAAAACACCAGTGTACAGTGCCGTATACACCTCAACAGAATGGAGTTGCTGAACGAAAGAACAGGTCACTCATGGAGATGGCGAGGTGCATGGTCAAAAGTCAGGCTTTACCACATAGTTTCTGGCTTGAGGCTGTCATGTGTGCAGCATATGTACTGAACAGGTGTCCCACCAAAGCGTTGCAGTCTATCACTCCATATGAGGCTTGGCATGACCGCAAGCCATCTGTTGCTCATCTGCGTGTTTTTGGTTGTTTGGCATATGCATTAGTGCCTGAACAACATCGCAGAAAATTGGATGATAAGGCAGTAAAATGTATTTTTATTGGGTACAGTTCTGAAAGTAAAGGCTATCGTCTGTATCATCCACAAACTAAACGCATTCTGGTTAGCCGTGATGTTGTCTTTGTGGAAGATGCTATTCAGCCATTGCTTTCATGTACTAAGGAGACATCTGTTAGCTCCAAAGACATGTATGATACTTTGATGCCTCTTTTTACAGGTGGACAGGCTAGTGCTGGTCCTAATGAGGCAAATTCTCAGCCTTTGCAGGTTTCATATGATGATGCAGATCATTCCATTTCCGATGCAGATTTACATGATGCACTTGCTGATGAGAGAGCTGATATTGAGCAGGCAAAAACTATGCCAAAATGGCTGGTGCAGACTTTGCGTGACAGCAAATTAGATGCACCTTTGTCATATCGTACTCGTTCAGGCTCTCATAGTACCTCCTTTGCATCAGATTGCTATGCTATGGCTGCATCTAGTCTTTGTGATGAGAATGAGCCTGTTTCTTTTGATGAAGCACAGAATTCAGAAAATTGGATGGCTGTTATGCAATCTGAATATGATGCTATAATGAAGAATGGTACATGGTCCTTATGTGACTTGCCTCCTGGCAAGAAGGCCATTGGCACTAAGTGGGTATACAAGCTGAAGTGTAAACCTGATGGTACCGTTGACAGGTATAAGGCTAGGCTTGTTGCAAAGGGTTATGCGCAGGAAAGAGGCATTGATTTTGATGAGACCTTTGCACCTACATGTCGTATGACTACTGTTCGGAGCATTTGTGCACTTGCAGCCCATCATGGTTGGAATGTACATCAGTTGGACATTAAAACAGCATTTCTGAATGGTGACTTGCATGAAGAAGTGTATGTTTTTCAGCCCCGTGGCTTTGTGCAGAAAGGGCATGAAAACCAGGTTTGCAGGTTAAAGAAGGCATTATATGGTTTAAAGCAAGCACCACGTGCTTGGTATGAGAAGATACATGCCTATCTGATTGCATATGGTTTTGAGAACAGTCCAACTGAAAGCACCTTATATGTTAAACGTGCTAATGATGTGCTTCTGATCATTGTTGTCTATGTTGATGACATGCTGCTCACTGGTCCTATTGAGACACATATTGCTGATTTTAAGGCTGATTTGCATGCCTCATTTGAGATGTCTGATTTGGGGCATTTGCATCACTATTTGGGCATTCAGTTTATGCACGTTGATGGTGGAATGGCTTTGTGTCAAACGAAATATATTGACACAGTATTGCAGCGTTTTGGCCTTGAAGACTATAAGCCTATTGCCACTCCTATGGAGACAGGTTTACGATTGAGTCTTCATGATGCTGGAGATGCATTTGATGCTGTTCTCTATCAGCAGGTTGTTGGATGCTTGATTTACTTATGCATTACTCGGCCAGATATTCAGTTTGCTGTCTCACAGATGAGCAGGTTTATGCATTGCCCAGGAGTCATGCATTGGAAAGCGGTTAAGCGCACCTTTCGCTACTTGAGTGGTACTCGGCTACTTGGGTTGTTTTATCCCAAGGGGGGATCACTACCGCCAGATTTGCATGCTTTTTCTGACTCAGATTGGGCTGGTTGCTATGACACTTGTGTGTACACCAGTGGTTTTTGCTTCATGCTTGGTAGCTCATGTATATCTTGGTTGAGCAAGAAGCAGCCTACTGTGGCCACTTCCAGTTGTGAGGCTGAGTATAGGGCAGCTTTCACAGCGACTGTTGAGTGTGTGTGGCTCAGACGCCTTATGGCTGATTTGGATGTTGGCCAGTCTTCTGCCACCACCATCTTCACTGACAGTCAGAGCGCATTGGCAGTTGCGAGGAACCCTGTGTTCCATGCTCGCACTAAGCACATTGAGGTGCATTATCACTATGTCAGGGAGAGGTTCTCTGCTCGGGAGATCAGCTTGGCATATGTGCCCACGCAGGAGAACATTGCAGACCTTTTCACGAAGGCTCTGCCTAGGGAGAAGTTTGAAGCTTTTCGCAAAGCTTTGGGCTTACTTCCTTTTGTGGAGTGATTTCCACATAGCTTGGCACTTCCTTATACATGAGTGCCAGCTCCTTGTTCACCGCATCACTCCCAGGAGGGATTTGTTGATATATTTAGGTAGTGATGTGTGTGAACACTCTAGGACCGCCGGGGCACTTTTTTCCCTCTTTAGGAGGTTTTTTTCCCCCGGCTTGTATATACGCCTATTGCCCTAATGGGCTACTTATCTTTGTACATTCTCTAGTAATACATTCAGTCTTGTGTGTTGTGCTCCAAGCTTCATCTTCTTCCTTGTGCTGTTCGCGTGCTTCCGCAGACGTCTAACTCCAACATGTCCGTCAAATTTATCGCATCCTTGAAACCTTTGAGTTTAGAAGCATCCAAGAACTTTGTAAACATATCTGCAACCTGCTCTTTGGTTCTGATGAACTTTACCTCCATATCTTTGCTCAGCACCTTCTCCCTTACATAGTGGTAGTGGACCTCTATGTGCTTGCTCCTTGCATGAAACATAGGATTGCTTGCCAAGTAAATACTTGACATGTTATCACCGTATATAGGGATGGTTCCAACTTGCACTCCAAGATCAGCCAAAAGCTTTTTAATCCGCATTGCTTCACATGTGGCAAAAGCTAATCCTCTATATTCAGCCTCCACAGATGAAAGTGCAACAGTCGGTTGTTTCTTTGAGCTCCATGTGATAGGTTTGCTTCCTATCATGAACACATAACCTGAGGTTGATCTTCTATCTTCCTTTGAACCTGCCCAATCAGCATCACTAAAGCCTTTGACCTGCAGTCTTCATCAAACTTGTAAAATAAAGCATGATTAATTGTATGCTTTATGTATCTCAGCACTCTCTTGGCTGAATTTAAGTGTTCACTTGTCGGGGCTTGCATAAACTGAGAAAGTACACCAACAACATAAGACAAATCAGGTCTTGTAATGTTTGCATAGATCAATGATCCTACAATGCTTCTGTATGTCCTTACATCTTCCAATGGTTCTCCATCAATTGAACAAATCTTTGTATTTGTGTCCATGGTTTGAGTGAGTGGTTTGCATTCACTCATTCCAAATCTGAAAAGAACATCCAACAAGTACTTCTTTTGCATCAAGTAGATGCCACTCTTTCCATAAACAACTTCAATTCCTAAAAAATATTTCAGCTCTCCAAGATCTGAAATTTTAAACTCCTTACCAAGCTTCCTTTTGATATCTTTAATCCCTGTAACATCATTTTCTGTTATGATGAGATCATCGACGTATATGCAAATATATACCTCTCTATTTTCTTCCTTCTTCATGTACAACGAAGGATCTGCACTACTTGGGTTGTATCCACACTTAGTTAGATACTCTACCAATCTCTGATTCCATGCTCTTGGTGCTTGCTTCAAACCATAAAGTGCCTTCTTCAACCTGCAAACAAAATCTAGATGGTTTTCATCTTCAAATCCAACCGGTTGACTCATGTATACCTCTTCTTGTAGTTCTCCATTGAGAAAGGCATTTTTGATGTCGAGTTGATATAATGGCCATCTCCTTGAAGCACCAATTGCTATTAAGGTTCTGATAGTTCCCATCTTTGCAACGGGGTTGAAAACTTCATCATAATCTATGCCTTGTGTTTTTTTAAATCCTTTGGCAACTAATCTAGCTTTATATCTAGCTAATGAACCACCAACATTCCTCTTTACTTTAAACACCCATTTGTTTGGAACAATCTTCATACCTTCTTTCTTTGGCACTAGCTCCCATGTGTGATTATCTTTGAGAACTTTGATCTCCTCTTTCATAGCTTGCTTCCATTCCTTTTGTGTGCAAGCTTCTTCATATGTCTCAGGCTCTTTGTCTTTGATAACATGCATCATGTATGCAAAATGTGTCGCCATAAAACTATCATAACTCAACCTTTGAGTTGGATACCTTGTCCTTGAAGATCTTCTTTCATTGCCTTTGGAGAGTTGCTTCTTTAACCTATTTAGCTTTACCATCGTAGTGATTACCTCTTCATATTCTTCTTCACTTGCATCTACCTCATTATTGAGTAGCACTTGCCTCTTTGGCTCTACTATGAGCTAAATTTGGAGACAAAGAATGACTCCCCCTCCATGTTGAACATTCTTCATTTGATGTAGATGCCTCTGGACCTGAAGCCTTTGTGCTTGATTGTTGAACTTCTCTTTGATTTGTTCCTGCATAATCATCACAATCTTCTTCAAGAATCTTTTCCTTTCCTTTATCTTCATACCATGGTCTTAGTTCATCAAAGACCACATCTCGCGAGACTCTTAATTCCTTTGTTCTAGGGTTGTAACACTTGTATCCTTTTTGCTCCGTCGAGTAGCCGATGAAAATGCATTTTTCTGATCTTGGTTCCATCTTTGTTCTAACTTCTTATGGAATGTGAACAAAGCAAACATATCCAAACACTTTGAGGTGTGTAAGATCAGGTTTCTTACCGGAATATACCTCTTCTGGAGTCAAGTGATGTATTCCCGATGTTGTGCACCTATTCATCAAGTAAATTGCGGTTGTGGTAGCTTCAGCCCAATAGTACAATGGTACCTTCATCTCGTTGAGCATGCATCTTGCAATTTCAGCAATTTGCCTATTTTTCCTCTCAGCTACTCCATTTTGTTGTGGTGTATACCTACAAGTGAATTGCCTTTTGATCCCATTCTCTTGTAGAAAATCTGAAAATTCTTTGGAGAAGTATTCTCCTCCACCATCGGACCTTAAGGTTTTGATAGACCTTCCTGTTTCCTTTTCAACTTCAACTTTGAACCTTTTGAGTATAGAAAACACCTCTGATTTTTGCTTCATACAAAACAGCCATACCTTTCTTGAGTGATCATCAATGAAGGTGACAAAAAATCTATTACCAGCCATTGATGCCTCTTGGGTTGGTCCCCATACATCCGTATGTATCAAGTCCAAGAAATTTGGAGCCACATAATTGCTCCTCTTGAATGGCTGCCTCGTTTGCTTTCCTAGTTGACAAGCTTCACATAACTCATGTAGTCCAATGCTATTAAATTTTGGAAGACCTCTTACCACTTCATGTTTGCTCATGTCCTTCAGCTTTGGAATGTTGATGTGTCCTATTCTTTTGTGCCATAAGTCCAGCTCTAAAATCTTCTTGTTCCCACATTGAATGTACATGACCTTTCCATGTGGATGTTGGACATCCAAAGTGAACATCCTTCCTTCTCGTCTACCTCAAGCAATGACCTTGAAGCCTTCCTTTGGATTCTTTATGAAGCACCCATTCTCATTGAATATGACATGATAACCCTTCTCTACCATTTGTCCTACTGAAATCAAGTTCTTTGAAATTGTAGGAACATGAAGAACATTAGATGGTACCTTTGCTCTGCTTGTATCTCCAAGCCTTATATCTCCAATGTGTTCAATCATGTGTTGAGTATCATCACTTATTTCAACACATCCTTTTCCAATTGGTACCTGTAGATTAGTGAACAAACTTCCTTGGCATGACATATGGTTACTACAACTTGAATCAATGTACCATTTTTTATCATCTTCACAAGAGCTTCTATACTCATGTCTCATTGCAAGTAGTGTGTCCTTGCTTCCTTCACTTGAGGTGCTTGCATAGTTGCTTTGGTTCCTTTGATTGCCTCCATTTGGCCTTCCATTCTTCAGCCAACAATCACTAGCATAGTGTCCTACTTTACCACAATGATATATTATACCTTTATGAGAATTGTAGGAGCTTCAGCCTCTTCCTCTACTTCTACCTCGACCTCTTCCTTGTGTGTTGGCATTTGATGCATCCTTGTTGTCTTCTAAATTGTTTTGATTGTAGTTGGAGTGGTTGTGACCTCTTCCTTTTCCTCTTGAGCCTCCTCTTGAGTTTCTTCCTTTACCTCGACCTGCATATAACATTTGGTTGTGGTTGTCCTTTCCTTTGGGACCACCGAAGCTAAGCTCTTCTGTGACAAGATGAGGGATCAGTTGTTCAAAACCTGGATATACATCTTTCAAGTTAATGGAAGTTATAAAAGGCTTCCATCTTTCATCTTCTCTCAAGCCATTGAGAGTATAACACACAAGATCTTAATCTTCAACAGTTGTGCCAATAGAAGCTAAAGCATCACTTAGCTCCTTAATCTTCAACGTATATTCAGCTATGGATTGACTCAAACTTTTCTTGATTGTGTTCAACTCATTCTTGAGTTGAAGTTTACTAGCTTTGGTATTTGTTGAATACATCCTTTCAAGAGCTTCCCAAGCATCCTTAGCTTTCTCTAGATGTTGAATATGACCTACCATGGCATTAGTAATGACTTGCGAAATGAGGAACATGACTCTCCTATTCCTCTCTTCCCATTCTTTTGCTTGCCTCCTTTGGACTTCGGTGGCCATAACTTGATTGATTTGAGGTTGAGCATCATCGCCGCTCACAATACCCCATAAGCCTTTGCCCATTAGGTAGTTGGTCATTCTAAATCTCCATACGGGATGGTTATCTTTATCCAACTTCTCTACTTCTTGACCCAAGTTAGCCATTGAAGAGTATCAAAGACTTTGAGAGTTACCTCGAATACTTATAGTCCTTTGCTCTTGCGTTTGTGAAGCTCCCTCTTGTTTTGTAGCTCCTCTTTTGCTTTGCTTCAACTCCATCTCTGATCATGAAGCTTCAACACCAAGTTCGCTCTGATACCAACTGTGGAGAATGAGTTCTCCTATGCGCAACGGAAGTGTGTAGTGAGCCCTTGTATGTCCAGCACTTGGACAAACATCTGCACCTTAGATAGCTTGCTGCTCTCAATAAAAAACTCAAATGGACTTGAGACTTTAGTCAATCAAAGTAGACAAAGAGAGCTTTCTAACAAGCTATAAATAACTTAATTTGGACAAGTTTTGATTAGGAAACACAACTGTTAAAGATGAACTACCTATCCACACAGATATACTAAAGAATTGAGCTTCACTCTCGGACTGATAACTCTCTGAATATATATCCTTTGAGAAAGATATTCGGTATAGAGAAAGTAGACACAAATAGCTTTCCAACAAGATACAAAACATGTAATTTGGATGAGTTTTGATCAGGAAACTCAACTCACCAAGATAGACCACCTGCACACATAAGTACACTATAAAACTAGACTTTACTATCTGAGAGATATCTCACAGAATATAAATGATCTCATTGAGATATTTGGGATAGTGAAAGTAGATGCCAAGAGCTTTCCAAGAACACAAAAATCATGCAATTTGGATATGTTTTGGTTGGGAAATTTAACCAACCAAAATAGACTACCTATCTACACAAGTATACTAAAAAACTAGACTTCACTCTTTCACTGATATCTCATAAATTACATAAGTTTTCAAAGAGATATTTGACATGCAGAAATGCACGAGATAAGCTTTCCAATGAATGTTTAAACGCACAAAATGGTTACATATGCACTGAGATATGAGCTCTGCAACAGAGCTGTGTACAAACTGACGTGCGACTGGAAGGAGTGTAAGGGAAGCCAAAATGACAAAATGGCCAGATCCGACTACTAGGAGCTCTTGCCTCTTTCTCTCCTTGTTTTGAATGTGCTCCCACTTCACTTTTATAACCAATGAGCATGTGAAGAAGTTTGTGCCTTCTTCTTAACTCGCCACTTTCTCCACTACATGCTACTAACTACAAGGCAAGATATTGTATCTCTTACTCATCATGAATTTTGACTAGACTTTTTCTTTTATTATTTTTTCCTTTTTTCCTCCACTTTTTCTTTATCTTTATATTTGGTAAATTTATCCAAGCATGGCTCATATGAAAATGAGCTTGTACATTTATCTTCAACAAGTTGGAACCATCCCTATACACGGTGATAACATGTCAAGTATTTACTTGGCAAGCAATCCTATGTTTCATGCAAGGAGCAAGCACATAGAGGTCCACTACCATTATGTAAGGGAGAAGGTATTGAGCAAAGATGTGGAGATAAAGTTCATCATAACCAAAGAGCACGTTGCATATATGTTTACAAAGTTTTTGGATGCTTCTAGACTCAAAGGTTTCAAGGATGTGATAAATTTGCAGGACATGGCTGAAGATAACTCCCAAATGAGCTTGAGGGGGAGTGTTGAAGATAAATGTACAAGCTCATTTTAACATAAGCTATGCTTGGATATATTTACCAAATATAAAGATAAAGGAAAAGAAGAGAAAAAGAAAAAGAAAAAAAAAGTCTAGTCAAAATTCATGATGAGTAAAAGATACAATATCTGCCTTATAGTAAGTGGCATGTAGTGGGCAAAGTGGTGAGTTAAGAAGGAGGCACAAACTTCTTCACATGTTCATTGGTAATAAAAGTGGAGTGGGAGCACATTCTAAACAAGAAGAGAAAGAGGCAAGATCTCCCAATAGTCGGATTTTGTCATTTTGTCTTCCCATAGACTCCTTCAAGCCACACATCATTTTGTACACAGCTCTATTGTGAAGCTCATATCTCAGTATATATGTAACCATTTATTGCTTTTAAACACTCATTCGAAAGCTTATCTTGTGTACTTTCTCTATCTAAATATCTCCTTCAAATCTTATATATTCTGTGAGATATCAGTCAAAGAGTGAAGTCTAATTTTTTAGCATCCCTATCTAGACAGGTAGTCTATTTTGGTTGGTTAAGTTTCCCAACCAAAACATATCCAAATTGCTTGATTGTTAGCTTGTTGGAAAGATCTTTGCATTTACTTTCTTTCTCTTAAATATCTCATTCAAAGGATTTATATTCTATGAGATATCCATCTGAGAGTGAAGTCTAGTGTTTTAGTATACTTATGTGTGCAGGTGGTCTATTTTGTTTAGTTGAATTTCCTAACCAAGATCATCCAAATTACTTGATTTTTAGCTTCTTGGAAATCTATTTGTGTGCACTTTATTTGTCTCAAATATCTTCCTCAAAGAATATATATTCAAGGAGTTATCAGTCCGAGAGTGAAGTTCAATTCTTCAGCATACTTATGTGGACAGGTAGTTCATCTTCGTCAGTTGTGTTTTCTAATCAAAATTTGTCCAAATTAAGTTATTTATAGCTTTTCAAAAAGCTCTCTTTGTCTATTTTGATTGACTAAAGTCGTAGGTCCATTTGAGTTTTGTATTGAGATCGGCAAGCTATACAAGGTGCACTTGTTTGTCCAAGTGTTGGACATATAAGGGTTCACTACACATTTTCGTTGCACATAGGAGAACTCATTCTTCATAGACCTTAGGTAATTCAACTATGAAATCCATGGAGATACTCTCCAGCTTCCCATTGGGAATATTGAATGGGTGAAGCAGCCCTCCAATCCTAAACCTTTTAGCTTTATTGACCTAGCATTTTGTGCACCTAAACACATACTCTAGGAAGTCCTTATGAAGTCCAGGCTAGTAAAACTGCCTCTTAACAAGATCATAAGTCTTGTTAACTCTTGGGTGTCCCACACTAGGTGTTTCATGACACTCATACAAAATGTGACGTCTCATCTCAAGTTCTCTAGGGACACACACCTTACCCTTATATAATAGATATCCATCATGGATACTATAATACTTCCATTTGAATCCTTCTTGAGTACACGTCGATACTCCATCCTCACTAGAAACCCATGTATCGCAATCCTCATTCTATATGGCTTCCCAAATCTCAGAATATGTAAGATTAAGCCTACATTTCCCTTTAATGGACTCAAGTAGCTCACTAGTGATCTAAGTAAAACTAAGTCCGTTGAGCATAGGCATGCGACTAAGCGAGTTAGCCACTACATTAAACTTTCCCTTCCTATACCTAAGCTCATAATCACCATCAGGCCTTATGACCTTTAAGGTTTTTTTTTATTAGAGAGCAACTTAATGGTCTATTGATCAAACACTATCATGACTTTGGCACCATATAAGTAATGGCATCACTTCTTCAAAGCATGGACAATTGCATACAAATCCTTCTCATAGACGGAGTAATTCTTCTCCACAGGTTCTAGTTTCTTACTCTCAAAAGCTATGGGTCAACCATCTTGAACTAAAACCACTCCTATAGCAAAATCACTCATGTAAATCTCAACCACAAAGGGTTTATTGGGATCTACTATGTGCAAAAGTGGATTTGTAGAAATTGATACTTTCAATTTCTCCATACTTTGCTTCTATTCATCTCCCCAATGAAAGGCTTTCCCTTTCCCTTTAAGTTGTTCTGTCATCAAGACAACAATTTTGGCATAATTCTTAATGAATCTTTGATAGAATCTTGATAAACCTAGGAAGATCTGTAGCTTTTCCAGGTTCCTTGGATGTGGCCATTCCATGATAGCCTATACTTTTTCAGGATCCATCTAGATTCTATTTTGGGAGACTATATGCCCAAGGTATCTAAACATTGTTCTGAAAAATTCACAGAGACATCCTCTACCCTAATCCTGATATGATGATACCCTAATCTAAGGTCAAGCTTGCTAAAATACCTAGCTTGATGTAACTGATCAAATATGTCTTCAAATCTAGGCATTGGAAAACTATTTTTGATAGTTACCTTGTTTAGTGCTATATAATCTATGCATAATCTCATAGAGCTGTCCTTTTTCTTAACCAAGAGCATTGGGGATGCCCAAGGTGAGTTACTAAGTCTAATGAAGCCCTTATTTAAGTAGTCTTGTGATTGCCTCTCAAGCTCCTCATGCTGAGACATTAAGCCTATAAGGTGGCTTACAAATAGGGTTAGTGTTAGTAACTACCTCAATAGCATGGTCAATGTTCCCTCTTTCAGGTGGTAGCCCTTTAGGTAAGTCAATGGGAAGAACATCTCTAAATTCAAACATAAGATCTTTAAAACCTTTAACAACACACTCTTGCAAGAAAGAATAGTAAAAATTCATGTCCATATTTACATTTCTAGCATGAAAATATACATTAGATGAAGTGTTTGTATAATACTCAAAGTCCTAACTATACAACAAAAAGATCTCCTGTACATGCTGAAAATGACAAAGACTATACAACTCCAAAGATGAGATGAGAGGTGCACTAGGTACATCTCTCTCTCTCTATCTCTCTCTCTCTCTCCCCCTCTGTATACAAAATTTACTTCCATTTCTTTCAAACTCAAAAGTGTTGTTTTGGTAACTACATTTAAGGGTGCCTCCCAACCCCCATATCCACTCTCTTCATAGAACAAGATTTGTCCTCTCCATATTCATAATTTGGAAGTCCATAAGGTCAATGTAATCCCATATCTTGACTTCCAAATTGGATACCATAGTATCCCATCCTCTTGTCCTCCCCTTGCATCATAGATACTATGTATTTATGTGCATTGGAATGCTGGGGAATCTTTAACTTCTTGACCAAAGCATAGTTTATGAAGTTGTAAGTGGCAGAGTCATCTATCATGACTCGCGCCCTAGTCCTGTGTACACTACCATGAAGTTTAACAAAGTCATGAGGTCCAAACTGAGGTGACCACAATGATTGTGTCAAACAACATGTGTGCTCAATGTCCTCGTGCATCACTTTGACTCCCTTACAGCTAGAGCTTCCATGAATAGGAAATGTCTGCACTAGGTGGACCGCATTTTTACCCTTATCGGCCATACTACTCTTTGGTCCTCTCTTCTTCTCTTCCACCTTCTTGAGTGGACAGTTCCAATGTGAATGGCTAGGAGACAAACACCTAAAACACAAGTTCTCTCTCTTGGCCATCTCAAATTGCTCAATAGGAAATCTAGGTCCTTGTGATCTTTGTTTCTTGATAAAGATTTTGTTTCTCCCCATTAACACTTTCTTCTTGAACTTTGTCGTGCTAAGAGGTTTGAGGGGTTGATCTGTCTCCATAGGAGTATACTGAGGATAGTTATGGTCCTCATAAATCTAAGCATACTTGATCGCCTCCTCAAATGTCTTAGGAGTATTCCTTCTTACCTCTCTCTTGATGGCTTTATCTAAGCCCCTAACAAACCCTCTTGTTTTTTGAAAATCATCCAAACCCTTGTTTTAGTATGATCTCCCTATAGTGGAATATGTAGACTATCAAAGGCCTACCTCTCTTAGTAATCCTATTCCACTCATCCTAGTTCCTCTCTTCCTCATTCTCAAGAAGAATCTCTTTGCAAAAAAGAGTTTCAAACTGAGTTAGGAAAAGGAACATCCTTCCTATGCATCTCAATTATAGGAAGAGTAGGCATCTCTCTTTCCTTCCTAGCTAGGAAAGAGATAACATGTGTCTCAAGTGAGATCATCTGAGGCTTAAGCTCTTCGATGAGAGAAGTCTTGCTACCAATGTCTCTCTCTAACCTAAGGGTTTGTTCATTTAACTATGTGAATTGTTTCTGTGTAACAAATTCATCATAGAGTTCCACATAAAAATACTCTTCTTCTTGTCACTCTTTTCCCTCTACTTTTTGCTCAACTTCTTGCTCATGTTCTACCTCTTCCATCCTATGGTTAGGGTCCTCTAGTTGCTTCTCTCTAGGTGGAGAAGAGTGCTCTAAAGGTTGCTTAACCTTAGGATCCATTTTTCACTCCCCTCATTTAGTAACTAGAGTGTATAAAAGCAATGGAAGTAAACCTAATATGCAAGAAAGAGAGAAAAAATTAGTACTAGAGCACTTCCTTGATACAAATTAGTCCTTCCAAAGCAAATTTGAAGCAATCTTTAAAGCATCAATGAGCTGATCTGCAATCGTTGCGAGGCCCAAACAAAAATTCAAAATGCCCATTTGGCCTAAGGGGGATCTCAGCACCAAATACCAACAAAAATGATGTTGAAAGTGTGTGGTAATAGCTCAAAATATATAAACTGAGAAAAAATGAAACACTTTTGGTCCTTGCCAATCCTTGCCAGTCAATAACGAATGGTCCAACACCTGTACATGAAAGAGGGTACTCCAAGTGAAAAAATTCGATTCTGATGCCAAATGACAAAAAACTAGGCTCATGAGTGGATGCCTAGTCTCTGCGGAAGCATTGCAGAGGGATTTTGGTTGGGCAAAACCTCTCCAAATCAACCGCTTCTTGTTTCTAAGCAAATCTTAATAATACCTATTCATAACATGACAAAACTATGGGTCAAAGAAAGGGTATGTCAAGGATGGGAAGCAAAAGAGAAATTCTTTAGAAAGAAGGTACTTTGGGAGCTTGAAAGTAGATGCTTGAAAAGTATTTCTCCTATTCTAATGGCCCTTATCCCATATCCAAAACCCATATACATACTTGCATGATCATTTTCCCAAGATCTTGTCCACTTGCCTCTCATACGCTTCTCCAAAATCACAAAGAACCAAGATTGTATAGACCTCAAGGTGGAGATAAGCGTGTCCTTCCACGAAATCATGGGCAGCTCAGGAGGCAAGGATTAATCCCATATAGCATGTAAAAGGTGTTGTTTTCGGGTATAATAAGGAGTCTCTTCATTGTTGACTTCAACCTTGAGAGGGGAGAGAGGAGGTTGAGCGAGGCCCTTGGGCACTCATCTGTGGTTGCTCTTGGGCGTGCATGGTGTGAACTCACCTCCTATTGAGTCTCTCTCTCTACACAAATGCTTGCGTGGTTGTCGTCCTGCTCTGATACCAACTGTTAGAGTTGCCTCTTATGAACTCCCCTATTTTGGGAGAAGCTTGGCATAGACTTTGATGATGGCATTAGAGTTGCCTCTTATGAACTCCCCTATTTTGGGAGAAGCTTGGCATAGACTTTGATGATGGCATTGATGAACCGCCAGCTAGACTTATCAAGAGCACACAAAGAACTTCTCAAAAAATGTGCCGCCTAGCCACGTACCCTTCTTCATTATATGCTCGATCTCTTACCATAATCAAATGAGCCTCCAAATGGCCTCACACATGGGTGCCACTCATGTGTGACCCCATCTAAATGGAGCTTAGAGGTGGTTCCCACCTCTCTCCCTTACAACACTCCATATAACACCCGGATTGATGTTCGTGCAACAAAACAGAGACTAACTCCTCAAAAATTAAGGCATTTGGATCGCCTTTCATCATCAATCGAAGGGTAGAAGCAAAACTTTGATACGAGTACGCAAGACCATTCAGAATATTTTGCACAAGTGAACTGTTTGGCGAGACTTCATCAACAAAAATGAATTGTTCCTTTAAATCTTTGATCTTTGTCAAAAAATTGTCCATAGAATCTCTTTCATTCATATGATCACTCCAATTATTTTTGGAGGTAAGCAACGCGAGCCTCATTTCTTGCTTGGTATAAGGTGGTAAGTGTATCCCAATCAGTCTTTGCTATTTTCAAGAGCGAATATGAGGGATAATGGCATGTTTGACAAACAAAGCTATCAATACATGTGCTTGAGCTACTTTGCCATCGCATCGAAGTTGTTTTTGTAGTAGGTGCAGCAGGAACCACAACACGAATATTAGATACTCATACAAGACGGGTTAGCATATACTCGACATAACCATCAAAAGGATTTTGATTTTGTTGAACATGTTAGAAGTATCGAAAGGAAATGTAAAGTGGGACATGAGGGGGGCCACCATAAAAAGGCCCATCCCCTCACTCTTTGTAGAATTTTTACTAGTGAATAGAATGAGCTTTTCTTTTTGCAACATTCATGCACATGAATGAATCCATCTTTTGAATGTGATTCTTGCATGTTCTTTTGCTTGAGTTATCTATCATCATGCCATGATTTTGTGAACATTTCATGTGCTTTTGAGTTTTGTGTTGCAAGATTCTCTTGTAATTACAGTTTAGTCATGAATTTCCAAGATCGATCACCATGTAGTGTGGTGTTGCATTAATTTTTTTGTTTGCATACCTTATGCTTATTCTTGTTAATATTTGGACTATCATACACATGGTTTTGTTGAGTAACAAGGAAAATATGGTCATTTTAGTGTTCAAATTATTAACACCATCAAATGGGTTTCCATTTCCTATCATCCATCATCTATCAAATTTTTCAACCATTTTCCATCAACTCTCATCCATCATCCTTCATCTATCAGCTCCATCACCCTTGGTTGGTTGCTTATTGTTGAAGTTGAGGTTGTTTGTGATAGATTTTATTGAAGGATATCTCCAAGGAGCTTTTCCATTTTGTATGCCTACTACTATAAATTGCAATTAGATTGAGGTATACTCTTTTTGGATTGATAATTTGAAAGTGGAGATGAGTGCTACTACTATTAGTATGATATGCATATTTGTTGGAGTTATATGTATGTGGAAGCATGCAAACAACACAAGGAAGAAGAAGAAGCTTAGAGCACAACACACACAATACTAAATGTATTACCACTATAATGTACGAAGATAAGTAGCCCGTTAGGGCAATAGGCATATATACAAGACAAGGGAAAAAAACCTCCTAAAGAGGGAAAAAAAGTGCCCTGATGGTTTTAGAGTGTTCACACACATCACTACCTAAATATATCAGCAAATCCCCCAGGGGAGTGATGCAGTGAACAAGGAGATGGCACTCATGTATAAGGAAGTGCCAAGCTATGTGCAATAAATCCACAAAAGGAAGTAAGCCCAAAGCTTTGCGGAAAAAAGGTAGAGCCTTCGTAAAAAGGTATGCAATGTTCTACTGTGTGGGCACATATGCCAAGCTGATCTCCCCAGCAGAGAACCTCTCTCAGACATAATAATAATAATGCACCTCAATGTGCTTAGTGCGAGCATGGAACACAAGGTTCCTCGCAACTGCCAATGTGCTATGACTGTCAGTGAAGATGGTGGTGGCAGAAGATTGACCAACACCCAAATCAGCCATAAGGTATCTGAGCCACACACACTCAACCGTCGTTGTGAAAGCTTCCCTATACTCAGCCTTACAACTAGAAGTGGCCACAGTAAGCTACTTCTTACTCAACCAGGATATACATGAGCTACCAAGCATGAAGCAAAAGCCACTAGTGGACACACAAGTGTCATAGCAACCAGCCCAATCACTGTCAAAAAAAGCATGCAAATCAGGCGGTAGACAATCCAAGTATTTGGGTACCACTCAAGTAGTAAAAGATGCTCTTAATTGCCTGCCAATGCTTGACACCTGGGCAATTCATAAATGAGACAGCAAACTGAATATATACCCGAGTAATGCATAGGTAAATCAAGCATCCAACAGCCTGCTCATAGAGAATAGCATCAAATGCATCTTTAGCATCATGAAGACTCAATCGTAAACCTGTCTCCATAGGAGTGGCAATAGGCTTATAGTCTTCAAGGCCAAAACGCTACAATAATGTGTCAATATATTTCATTTGACACAAAGCCATTCCACCATCAACTTACATAAACTGAATGCCCAAATAGTGATGCAAATGCCCCAAATCAGACATCTCAAATGAGGCATGCAAATCAGCCTTAAAATCAACAATATGCCTGTCACGAGGACTAGTGAGCAGCATGTCATCAACATACACCACAATGATCACAAGCATATCATTAGCACGCTTAACATATAAGGTGCTTTTAGTTGGACTGTTCTCAAAACCATGTGCAATGCGATAGGCATGTATCTTTTCATTACAAGCATGTGGTGATCGCTTTAAACTATATAATGCCTCCTTTAACCTACACACCTGGTTTTCATGCCCTTACTGCACAAAGCCATGGGGCTAAAAAACATACACTTCTTCATGCAATTCACCATTCAGAAATGTTGTTTTAATGTCCAACTGATTTACATTCCAACCATGATGAGCTACAAGTGCACAAATGCTATGAAGAGTAGCCATTCGGCAAGTAGGTGCAAAGGTTTCATCAAAATCAATGCCTCTTTCCTATGCATAACCCTTTGCAACAACCCTAGCCTCATACCTGTCAGATGTTCCATTAGGATTACGCTTCAGTTTGTATATCCACTTAGTGCTGATGGCCTTCTTGCTAGGACGCAATTCACATAAAGACCAGGTACCATTCTTCATTATAGCATCATATTCAGATTGCATAGTATCCATCCAATTTTCTAAATTTTGTGCTTGATCAAATGAAACAGGTTCAGTCTCATCACATAGACTAGAGGCAGCCATAGCATAGCAATCTGATGCAAAAGAGGCACTATGAGAGCCTAATCGAGTATGATATGACAGAGGTGCATCTAATTTCCTATCACGCAAAGTCTGCACCAACCATTTTGTCATAGTTTTTGCCTGCTAATATCAGCTCTCTCATCAACAAGTGCACCATGTAAATCTGCATTAGAAATGGAATGATCTGCATCATCATATGAAACCTACAAAGGTTGAGAAGTTGCCTCATTAGGACCATCACTAGACTATCCACCTATAAAAAGAGGCAGCAAAGTATCTGTGTACCTAAGTCGTGAAGCCTTAGGGACTTGTGTCGATGAGACTAAATCTCAATCGCCCCACAAGTGCATATAGTGGTGGATCGATACATGTTTAATTATCAATCCGAGGAACCATATGAACCAAGTGTATGAAGGCGTGTGCGCACATGATGGAACGTGAGTGGCTAAGCTACAATGCATGTGAAAAGACTTGACTACCTATCAAACTCACTAATCCTCTGAAAATGCATGTCATGATACTATTTATAGCAATAAACACAAATTTGAACTTTTCTCTTAGCTCCAAACTCTAACTATGAGCAATATCGGGTTCATTTCGAAGCTCTCGACGAGACGCATCTATTGGTCGTATTTTCACTTAAATGTGACAAATCTTCTTCACCTTATGAGCAAAATAGTGAAGGGTGGGAAACACCAACACTCGGTCTATGACTCATAATGGCTCACACACACACTACAATAGTTCAAAAGTGATGAGAAGGGATAGATAATAGTCCTACACGCACATTCCAAGCATTACACACACACACAAGATCATAGAGAAGGAGGAAATCAGCAAGAAAGAAGAAAACTCGAAATTTCTTTTCCAATTCTTCACAATGGCAAAAGTCTCTTACAAGAGTCACAAAGTGACTTATATACATGTGCCCTAAAAATGGTCCTTTTACACAAGAGACCGGCACTTTTATTGACTAACTCTAATTTCCTATTATTTTACAAGAGTTATGTTACAAGGATTTGGGGCTCATGCATCTAGAGGACTCCTCTAGTGCATTTACATCGATTTCATGAGATTTCCGTAAGCATTTGAAGAAGAAAAATTGTCCCCATAATTTTGAAAATTTTGGGGCTCCTCTTTAGTGCTCTATTTTCTCTGCAACACTCTCCCCCTCTTTGTCTCTGTCGTCCCTTGATAGGCTTTGCTTTTTGTCTACAGCTTGTCTATAGCTCCTTAGTACACGCACCCAGTGGTCGAAGAAGCTATAAGGATTGTCAAACAATTTGTTACTTTATCTGAACTAAGTCCTTTGCTTCTGTAATCCCCTTGGTATTCCTTACATTCATAAATCTAGGTTGTTGTGTTAAGTCGGGTTTCCATGCATATCATCAGTGGTTAAGAATGTGATATTCTTAGTCACCCATTTCAGCTTCTCAGCCTCTCCCTCTTTCTAACTTTTGGTCTTTGGATATGTCTTTGTCTTCACAAATATGACCCCATTGTATTGTTCTGGCCTGTTGACTTCTTTATATTGCATGCACTTCATGGAGGCCTTAGAGGTTCAGATGCATGCATCTTGTGGATGAGGAAGCTATGTGAAACTTCCCAAAAAGGTCCTGGATGTTGTTCTTTATTTCCGCTCTTCGAGACCTAGTCCTTTTGCGTTGTAGCCTAATGTGTGCCCCTACAGGGCTTTGGGCCATGGGTGGTTCTTTCTTAGTGAGCTGCTTTATTCTTTGATCTTCTTCTTCTTCTTCTCTTCTTGCTAAACTCTCCCTCCACACATTCCTACTCTTGAACTGTGTCGTCCCCGACAGGCTTTTTGTGGTGATGTGTATAAGTTTGTATGACTTTTTGCTCTCTATGATCAAGCGAATTTGCTTGACATATCATCAGTTATTTCCATTGGTTTGACTTTACTCCATCATCTGGTGTCTGTCTATGGTCTACAAAAAAGCTTAGTCTGTAGGCCACCAGTCGCGCATTTAAGTTGGAAGACATTTTTACAAATATCTTTGAGTCCATTTCAAAAAACCTGTAAAGAATGCTTCTTTGAATGTTTGCATGTATGGACTCGGCAGAAACATAAGGCTAGAGTATATTGCCATGATCGTTAAGTGACTAGGGGTAGTAGATAAATAAAAAATTAGGGCATCTGCTCCCTGGTTAATTTTGATGAAGTTCAAAAAGGTATATTGCATGTGTTGAAATACCTTTAATATTGTAAGTAGCATACTCAGAATTTTGTTTGTCATTTTGATGGGTAAATCTGGGACTGTGGCATATCTGGATAGCCAAAATTCTATCGCCCGCACCATATATTCCTCAGTTGGTACATAGTTGCAAGGCGGGCTAGGTAAAAGTGGATAGTTTAGCCATTGGTTATTTAAGCTACCTTGGCGTTGTGCTTCCCAAAATTGCATCCAAGAGCGTCTGCTCAGTACTGGGCAAATAGATGGATTCACTTGAAGCACGTATGATGTTGACTCCTAGTGTATCCTTAGCATTGGATTCTTCTCCAAAAACTTGCATCGCCAGATAAGATCTGTTGTATCAAATTCTTCTTGTGTATATGTGAATGTCTGCAGGTTGAATTGCAGATTGCTATCTGGTTCTTATTGGTGGTCTTCTTTATATATTGTCATGTCTCTTCTTTAAGTAGTCCATAAGGTATATTGAATGGCTTCAAAATCTGTTCCATGCTCTTGCTTTCAATCTTTGCCTCTTTCATTACCTTGATCACATGTTCTTCAAATTGTTTCGTAAGCTAGGACACTAGTAGTGCGCTCTCATGTTGGCTTAGTTCTGCAATAGCCCAATCATGTCTTTTAGTGCTCGGCTCTGCTTCCTCCCTTACAAGTGAATGATATATGGGGGGAGAAAGACGACATATCTCATCTCCACAATAGCCTCTTTGGAGCTTGGAACTACTAGTGTCCCCATTGTTGCATGTCGTTTTATTTGAGCTTTTAATTGTGCAATGAGTTCATCTTTTTCTTTGATTGTCTTGGCCGCCTGTGTGATTGTCTGTTTATTCCTCAATAGTTCTTCTCCTATGGAAGCCATTTGATTAGCATCATCATTGCATTGTTCAATGTGTTTATTCTATGCCATCTTCCATCTTTTCCTAAGTTCATTAGTATCATGCATATACTTTCTTTCCCATTCTTCTCAGATAGTTTGCTCTTGTCTTAGCCGATCTTCATACTTCGCAATTTGAGCTTCCAATGCTTTTGTATCGGTTGTTGTCACTTCTTGTGCTTCTATGGGTTGGTTGCACATGATGGCAGTCATAAGTTCTTTATTTCTATTTCTTAAATTGTCTGCTTCCTCCATATATACTTTGATTTGAGTTTCAAGCAGCTTCCTTCTGGCATTCATTCTTGCTTTCTCCCCTTCACCAGCTTCATATTTGCTTTGTAACTCTTTGAGTTGATTTTGGATCTTCTGGTTTTCCATCGTTAGCATGGTGCATTTGTCCTTGGCTTCTTTGGCTTCTGATTCCTTGGCTGAGAGTGCCTGTTGAGCTTGAATTAATCGTGCAGACAAGTTTTCACTTATTATCTAGAATGGGATGTTCTCTCTCATAGCCTTGTCATAGTCTGCATCTACTTTGAGCATTTGTTGTTGAGTGTCCATAGTTGTTTGTATCATTTGCTTTACTACAAGCTTTAATTGAGCTACATCCACATTCAGCCATGTTTTGGGGATACTTGGTTCTTCCCCCGTTCATACATCTTTGCCTTGTTCCACGTGTATAGTTTCGTTATGCGGTTGTCTTATTTGAAGGTGCACTTCTCTCTCTTTTTCTTGTTCCTTGTTTGTGGTCGACTTTGTAGCACTTCCTTGAAGGGTAACATCCAAAGGAGAAGGCTCCGCTACCACCCGATTGGCGTGAATGGCTTGGGCTCCTCCACTTTGTCCTGTTCTTTCTCTTCCTTTGGTCACTTTACTGGGGCTTCACCATCTAAGTGAGTCTCTGTGATTTTAATCATCGTCTCTTCATTCATTTTGAATACATGAATTCCTTCTTTAGGTGATTCTTGCCTTATAGTGTCCTTGATAGTGTCATCAGGAGTTTGATCTACCTTTGTACCTTCCACTCCAAAGTCATCTGTGAATTGATTCAATTCCTCACAATTACCATCATCTTTTGAGTCACTTTTAATGTCCACATTCATCATAGATGGTTCCTGCTCTCCTTGTGTATCAGAAGATGAACTAGAGTTGGTCAATCCCAACTCTCTATATCGATGAACTTTAATCAGCCTCTTTCGTGCTCAGTTTCTTCATGAGAGTGGTGATAATGATGCCCTTGTACTGTGAGGTTGACTTGACCTTCCATGTATTGGTGGGTAGCCACCATTGCTTCATTTAGCTCTTCAGTAATTGGTTTGGGGTCCTCAATCTTAGTCCTTGGAAAGATATGAATCCTCTTTGAAGCTGGAAGTGCTTCTTTTGCCTTCATCATTTCTCGTCATCTTTTGGTGCCTGTCATCCTTGGTTGCGAGTTGGTCTCGGCTTCTTCCACCACTTTTACTCCCTTCTTCTTTCTTGGGACCGTGGCTAACTTAGCATACTTAGCCTTCTACAGCTGAAGCCATTTCTTTCAGATGTTCCCGAATACCCAATGCATGGTAGATGTGTTGTATTTTATGGAATCATGGAAGGTTAAATGGGTTTTTAATGTTTTAAATGTCCAGAAGGTTTTAATGTGGTTGTTTTTGATCTAGCAGGTGAAGAAGCATGAAGGCGTGGATACAAGTGGATGCGCATAAATAAATAAATTCGAAGACTAAATTGAAGACTTCTAGAATAGTTATATTTAGGTTTATCTTGTTGTAAAAGTAGTGGTTCGCTTTAGAAAGCGACACCTTTTGTACATAAGGTAGTTTTTCTTAAAAGACGCTTCTAAAAGCGATGACCCTCATGTAACTTCTATTTTTTGGATGTAATAGAAATAAAGCTATAAATACGTGTACTGTGAGAGACTTGTCCATCAGAGTACACGGGAGGAGATTGCACCCAATATTGCGTCAATTTTTTCTCTGTTTCTGATTCTTGTTTTGTCTTCTTTCTACCCCTGTGTGTGTGGGGCCCCAAAATTTTTCCAATTTGGACACTTTATTTTTGTATCATAGCCATTGTGTAACATATTTCCCGATGTAAATGCACTAGAGGAGTCCTCTAGATGCATACCCATGGAGATTAGTAGCTTACCCTTCTAAATTAGTAGGAAATTAACCTTTTAGTTAATAAAGTGCCGGATAACAAGATGAGTATGGTCAGTGTGACACTTCCGTTCAAGAACTTTTTATGGTTCCATTGCTTCTTAGCTTCAAAAAGACTCTCTTGGATGTATGGCGTCATGTTCACTTGATTACCAATTTGTTTGATAGCATGAGATAGCATCTGCACAATGATTTTCTATGGTGCTCTGTAGCGATGCATATTTGGAAAGCAAAAATGTTGATGAATCAGACATACTTCTTCTTCTATATCTATATGATTGATATCTGTGAATGTCCGTGTCTTGGTTCCTTGGATTTAATCTTTCAAAACGGTGTTTCCATCCTTTTCCCATCCAAATGCTTCTTTGATCAAATCGTGAGAGAGAGAATTGGATGATTACCCATTCCCCTGTGGCATCTAGAACTCTTGCTTTTGGCACTAATGGGTCATGCAAAGCCGGTTGGAGGCTATTCATCATCTGCATGCATCATCGGAAGTCTGGCTTGTAAATTGGTAGCTCAAAGTATTTTCGAATATGTGCCTTTGTTAATACGTCCACGGTTGATGGGATGTCATGCAAGACTTTAAAATCCTGAGACATGACCGGGAACTGATGGTCGGTGTCCATAATCTTTATTGTCAGTAAGAAAAGATAATCCCCAACAAGTTGATCCTCTTGAAACCAATGACCTTTGGCTTTGGTCACACTCTGTAATGGAAACTCTAGGACCTCTTCTTGAATAGTTGCTTTGGAATCCTTAGAATCCATCTGCACTTGTAATAGAGAGAGAATCATCCTACTAGAAAAAACCAATTCATTTGTTACGTGTGGTTTAGTGGGTGTGTCGATTTCTTCGTCACTCCGTTCCCCCTCGCTTATGTAAGTAAGGTATCTTACCACACTTCTTTTGGTTTATATTCCTGAAAGAAAACAAAAGTTAGTTCTAGCCGAAGCATTTATCTATGTATAGTCAAGTTCATTCCTATAGTAGTAGAAACTAAGACCTATTCCCATGATGGAAAGGTGCACCACTAATTTTGTTGAGAAGGTAATGTGCCGAATGCATGGCCTTGTAATGCGGCTCTGTCATGCATACTCTAGGTGCATTGGACTCTTCATGAGTGCCAGTGCAATTGATCTTTGTCTCTCGTTCCTCTTCTTGTTGCTTCTTGGGTCTCCATATCCATTTTGTAGTTGGTGTTTGAGGTATTTGGTTCTGTCATTCTTGTCGTTCTCTGGTCTTTGTCGCCTTCTTTCTCAAAGTCTGATTGGTTGATGCCGTGTTCCTTTTGTACTTTTTCTGATTCCTTTGGACCTCCTTGTTTTGCTTTGTCGGCATAATATCTCATTGAACTTGTCTAGCTCTTGGTTAGCAGTCTGTCTAACCTTCTTTGGGATCCACATACATCAGTGTGTCTTTTGGGCTGCTACTAGTGATTTTGGAAGCCATACACTTAGGAGCCTTTTTTGTTCTGATTGTAATGAAGAGGATTGGTTGTTCCTCCTTGCCTTCATTGGATGGCTGACCTGCTTCTGTGTTGGCTTCTCTGGTTCCATCATTCAATCCTTGCGGACCCATTGCAATCGCGTGTTCCATGGATATGATGCTCAAGTACTTGACTTCCATGTGGATGTTCTTCTCTTTGAGTAGGTTAATTTAGAAACATTGTCCTCACTTTCTCTCTTGGGTTCATCTCTTATGGGAATGATGATCATATCATCATGCCACACATCCCTATTTGCAGAAAATTCTAGACTAGGGCATTCTTTGGGCATGCTCTCGATTGATTCATCTTCTAACTCCTTTTCTAGGGTTTCTTCCTGAAGCTTGATAACTTCATGAACGTGAGAAGGTCTTTCTTCTAACAAGATAAAGATTTCTTTATGTCCTATTTTGGTAGATATGTATCCTTGTGCTAGATGATTGCTCACTTCGTTCTCGATAATCCAATCTTGCCCTATGATTAGATTTTCAATTAAGTCTTTGTCCTTGCATACCAAAACTCTTTGCTCCATCGAAGAATTTCCTAGGTGGAGAGATATTAGGGCTTCTCAAACACATTCTATAACTTGGCCTCCAATGCCTATCATGCACGCTTTAGTGGGACTTATGTTAGTTTGAAGTTGTGTGAGTAACATCTATCATATACAGCTTAGGGCTGCTCCTGAGTCAATCAAGGCATCTATCAACTGGTACTCTATGTTTCCGATCCCTAGGTTTAAGTATGGTTGGGATATACTAAGGCTCTCCTTGCCGGCTTTGTGGACTTGGTAATTGGCCATGGGTATGGGTTCTTCTCCTTGTAGATATCGTTCATCCCTTTGTTTTATCCACCATGTGTTCTAGGGCTTCTTGGCATGCTTCTTCTCTAATTCTCACCTCTTCTTTCTTTCGATTTTGAGCTCCTACGAATCGTGCTAACATTTGATCTATCAATGCCTCCATATATCGTTTTACTTGACAACCACATGTAGTTAGGAATTATATCTCCATTTAATGTGACTAGATTCAATGCTCTGCTAGTTGAGATTCTATTAATCAATAAGGGCTCGTATCCACATTTCTGCAGTTTTCAATGTATACACCAGGACTAAATCTCCTTCTTTCAAGCCTTTGTCTTTGATGTTTGCATTGTAATACGCTTTCTGTCTTCTTTTAGCGGCATAAATTCCTGCAATTGTATGTAGTCTTGTTTCGTGTAACTTCTCAATTTGCTCGAGTTGCTTGGATAGCTCATGTTTTGTCCACTCGTACTGTTGTGCTACTCGTAAAGTAGGTACCTAAAATTCGATTGGCAAGATTGCATTTTGTCCATAAACTAGGTTAAAAGGAGTAGTTCCAATGGCTATCTTGTAAGCCACATGAAAGGCCCAAATTGCATGCTGCAATTGTTTGTCCCAATCTGACCTTTCATTAATGACTATCTTTGTCAACACCGTACGCAACACTTTATTGGAACTTTCTGCTTAACCATTGGCTTGAGGGTGATAAAGGGCTGATTTTTTATGAGTCACTAGGAATTCATTCATCAAGGACTCTATCACTTCGTTAATGAAGTGCATTCTTCTATCACTTACTATCTCTATAGGTAGTCCAAAGCGAGTAAAAATGTTCTCAAAGAGGAACTTGCCTGTGGTCTGAGCATCGTTCTTTATAGTTGCGTTTACTTCTACCCATTTAGTTAGATACTCTATCGCCACTATTATGTACTCAGCGTGTGATCCTTTGGCTGGTGGGTTAATTGGTCCTATGAAATCAGTACCCCATTCGGAAAAGGCTCTCACACAAACCATGGGTCTTAGAGGCATGTCATCTCTTCTAATAGGGTACTTAGCTCTTTGGCATACCTCACAACTTCATATGTAGGTGTTTGCATCCATGTGTAGAGTTGACCACCACAGGCTTGCAAAGAGAATCATTTTTACAGTTCTTTGGGCTGAAAAATGTCCTCCTACGGCACTTGCATGTGCCATTTCTAATATGGGCAAGTACTCTCATTCATGCACACATAGTCATAGCTGACTGTCTTTTCCTCTTTTGAATAATTGCCTCCCCAATATAACATATTCCTTACTCATTTCTTCTAGGGATCGCTTCCTAGTTAGGTTTGCTCCTTCCTCATGCTCGCATGTTTTTAAGAATTTCACCATAGTATGGTGCTATCGTGGAGAATTGTAATGAGGTATAGTCTTCTGGAGTATTTTCTTGACATTTCGAGCAACTACCAACATACTCATGAACATCCTTAGGCATATCAAGCCAATACACTCCCATTCGTTTTAATTCCCTTAGTGTTCCATGGGTTCCCTTGTGCATTCTCCATCTGTTTACGTGAGCTTGCTCAATCAAGTTCTTCTGTTCATCTTCTTCTACACATCTTTACAATACACCGTTCAATTCTTTATGGTACACACTTCCTGCCACAATGTGCAAGTTGCACGATTGTAGAATTCCCTTCCTAACATCCTTGTTAACTGGGTGTTGTGGTCCATGGGTGAATATTGGAATTAACTTCTCTCCCCACTTATGACATACTTCCAAGTTGAACAGATAAGTGTCTGGTAAATCATTTGCTACTCTGTTAGGTGGTTCTCCATGTGTTAACCTAGACAAATGATCGGCTCTTACATGGGTATTTCCTTTTTTTACTACCACTTCGAAGTCGAACTCCATTAGCAACAGAAACCATCTTACTAGCCTTCCCGTGTTACAGGGCTTATTGACTAGGTACAATAAGGGCTGATGGTCTATGAAGGACTTGAACTTGTCGGGTAGAAGGTAGTGTATAAATGTTGGGGATGTAAGGGTCATGTGACCTTACCCCCATATTCATATATATATACATTATATATAAAGCATTGCCTCAAGAGAGATCATTATGTGGGTTTCGAGGCTCCCACACATCTGTGTGCATCTTTCCTCTCCTCTCTCTCCCTCCATCTCCTCCTTGCTCCTTTTGTTTTGCACACCAAAGCCCTTCATTGGTATCAGAGCATGTTGAAGGCTGATGTGCAAGAAGCTTCAATGGAAGCTTAGGTCACAAGAGGTGAAAGTGCAGGTCGGCATCTCTCAATAGCAGTTCAGTATTTTATCCATAACTCAAGTTAGGAAGCTCAGATTGATGTGTTTTAAAGTTCTGTGCGTAGCCGGGCTACAACTTTTCAGAAGAGTACAGAACTTGGTTTGGAGTGCTACAACACCGAAAATTCAAAAAACACAGATTGATGTAAAAGATGAATCTACAATCACTTGGACAATAGAAGAACACAGATCCAACTTTTGAGTGTAACGTCGCCAAAATTGCAAAATACAGAGCAGCAGTGTTGTAGGTGAAAGTGAAATTGACAGATGATGCTTGTTTTGTGTATATCTTGAACTACTCACTGCCGATTGAGGTGTTCTTTATCTCGTTACGTAGGCAACAATGAGATCTTGAAGTTTGCTGAAGACCAAAAGTTCAGATTCAGAGGCTATCACCTCTGAAACAGCAAAACATAGAGCAGCATATTTTTGCCATAAGAACCCTAATTGCTCTTGGAGGTTGAATTTGCTTTGGAACTTCTTCGAGAGACAATTTTTGGTATGCAAGCTCTTATTCTTAGAGCTTGAAGGCATTATCCATGTATGATCACTGTGGTAGCTCCTCCATATGAGAGTAGAGCATGATCTTGTCACTTGTTTGGCATGTGAGATGACATTGTGGTATACCTTCTTTTCGAGGTTTATGTCATCTTGATTTCCATCATGGATGTATAGTGGCATTGTGGTTTATATCTTGCTTATGCCACTTGGGTATGGATTTACTTGTCGATTGCACACATTTTATGAGAGATTGATTGGATCTTGGTTAGTACTTGTATCTTTTGTTTTCTTTGCAGGTACATGATCTAGATTGGAGAGCCTCAGTTACACATTCGTTTGTCACTGTTATTAGCATTTGGTCATTGATTGATATGTATTTGCCAGTGTGATTCTTGGTATATGTGGATGGTGATTCCGACATGGTTTATTTGGTTTAGAGTCCATTTTACAGAGGATATGATGCCAAAATTTTGACAACTTTTATGCTAGAAGAGAACTCTAGTGGATCTTGGAGCTTGTGTGATAGATTTGGATCCTTGATTATCGCCATTCACTTGGATCAGGTCATAGGTTATTCGTGATAGGTTGGACCATCTTGCAGGATTCATTCTTGAGTGGGAGGTGTATTGCCATTGTATTGGCATCTATTGCCATCAGTTTTTGGCATATGTATTTGCCATTATCTTAGGTCGGAGTAGTGACAGGTGGTGACAGATTACTCATTGTTCTTTTGCTATTGGTTATCTTGTTTGATTGCTCAGTTTACAGGGGATACTCTGTCGAATTTTTCCTAGGATTCTTTCACATCTACTTGATCACTTTGGAGACTTGGTGAGCAGGCTTATGCTCATGGTTTTATGTGCATGCTAGATGCATGGTTATGTGACAGGTGGTTCATATGGTTTCTTCTCTAGCGAGATATTTATGATGTGAGTTATGCATATGGATATGCATGTGTGATCCTATTGAGGATAGAGCATTGTTTCTAGTCTTTTGTTACATTGCTAGTCTTGTATTGCCAGCATGGTGTCCTCTCGATTCGATGGTACTAACTTTCCGAGATGGAAAGCTCAGATGTGGCATACATTGGTTCGTGCAGGGTTACACATGTATGTGCATTGAGATGCACAGAGGTCTCGTGACATGCCCGACCACGTATGGATGGATATGGATGCATTGGCTAGCTCCACTATCCGGTTATAAGTTGTGGATTCTATATATGAGTCTGTTATGTATGAGAAGACATGTAGTGCATTATGGCAGAGACTACATGATATGTATGCGAGTCCATTGACTCATGTGAGACGTAGATCACATCGACGACTTCGATGTTGGCATTGTGGTCATGAGGGCCATATTCGACGATGTTGCTTCAGGCGGATGTGAGGACGACGTCAGAGATATGCACGTGATGCAGGTCAGGTAGTGATTTCAGGAGAGTCTGACCCGTGGATCAGGTATACGTCCAAGAGGTAGTCATCTTGAGGTATCAAATCCCCTCTCAAGACTCGAGTCACCACTGACTTACCTCTTGGTGTAGTTACTAACTCTTCAGGGTCAGGTCTCCCCAAGTTTCCTTGTCCTTCCTATTCTCCTCTCTCGTTGATCGGATCTGGGTTTTCTATTACCACGTATATGTGACCTAATTTATCCATGTAGACTCCTCCTTCATACTTGACTGTGGGTCTAGGCACTATTGCTGATTCAGTAGAGTTTACCATCCTTGCAACAGACCTATTTAAACCATCAAGGTAAATAGGGATCTCTTGCGGATTGGTGGACACATATTGTAGAGAGGTGCGGTATTCATCCTCTGTAGTTGACATAAAGTTCTTCCTAGGGGAAGAAACATGCATGTCTTCTGAGGCCATGGGCAGCTCCTCCTTTGAATCACTAGAGGTGTCCATATAGATCGAGTGATGACTTGCTTGGGTAGTGCTTCCTACCGATGAAATGACATTCCTCCGGCTACTTAGCACCCGTCCTGATCTTAAGTTCATTCTCCCCTCTGGTCTTATGTTTACTCCCTATTTCCTCTTAATTAGCTCCTCAATCACCTCCAATTTTGCCCTCTAATGGCTTAATTGGTTTTGGGCGATTCTACTCTTGGCAATACCACATAGACGATACGATACTAGAAAGCTTCGGTGATACGATACCAAAGACCTCACGATATGATACCAGAGTTTACACAATACTATACCTCTGCATTCGACGATACGATACCAAGTTAGTGGACGATACGATACCTGACCACTACATGATACGATATTGGAAATCACACAATACGATACTAGAACTCTCACGATACGATACTGGTTCTATGGACAATACGATACCAATGGGTCAGACAATATGATACCACTTTTTTGCACGATACGATACTAAAATAGGCACAATACGATACCGAGTGGACCACGATACGATACCAATCTGGCACACGATACAATATCGCTTGATCGATGATACGATACTGAAGGGTCAGACGATACGATACTACTTTTTTGCACGATACGATACTCAAATAGGCACAATACGATATTGGGTGGACCGCGATACAATACCAACCTAACACGCGATACGATACCGCTCGGTCGACGATACGATACCATGACTAGAACGATACGATATCGGGTGGACCGCGATACGATACCACCGGGAAACTGTGATCGCGATACCAACACTTGACGATATGATACCAGAATGGTATTGCGATACCTCAAGTGGGTATGCAATGATACAATACCAGGCGAGTATCGCGATGTTAGGGAATTTTGGTATCACGATACCAAAACTCAACCGACCATGATACTTCAGCCAAAAATGCTCCAAACTCAAAAAATTTTGTGCAATGGTGTTTATTTCTCTCCCACTCTTGACCCCTTGTATCACCTAATGGACATCAAAAATCTCTCTATAGTACCCCATGATACCAGAAAAGCTTTTAATCACGTGCCAGTGTGTTTCTAAACTAATTTTGATATCACAAACTTGTTGAAGCTTACCTTCAAGGATGCCTCAACCAAACTTTGTGCTCTTAGTGTCACTCCTTATCTCACTAGGCATGATACCACAGTGGTGATACCGGTTGCTGCTTTGCTCACGATACCTGTTCTCACAAGTGCTCAACTGAACTGATTTTTTGGTTTTTATAGTTTTGGGTTATCTAATGCCTAAACTAAACTAATTTGGACAAATTTTTTTGGGATTTCTTGAGATGTTCTACTTTCCCTACTCTACTTCTCTCTCTTGCCTAACCCTAACTCTTCCCTTTCTTCCTCACTCCTAACCCTAAACCTAAAAACTCATTACACACACCTCAAGAGTGTGAAGTAACAAGTGCTGAAGTGCTTGACTACTTGCCACTAAACGATTTCACCTCTACAAGTACGATTCCTTCACTCCAGAGCTATAACCATCACAAAGGCACCTTGGTTAAGTTTCTTCCCTAGCAACGGCACCAAAAACATGTGTACCTAAGTCGTGAAGCCTTAGGGACTTATGTCGATGAGACTAAATCTCAATCGCCCCACAAGTGCATATAGTGGTGGATCGATACACGCATTTAAATCGAACATCTCCCTCGATTGTAGTAACTTATCATACAATGGGTGAATGACAACCATTTGATTATCAATCCGAGGAATCATATGAACCAAGTGTATGAAGACATGTGTGCACATGATGGAACATGAAGTGGCTAAGCTACAATGCATGTGAAAAGACTTGACTACCTCTCTAACTCACTAATCCTCTGAAAATGCATGTTGCGATACCATTTACAGCAGTAAGCAAAAATTTGAACTTTTCTCCTAGCTCCAGACTTCAAATATGACCAATATTGGGTTCATTTCGAAGCTCTCTATGAGACGCATCTATTGCTAGTATTTTCACTCGAAGTTCTTCAAGTTATGAGCAAAATAGTGAATGGCAGGAAACACCAACACTTGCTCTATGACTCGTAATGGCTCACACACACTACAGTAGTTCAAAAGTGATAGGAAGAAGCAAATTCGAAATTTCTTCTCCAATTCTTCACAATGGCAAAAGTCTCTTACAAGAGTCACAAAGTGACTTATATACATGTGCCCTAAAAATGGTGCTTTCACACAAGAGACCGGCACTTTTATTGACTAACTCTAATTTCCTACTATTTCACAAGAGTTATGTTACAAGGATTTGGGGCTCATGCATCTAGAGGACTCCTCTAGTGCATTTACATGGCTTTCATGAGATTTCCATAAGCATTTGAAGAAGAAAAATTGTGCCCATAATTTTGAAAAGCTTGGGGCTCCTCTTTAGTGCTCTATTTTCTCTGCAACAGTATCATACATGTCTTTGGAGCTAACAGATGTCTCCTTCGTACATGAAAGCAATGGCTGAATAGCATCTTCCACAAAAACAACATCATGGCTAACTAGAATGCATTTAGTATATGGATGATATAGATGACAAGCTTTGTTTTCATAACTGTGTGCAACAAAAATACATTTTTACTACTTTATCATCCAATTTTTTGCAATGTTGTTCAGGCACTAATGCATATGCCAGACAACCAAAAACATGCAGATGAGCAATAGATGGCTTGCAACCATGCCAAGCCTCATATGGAGTGATAGACTGCAACGCTTTAGTGGGACACCTGTTAATTACGTACAATGCGCCCATAACAACCTCAAGCCAGAAACTATGTGGTAAAGCTTGACTCTTGATCATACACCTCGCCATTTCCATGAGTGACCTGTTCTTCCATTCAACAACTCCATTCTGTTGAGGTGTATATGGCACTGTACACTGATATTTTATCCCACGTTCAGCCAGAAATGCATTAAAGTCAGAAGACATATATTCCCCCCCTCGATCAGAACGGAGGGTGCCCATTTTACATGTTGACAAATTTTCAACCAAAACCAGAAATTATAGCACATAAACACTTCGGACTTTGCTTTCAATGGATATACCCATGCATGCCTGGAAAAATCATCAATGAAAGTCACGAAGTAAAGATAATTTCCAAAAGAGGGAGTCTACATAGGACCACAGACATCACTGTGAACAAGCTGTAATTTTTGCGTAGCTCGAACTCAACCATATTTTGGAAATGAGGAACGCTGCATTTTGCCCAAAATACAGCCTTCACATACATGTTTATCGGGTGCCTCAAGTTTGGGCAAAGAGGACAACATTTCATATTTCTACAGGCATAGCAAACTAGTAAAATTCAAATGACCAAAGCGTGCATGCCAAAGCTTTGCATCTGACATAGCATGAGAATCATGTACTGCACATGCTAAATCATTCACAAATTTTTCAAAATCTATGAGCTTATACAACCCACGAGTTAAAATGCCAGAAGCAATAATCACGTCGCCATTTGACAGAATCATGAAATGTACATCTGTCATCAACAAATTTCACAACCAAGCCAATCTTGGCTAAAGCCAAAACTGATAACATATTCTTTTTGATCCCTGGCACAAATAAAGCATCTGGCAAAGTGAAAGAACTACCATCAGTAGTAGTCAAAATGATCTTACCAACTCCCATGATAGGATAAGAGGAGTTGTTGGTGCATGTGATACTATTCCTTGTAGGGGCAGGCTCCAATGAAGAGAAGAAACTGTGCTATGAGGTAATATGTTTGGTCGCCCAACTATCAAAGTACCAAACATTTGAGTTTACTGCAGACATGCACTGCTCATGAGAAGATGGGTCAAGACTACAAACAGTAGTAAACGCCCATTCTTCATCCTGCACAAGATTAGTAGACTCTGTTTTTGGTGTAGAGGCCTCTGCAACAACCATTCCGGCCTCTTTATTCTTTTCCTCTTTAGCATCCAGTTTTGGACAGTTCTTAATGACATGATCATTTGCTTTACAGTATTTGCAAAACAATTTCTGCTTTTTCGATTTCTTCTCATCTTTGTCTTCCTTCTTCGATTGTGCAGAATTAGCAGATTTTTTCTTACTACTTGAAGAGCTCCATTTTCCTTTGCCCATCCGACTAGCCAGGAAAGCTTGATCTGCAATACACATAATAGACATGTTTTGCCTAGACCGATCTTCTTGCAATAGAACAAAAACTAACTCTTTAAATGTTAAGGCATTTGGATTGCCTTTCATCATCAACGTGAAGAGTAGAGGCAAAACTCTGATCTATCAGGAAGGACTTGATCAACAAAAATCAATTGTTCCTTCAAATCCTTGATCTTTGTCAAAAAACTGTCCATAGAATCACGTTCATTCATGTGCTCACTCTCCAACTATTTTCGGAGGTAAGCAACACGAGCCTCATTCCTAGCCTAGTACAATGTGGTAAGTGTATCCCAAGCATCATTAGCTATTTTGCAAGAGCGAATGTGAGGAATAATGGCACGTTTGACAGACAAAGCTATCAATGCATGTGCCTGGGCATCTCTGCCATCCCAACAAATTTCAGAACATCACCATCTTTGACACCTTCCGCATCATCTTCAGTACCTGCAATTGTAACAATTGCAGGTGTGATAGGACGTTTTTCAACACCCTACACAATGTTCCATAGTCTTTTTGCAACCAATACATGCCGCATCATATAAGCCCATAACAGGTAGTTGATACCATCCAACTTATCCTCAACAGCCAACATACGGAATACATCACTGCTTTCAGCCATGGCCAGTGACTAAAATACCTTGATGCAGAAAATTGATTATATCTCAAAAAGTTGAGTAGAATTGCCCAAACGAATTCCACTAAACCTATAGGAGACTTCGAGAAGCTTATATTAGCATACCAAAATTGATATATACCTTTGGCACAAAAAGAAAAAATAGCCTTCATAAGCGTTGTGATAGTGTATTCGGAGGCCGAAATGAGCTCTAATCATGATTTTGGCACGACACAACGAAGCTATTTTGATCTCCAAAACATCGAAAGTATGCTCATCAAATTTCGTGTGATTCTGAGACTGTGATCAGAGAGGTGTAGACGATGCCCTAGATGAAGCGGTGACCTGCTCTGATACCAATTGTTGGAGTTAGACGTCTATGGAAGCACGCGAACAACACAAGGAAGAAGAAGAAGCTTGGAGCACAACACACACAATACTGAATGTATCACCACTAGAATGTACAAAGATAAGCAGCTTGTTAGGGCAATAGGCATATATATAAGCCAATGAAAAAAACCTCCTAAAGAGTGAAAAAAGTGCCTCGGCGGTTCTAAAGTGTTCGCACACATCACTACCTAAATATATCAACAATATTTTGGTTGAGCAAGAAGCAATGTACTATGGGTACTTCTACTTGTGAGGTTGATTATAGGGAGACTTTTATAGTTTCTATTTGAGTGTGGGTGGCTCATAAGGTTAATATTAGTATGATATGCATGTTTTGGTTGAGCAAGAAGCAATGTACTATGGGTACTTCTACTTGTGAGGTTGATTATAGGGAAACTTATTAGTTTCTATTTGAGTGTGGATGGCTCATATACCTTATGGGTTATTTGGGTGCTATTTTTTTTGTCAATCATATACTAGCACCATATTTATTGACAATCATAACACATTGGAAGTGACAAACCAAATTTTCCATATTCACAAAGCACATTGAGGTGAAATATCATTAAATTAAGGAGAGACTACTTGTTGGGGATATTACCTTGATTATGTGCCTCCATAGAATAACCTTGTAGACATTTTCATAAAGGATTTTCTATGTGAGAAATTTGAACCATTTCACGAAGCTTTGAGTGCACTCCCTCTTCTAGACTATTCATAGTCCACATAGTTGGAAATTCCTTATGCATGAGTGCCCACTAATAGCCCACTTGATGAATACCGTGGGAAACTTGTTATCATGTTATTACATTTGTGTGTGTGAAAATAGTTAGGTCTATTGGGGCACCCCCCCCCCCTCCCCCTTTAATGGGTTTTCTTAAGTCTTGTATATATTCATAATGTGCCAATTATCTCTGCACATTCAAAACTATCCAACATCATTGTGCATTATGCTCCTAAGCTCTTTTATTCTCCTATTTGTGTGCACTTTTCCTTTATGAACTCCACACAAAATAGCTGTTGTTCATTTATATAGTTCTTGAACTATGGCAATTCAATGAATTATCTTTATACATTGAACACTTGAAAATATTATTGTGCATTGTGCTTCTAATATCCTTCTTTGCCATACTATGTGTGTATTTCTACTCTCTAAACTCCAACACAAGATAGCTATTGTTCAAGTTATTGGCCCACTGCAATTCAACACAAGGTAGCTATCATACAAGTTCTTCCACACGTTATGTTGATTTCTTATCTTTCTCGGAAAAGTCCATCGTGAAAGAATCTTGAAGCTTATAATAAATAAAGTTTGGAGACTTATTGAGTACCATGAAAGAACACGTGAAAAGTTTGTAGCTGAAAATAAATATTTCCTCTCAATGTGTAATGAAAAACCTAAAGAATGAAAGAATGAAAGCAGGATGAGACTATGCTCCATTAGGCTTATGCTCTCATTAGGCTTTCTACCAAGGTTATCCTCTTTTTGCATTTTAATGCCATTTTAAGAATAGATTTTTGCATTTTCTTTGCCATTTTAAGAATAGATTTCCAGCTTTGTGAGAATACACGGTAGGAGGACTCTTCGATACGTACATTCTTCCGCTTGAAATCATGTTTTTTTCTCTCTTAGTTCCACCGCCTCAGTCTGAAACCACTCATAATTACGCATAGATAGGTTAAATATAAGATCTCAGTGTGAAACCACTCATAATTACACATAGTTTAAATCCAAGATGTCCATCTGCATATATAAGTCCCAACAGTTGCTCCATGGAAAAATGCAATTCATGGGCCCTCTGACGTGAACTCGATACTCCCGACTCCCGAGTCCCAATTCCAAACCAACTGCTTGCACATTTCTCGCACGGTGAGTGAGCTGGGACTTAATAACACAGTGATGAGTAAGGGGGCATGGAGATGGAGAAGCTTCCGCGCCCAACAACAGCGGAAGGGGTGGAGGCTGCGTCTGATACTTCTAGTAGGCCTCATATGGGCATGCGCGCTCATGTTGCCATCCCTCTTCCTCATCTGGACCTGCGGATCCTCCCCAACAAGTAACTCTTTCCACATTCTATCCCTTTGGGTCTTCTCAGTACATATGCTCATTTGATAACCTTTTTTAGTCTTGCTCTCTCTCGATCGCTTACATTTACGCTGATGCTTTGTATGATCCATGATAGGCAAATGCAAGAGAAACAGGTTATACGCGATCATTGGGTACTTGGGACTGCTCTCCAAGCCTGTTCACCGTCAGTATGCTTCCAATTTGTTCCTGTCTCTCAGTCACTACTGCTTTTGCTTTTTGTGTTTTCTTGACGGATGCAATCTGGCTTGCCCTCTATGCAGGCTGCTCGATACCTTTGCGGAATGATCCCTCTGCTATTAGTATTCCAGCTTCAAACTCACATAAGAATCAGCAGTATCCGTTTAATGTGACATATATAGTTAAAGATCCTGGCAGATCTTCAGAACCACCATTGTTCGGTGGGTATCAGACATGGAAACAAAGAGAAGAAAGTTTCAAGTTGAAGCCAAAGATGAAGGTATGTCAGGACTTATCGCGTGCAAGGGTTCATGTTCTTACAATTGTTCCGTGCATACGGTAAGATTGTATGTAGTGTTGGACTTCTGAAGCTTACCTTTTGACTGAGTTCACCGCAAGTAGCCATATTTTCTTGGTGCAATTTCTTTTTCTCTAGGTTTAGATGTAGTGGGGTCATGATTAGGTGTACATTCCCTTAAAGATGGAGAGATTATATTCAGTAGCATGGTAACAGTCTGTCTACATACGTCTCTGGCAGTATCATTCAGCAGATAAGAATGGAGTTGAGTATACATGATGTTCTAAATTGTCAATGGGGGTTGTTTGATATTGTTAACGCAAGTAGGGTATCACTGTTTTAATATGTTTATTATGATTCTTTTGTTTTTATTTTTTAACCTGTTTGGAGTGGATCAAGCTTGTACAATGACTGAAAACGATTTTATTGGCCTTCGGTTTTTTCTTGTAGATGGAACCAACACATTTTTCAGTCATTTTCACTGTTAGGTTTTTTGATCATGGATTGTGGCATGCCCTATTGTAGTTTTTTTTTACTTGATTGCATATTTTCAGTTCTATGCCGAGAATGTATATATTTGAGTTCTCTATTTACCATTTAGATAAGCTCAGGCATGTAACACACACATATTTCCAGAAAATTCGTTAATCAGTTAGAATTTATGCCTGAACTGTTCATGAGTTGAAGTCTTTTCAGATGCAGCACGAATAGTCCAAGTAACAATAGGGCTAGACTTCAGAAGTGGATTTCAACAGTTCCCTCCACTATCAGTTTCCTTGTGAAAAAAAGGGGGGGCTGCAAGGGTCCCTTACTTTGATGCAGCAAGTAGATGATTAGTAGAATATCCATTCAAAAAGAAAAGGGTTAATTCCATCTCAACCACGAAGAAAACAGAAAACAAAGTCACCGGGGGTCGGGACGAGTCCCAGGAATGGTGGTGTCTCCAGGACAGGGAAAGAGCCTAGGGTGTGGGAAATAACAACGAATGAATGGAAGTAATGTACAATGAATGTGGTTACATATGAAATGATCTCTTTCCATAAATCAAAGCCCTTTCTTTAAACTTTCTTGATTTCAAAAAGAATTTTAATATCCGAGGAGATAAAGTAGATTATCAATTTTCGAATTTATATTTAGATCTAAATTTGTACACACTAGAGCTTAAAAAAGAAGAATATGAATTTTTGAATTTTTACTTAGAAATTAATAATTTTTGAATTTTTTTCGTTAAAAATGCACCAAAAATAAAAATTAATATCACAAGCATGTGGGCAATAGCCTATAGAGGTTATAGATGAAGTATTAGGTCCAAAATTTAAAAAAATAGCAAAGTTATTAATTTTGAAAAGTTTTTGAAAGAATTTGAATAATCATCTTTTTTGCATAAAAAATAACAATTATTGCTATTTTTAGCCATTAAACATATATAAAGACAATATATATTCAATGGGAGCTTGTATTGTTAGAAAATATGTCATTGGGGTAATCTTGCACTAAGGATCTTAATTGTAGGTCAATCAAATTTGATCTAAGAAATGGGATCATTTTTGGGAAATGGTAAAACTATGGTAAGCATCTTTTATTATATATATATGATGATAGTAATCTTGAAGAACTATCCAATGGTATATAACACTTGTGTATTTGACAATTATTTGTGGATCAACAATTAAACCTTAATTCTAAAAAATTAATTGAAAATCACTTTTAAAGTGAAAAGCAAAAGTGAAACTTTTCACAATCTCACGTAACTTGGAGAATTTGAATCCAATGGTTAATATCTATGCCATGTGGCACATCAAAACTCACTAATAATATTGAAAAACCCCATCTTGAAATTTATGTGGCAATTTGTAGGAAGGTGTTTTTTGAGCTTTATTTACAACCTATATAAAGACATGCTTAATGTGCACTAAATCATCACATCTTGGAGAATTCTTCATGTTCCAGCTTGGAGGAGGTGGTCCTTTCAACTTGGACAGATGGAGTTGTGTTTTCATCATCATCTACAAGGTGTGCAACAACTTGGAGCTGATCTATTTGGAGGAGATCATCTTCAGCTTTGGAGATTGTAGAGATATGAACAACTTGTGATTCTTGCAGATTCTTTATGCTATCTTGTAGCTACATGTATTTCAATATGGAATGTAATGAATATATATGGAGCTTGGCTCCTTTTTGTCTTTCCCATGTATTGTCTATTCTCCCTCTTGTCTCTATTTTCTGTGTGTCCCTATTGATTGTGGGCCGAAAAACCAACAAGTGGTATTAGAGAAGAATAATCTAGAGTACATAGAGAATTTGACTACATGTAGAAGAATCAAGTCTTCATGGCAAATGCAGTTCAAGCTCAGCCTTATTCAGCTTTGATGTGCATATAATCAATCTTTATGAAGATGCCGAGTATAGTGTTGAAGAGTTACACACTCGAGTAGGGGTCACATCAAAACTTGGTGGATTGCAACTATTATAGAAGCAATAAACAATCTATATATGTTGGATTTGTTGATTGGAGAGCATTACTTCCTTGTCTACATGTGAAGTTGAAAGAGGCTGCGGTGAGCTAGGTGGTGGTGTGCTTGGTTGCTCCAAATGCAAAGAGAGTGGGTTGCTGCATGAGGATACAGAAAGTAGAGAGAGAAACTTGCACATAAATTTGGAGAAGAAGATAGAGAAGCTCAAGTTGAAGGAGTCCTAATCAAGTTATGAGAGTTTTGGGACCAGAGAGTTTTGGGACAATTTACAAAGTCTTATTGATAAATGACCTTTAAGTTATTTGGCATGTTCACACATGAGCAATGACCAGAAGTCATAAAAATAATGTAAATGCCTATAAATTCCCAATTTGGGGTCCAGAAAACATAAAAAAAATATGTTTGGAAAGCTCTTGAAGAGAGCTTTCATTTGAAAGGGTCAAAATATAGATAAGGAGAGTACTTCGGGCCTTTATCCCCAACAACCTCCCACTTAAAGGACCACGGAGGCTTCTTTAAGCTAAGGAACTTCCGCCATCTGTATACATAGCTTATGTTGTGCCTTTGATAGACACTTAGTAAGAGCATCTGCAGGATTTTGTGAAGTATTGACCTTGATCAAAGTGATCAGGCCATCCTCTAACACCTCTTTGATGAAGTGGTATCTCATATCCTTTGTGCGGGCATGGAACCTGACAATCTTTGCCAAACATACGGCACTTTGGTTATTGCATCCAAGAACATGTGCCTTTTTAGGCATCCCAAACTCACACAAAATCATCACATCTTGGAGGATTCTTCATGTTCTAGCTTGGAGGAGGTGGTCCTTTCAATTTTGAGAGGTGTTGTGTTTGCTTCATCATTTATAAGCTATATTCTCTTTGCTTTTTCTACAAAGAATGTTCATATGAAATTCTTGCATAAGTTAAGCCCATTGTGCTTGCCTTCCACGAAGATCTGATTAACTACAAATACTTAAGTGTATGGTGATCTGTATACACTTTAAAGTCTCCACCATACAAGTAGTGCCTACAGAGTTTAAGTGCATATATCATTGCATATAACTCCATTTCTTACAAATATTCATTCACGGCCTTGTGGACTTTTTTCTCTTGAAGGCTCATTTGAAATGGTTTTTGCATTGTGAGACTTCTACTAATTCAATCTAATGCTCTAGCCTCTACCTTCTCACAAGGAGGTAAACTAAATGGTAATTCTCTTTTAAACAACCCTTGGAACTCTTCTCTCTCTTTTGTTGAAAGTGCCTTAGCGTGCAATTATAACTTCTTTCAAATTGACAATGCATACACAAAATATAAAAGAAAGAGATACTTCCTTCTATCAGATTGCAAAGTGTTTAAGTGAAGCATTTTGAAGCGTCAGGAGCTAGTTACATTATGAGTGGAGCCCATATCAAAGAGCATCTTGCTACGTTGTTCTTCTTTTGGTCATATGTGATTATAGAGCGATTGGAACGAGGATAAACTTGATGGAATGTCTAACTGGCCAATTTGGAGTTTTATGAGATGAATCTTTTAGTGTCCAAAGATTTGTGGAATATTTTCTACAAAAAGTTTCCAAGACCAAGACAATTAATTAATAACGTTGAATTTTCTTGCAAGAGACATGTTGTGCTAGTTTAAGCTTACCAAACAAAGGAGGAGGAAGAAGAAGAAGAAGAAGAAGAGGAGGAGGAGGAGGAGGAAGAAGAGGAAGAAGAAGAGGAAGTTCTCTCATTATCCAAAGGGAAAGGAAGTCTCTCATTATCCAAAGCGAAAAGAAAACAAATACAACATACATATACATACGTACGTACATACATGCATGCATGCATGCATGCATGCATGCATACATACATACATACATACATACATACATACATACATACATACATACACACACACATGCACCCACATACGCGCACACACACACATCCGTCCATCCATCCCCCTCTCTCTCTCTCTCTCTATATATATATATATATATATATATATATATATATATATATATCTATCTATCTATCTATCTATCTATCTATCTATCTATCTATCTATCTATCTATCTATCTATCTATCTATCTATCTATCTATATATATATATATATATATATATATATATATATATATATATATATATATATAGATATATAGATATATATATATATATATATATATATATATATATATATATATATATATATATATAGATATATATATATATATATATATATATAGATAGATAGATAGATAGATATATATAGATATAGATATATCTATCTATCTATCTATTTATATCTATATCTATATCTATAGTATATACACATACATACATGCATGCATGCATGCATGCATGCATGCATACATACATACATACATACATACATACATACATACATACATACATACATACATACATACATACATACATTCATACATGCATGCATGCATGCATGCATGCATACATACATACATACATACATACATACATACATACATACATACATACATACATACATACATACATACATACATACATACATACATACATACATACATACATACATACATATAGCCGTTTCTACCGATTCTCGTGGTTTCCAAATTTTTGGAAATTTCGAAACTTCGTTTTAGACCGGTCCGTACCGATGGTTTCTATCGTGTTAGGGCACTATGGTTAGGTCTCGGGTAGCCTCTGTATGGCCTTCAAATTCTGTTTTATAAAGTTATTTGTCTCTATAATCTAAGACTTGCCTCTAGTATTTGCAGTGATACTTGCACCACCGTTGCGCGTAGTTTGTGGTACTTCAGATGCATGGGGAGTATCAATGTCATCACCACCATGAGCCATTGAGTACTTTGAATCTCCTCAATGGGAGAATGTGATGATGGAGGAGGAATGACACCCACTTCTTGGCTTGATCGAACTCTAGTTGCTAATTTCAAGAATATCTTGAGGAATAGATGCATGTTTGCCAGTTCCTCCACCTTCCAAGCCAAGTAAATGAGCTTTGATATGGGATGCACAACCCGTTTAGTGGCACATGCAATACTTGCATTGCCATTGGTTGTACCCAAGGGGTTTGACATGGTTGTGAGTCACATTCGGAGCTATTCCTGTGATGATAGTAATACTAAGATCCTAAGGGCCAAGGCTGCTATGTATGATCTCTCTCTCTCTCTCTCTCTCTCTCTCTCTCTCTCACACACACACAAACTCTCCACAAATGTGATGTGCAATTGGGCGATTATTTTTCCAGGGTAGGTTTGGCGCAGCAAAATAAAAATCGTGCAAAAGTATATAATAATCGCAAAGAACTGTCGGAGCATTCTATACGTTTTCTTATGTTTTCAAGTTGGAAAAACCGTGCGATTTTTTTCAACTATATGTACACATAAGATGAATTATGAAGAAAAACACATACAACTCTTATGACTCGGGTAATTTTTCGGATTATCTCAAACCTTGACCAACCTTTTCTGCATGTAGTGCAAGGTAGAAGAAAAGCACTTGATTGGATGGAAAGTTAAGCGTCTGGCTTTTGAATCCCTTCTTTGAATCATGAACTCTTGCAGAGAACTCAATGAAACATGAACAGATGAAACAAAATTGTTGGTAAATGTTTTCCATAAACGTCAAAAGTTTGGGGACGAAAATCAAGCACTTTTCTTTCTCAAGAAGAAAGCCATTCTGGTAATGCATGTTGGAAATAGGAGCTTCAGATTCCAGAAGGAAATGAATTGCATGGGGAAGCAGAAAAGACCAGACAGGGTGGCACAAATCGTGGAATAAATCGAACAGCAATGTGAAGATACAGATGCAAGAGAAGCAGATGTAGCAGAAAAGAGCACAAGAACATTGAAGATGGTGTAGACAGGCAGATGGAAATGGGTTGTGCAGCATTTACAAGATTCTTGTCCTTAACAAAGATTTTAATATAATGAAGTTGCTTTCAAACTTAAGAGAGGTTATTGACCATGGGGAACTGACTGATGTTATTTGGTTTTTTGAAATTGTCTGCCATGAACAAGCTGATTTATTAGAGCACTGGTTCAACATCACACATTCCCTAGAGATTTCAGAATGATATTTAAAAAGTGACAACTGAAATAGACTTCTGCTAGTTTCACAGGTCTCATACTTAGAATCCCTATTCTTATGCATTGGAAAAAAAACTACGTAAGGGAAAGAAAGAAAGAAAGAAATAAAAAAATAAAGAAAGAAAGAAAGAAAGAAAAAAAAAGAAATAAAGAAAGAAAAAAAAAGAAAGAAAGAAAGGAGAAATGGATTAGCATTTTGTAGTTTACGATTAACTCATTAACTCATATCCTGTTGAGGGTTATTTACTGTTTCTTTAAGAAATTTTCTTAATCCCTTGCCAATAGTAATGATATAGGGACAATGGTGCTGCTATTTATGCCTATTTTCTAATATTGGGTACACAATCTGTGACTGATTTAGGTACACTGTGGTTTTACTGCTGATTCTGGAGGTGTGATGGATGAAGAAGATAAAGAGTATGTAAAAAAATGCCGGTTTGTTGTAGCATCAGGCATTTTTGATGGGTATGACTTTCCCCATCAGCCTTCTAATATTAGCGACATTTCAAAGAAACTATTCTGCTTTCTTATGGTGGTCGATGAGAAATCTTTGAAGAGCATACAGGAAACATTGAATCTCACTTCAAATAGCATCGAAGGGAAATGGGTTGGCATCTGGCGACTTATTTTGTTACGGCATTCTCCATATGATGAACCTCGGAGGAATGGGAAAGTGCCAAAACTACTCACTCACAGACTCTTCCCAGATGCAGAATACAGCATATGGATTGATGGAAAAATGGAACTTTTGGTTGATCCTCTTCTCATTCTTGAGAGGTATACCAAGCTTGAAGATTTAGTGTCACATGTTATTCTACATTTGTGTTCTAGATCTTAATAGCATTAGCATTCTATAGTTGAAAAGTGAATCTTTTATAACGCTGCACACAAGGTACTACTCATCTCAATTTTGGCTCCAAGCAGTTCTAGATTACTCTGTTAAGGTCTGCTCAGTGTGCAAATTTAGTTTTTTATTTTCTTGTGCATTGTATCCCAAAGGTACTTATGGAGGGGTGCTCACCAGTTCGCTATTGCTAGACACAAGCATCATAAAAGCATTTATGAAGAAGCTGATGCCAATAAGCGTAGGAAACGATATGCTCGGCCACTTATTGACAAACAAATGGAAATCTATAGACTAGAAGGCATGAAGCCATGGAGAGCTAAGAAGCATGGTCCTCCAAGTGGTAAGCATCCACATTTCTTTTATCAGAGCATGTTGCATGTCTGGCTTAATTGGTTTTCTGAAATGATGCTAAATATTCCTGGTGATTGGATACGTAGACAAACATGTTGACATATTGTTATGATGCTCAATTGCAGATGTGCCAGAAGGGGCCGTCATAATTCGGCAGCATACTCCACTAACTAATTTGTTTAGCTGTTTGTGGTTCAATGAGGTGAACCGGTTCACTCCCCGTGATCAGCTCAGCTTTGGTTATACAGTTTATCGTTTGAATGGGTCTTTCCCATTCTTTATGTTTCCAAATTGTGAATATAATTCCCTGTTTTTGTTGCACAAGCATACACGTGAACACTCCTCTGTCATTGAGTGGGTGAAATCATTGGATGAACTTGAGGTGAACAGAACAATGGTGGAAAGTCGTGGTGGCATAGGATTGTTCACCCCTTACCAGGTTGATGCATTTGAGAATTTTACATCTAGGTATTATCACACAAAGGAAGTATAAAATTGTGTGCTTATGTCCCTACCAGAGCTATCATTTTGAGTGTTCTAGTTTAGTGGCCTGATGGCACAGCTTAAGTTAACAATGCACAAAAATTAACACAAAATGAGCATTCTTGGGCATTCTTTATGGGCATCCTCACTTCCAATGGCTTTGATGAAGCTACAATCACCACCAAGCTATTTTGAGTTTCATTATTTTGCTGATTTAACTTATCACTTGTATTAAGAATAAAGCCTATATTTTATCCCGAGAGCATTTCATGCATTTTGGACGAGGTCCCATCAATCATAAGGATGGGTTTCTTGAGGCCTCACCTATCCCTTTCCAAAGTCTACCAACCTACTCTTCTAATATTTCTTTTACATCTACAAATGGGTTGGCTGAGACTTTTGCCGAGTCCCAAAATCTGTAATAATTTTATATTTCTTTTTTATCTTCAAATAGGTTTGCTGAGAATCTGCAGAATGGCAAACCCTTATAAGAATTTGACATTCATTTGTACATTGTTTTCTGAAGCATGTGCTATAGCATTGATTGTCCGGCAACAGAGGTGAACATGCGTCTCTTTGAAGTGGTCGAATTTCAGGACAGTCTCTCTTTGAAGGTTGTTCATATGGTTTCATGAGGTTGATAAGATTCTGGAGGATCTTGAACTTGATTGCTGTTAATGCCTAGTGTATGTCCTTTGAAGACCACTTTTGGATGTCTGATGAGCTGCAAAACAAGTCAAGGGGGGGGGGGGGGGGAGGATGTTGCTGTTGTTCTTAATGCACATGAGCTCCTGAAGCACTGGGTGTCCATATTTGTGGTGTTGCCGAGAAGCCCAGTCCACAAACTTTGTGATTTATCAAAACCAATTGTGTGAAGCAACCAATGATATACAGCCAATTGCTTATCAATACCTGAGACTTTGAGAATGATAGAGGTAATCTCTTCTTTGGATATGGCAGCAATAAGAAAGAAAGGAGAGAAACACGAGTTTTATATCAAAATACTCTTATCTTTAACAATTCGGTCAAAGGAGCGATTCTGCAGCTAAGGAATGAAGTCCTGTTGTCGAGGCTATTCATCAAGGACGGTTTATGTGGGTGGCTGATCCACTTCATTCAATCCGTGTATGGGGAGTTCTTAATATAGCGCTTGAATTAGTGTGCATCTAGTTATAGCTCATTTATTTGAAGGACATTAATGAGGAGTGTCTTTTAGCAATCAAAATCTATCATTGCAAGAAATGATCTGTCACATGTACCATGGATCATCAAAGTGGATGCAGGAGACTTGGAGGCGCTTCTCTTTATAGATTTTTTGGAGTCTCATTCTGAGAAGAATTACGTGGAGCAATACTGCAACCATCTTGAAACATCTGAAGTTATAAATTCCATTTGAAAGAATCAATGACTCAGTCATAGGTTGCAAATTAGTAATGGTACAAAGCTTTGTAAAGTGGACCACATCAGTGTTTGAGGCACATTGATACCGTTGAAGTGGACATGCCACTAATGCAGTAAATGGATTTGAGTTTTAAATTCAGTGAATTGTTTAGTGTTAGTATCGATAATAGTCAGATGCACTTTTTTACTCCGCTCGGATATTTGATCATAACTTGTATGGATTTTAAAATATCAACGTGTATACAAGCATATGAAATGGATATCCTGGAGTAATCTTATCTGCTATTGGGAGGTGCAGCATGTTCTGAAAATGGATGTAAAGAATTTCTAGCATCCACATAAGATAGCACGTTCTCTTGAGCATCAGGCCACATCATAGCTTGCTAGACCTTCGCATAATTCAGTGGAAATTTAATAATGCATCTGTTCTAGTATCAGTGCACACTTCATATCAGAGGAAATTGCCATACAGTGTTACAATTTAAGTTGCACATTTATCTAGGTAATTAGGATGTTATGTTCTTTCACCTAATGCACGTAAGAGACTGTAAACGCACAAATAGATTGATAGAGGAATCATCTTAAGACTGAGCACAACTTCTTCATAGCATCTGAAGCAGTCTATATGTGACTTGAAAAACGTTTTGAACATGTCTTGATCTATATAAGTTGTTCGCTCACAAAACTCAGATGGCTATCCTCTATGGTTGGAGAAATTGTGACACGAGTGCATCCAATTCTGAACTATCATTGTGGAATTTATTGTTGAAAAAGTTCTTATTTTGGGTATAACATTGAAGTCCTTAATCTTGCGTCATCTCTTATTCTCTCCATCGAGATTATATCTAATAGTGCAATCAATTTGGTGCAGTTTTGTTGGTGCAAAAAGAGGCAGCCATTGATGCTTGAGCTCAACTCTGTGGATTTCCTTGCTGATATATAGCATTCATATGTGGAGTCATGATTGAATGTATCCATATAGAGATGTTTGTCATGAAGTCTGATGTCTTGTTTATATTCTCTTGGTTATAAAGGTCATATGGTATACTTTGCAATAGATACAGGATATATAAATTCTATGAGTTTTGAAGTGATGAGTCATCAAGATTCGTTGTATGATTGATTGATGACATGTTAGTACTTTCTGACTACTCTACATTGAAGAATGTATGTAACAAGCACTTTGTGTGTTGGACTGAAGCCAAGGGAGTTCTTTAATTGCTTCAACAAGTGTACAACCATCCACAATCAAGTTGATGTTGAATTGAAGCATTTTGTGTACAACAGTCTATTGCCATAATTGCAAGTCTACCAAGACTGGCTACTTCTCACTCACATCTTGTTATGTATAAGCATCCAATACATCAACTACCTATTAGACTATCAAGGTAATGTCCTCTACAGGTTTTTTATGTAAGGATTTGAGTTGAAGTGCAATATATGCAAAGAACCATTCACTCTGATTGTGTGTACAAAAGTCAAGAATGTGAATAGTCGAGTATACACCTGTGAACTTCTAGCATCAATTGTCTTTATCTAGGGCTATATAAATTGTTTTTTTTGCTCAAGATAGGTTGCATGCTCAACCGATTGAAATAATCCAAAATGACAATTTCACTCAAGTTGTAAGAATTGTATCAACAAGGTAGATCAACTTCCAAAAATAGAACTTTTTCTTCAAATTTCCTTCATTGCAAACAGTTTGTTGTGATGAAATGATTTCAGGTACCTACAACGAAGTAGCACGTTAGTTTTATTGCATGCATTGGAAGGTAAATAAGTCCATTAAGGCTTCAAGATATTAAAAGCAGGTCCTAAGTAGGTTTTGTTGCTCGACCAATGCCATTCTCATCTCCCATCACTCACAAACAGATTTTAGCCAATGGATCATGTTTGATTTCAATGTGTATTGGTTGATAGAACACGATCTCAATGTTTTTCAAAACTTTTGTTTCTATGAAGTAATTTAATAGAAAATCTGTTTTGCTGTTTGTTTATTTGAACTTCATGATATAGTTACATTTACTATGGACCAAATCTATCCATGGAACGAAAATAAATATCTTCGATAGTTTGATTGATTAGTCAAACACTTATGGGCATGAACAATTTTTATAAATAATGTACTTCAATCATGTCCCTCAACTATTTTGATTAAAATGTAATACAGAATCACCAAATATTGTGTTTCTCTCTTGGTGGAAAAGATTTGTGTTGTTTCATCTCGTTTGTAGGGTTTGGAACTTTGTGTTCAAATATGTTTGAGAATGGAATGAGGTGCTTGGAATTACCTTGCCTAGCCATTGTCTAGAATCCTCTATATCATCTCTCTATTTGTTTGGCCATCATGAATAGGCAAGCAATCATAGGATCCATAGATTTTGGTCTTTGCTATCCCTTGAGCTAGCGGCTATTACAAAAATGGCAGAATCAGAACATATGATTCCAAGAAATAATAGAGTACACTAGGTGTTTGGAACAGCATATACTTTTGGAACAGCATATACTCTTGAGTGGAGTACATCCACTACTATCTCTCTCTCTCTCTCTCTCTATCTAGCATTTATTTCAAGCAATTGCAATGCTTATCTTGGGCATATCTCAGAATATCCTTAAAATTCTTATATCTAGACCTTGATCACTAGTTGTGATTGATTGTCACCTATATAAATTGTGGTATTTATCTCTCATCTCAATATCAATAAAAGAATAAAACTATGTTGGAAAGGAAAATCACTTGTGCAACTTGATTAAGGATATAACTATTGTGTTGAATCAAAATGTGAGCCTCATGTGGAGCTTCCACATACTCGTTCAATAATTGATGAAACACAACATTGATAAAGATGAAAGAACAGTGCTCTAGGAACTTCTTAGATAATCTGACTATGGCCCAACTCTGGCGAAAGAATAGTGCTTTAGGAACTTCTTAGATAAATCTGATTATACCCCAAGTCTGAGAGAAAAGTGTGAAAGTAGGCAAAGTTCATGGACTAACGAGATCCAATAACATAGAGAACTCATAACGAATAAAAATCTTTCCTTTTTAAATGACATGGTGTATGTAAAAGTCTAGTAAATTGTTTAAATTCACTTCCATAAAATGAAACTCCAAGAGCTTCCTATCACAATCTAAACAATGGATCTAAGTCTCAGAATATGAAAACACATTGAGAAAATGCATTAACTTGCAAAACTACCATCACACTCTGTATGATAAAAACATGTCTAATGAGCAAAATTTGCTCGTACTTTCCATCAATGCTATGATACAATCATTCCATGTGTTAGTGTATTTTGATAGTGATGTATGTCAACACATGTATGCCCATCGAGGGCACTTCTTTCCCTCATTAGGATGTTTTTCCCCATCTTGTATATATGCCTATAACCCTAATGGGCTATTTCTCTTTTGTACATTCACTTAGTAATACACTCAATATTGTGCTCTAGACTTCTTCTTCCTAGTGATGTTTGTTTGCTTCCCTATTCCTCGAACTCCAACAATTGGTATCAAAGTGGGTTGTTGTTTCCTATAGGACATCATCAACACCCTTTTGGACATTGTCACAGTATTGCATGAAATTTGGTGAGCATACTCGACATCATCAGTACCTCAAAACAAATTCATTGTATAGGGTCAAAAAATCGAATTGAGCTCGTTTTGACCTTTGAATGTGCTATCATAGTTTATTGTGTAAGTAATTTGTCTTTTTTGTGCTAAACATATATACAATTTTTGATTTGCCAATAGGAGCGGTTCAAAGTTTGCAACAAGTCTAACAGAGCTCGATTGGCTATTTTTTTCATCTTTTTTGACAAATAGTCATTTTTTTGCATAAGGATATAATCAATGGTCATGGATAAAGGCAATGATGTATTTGTTACGTTGGCTATTGAGGATAAGTTGGATAGTTCTAACTACTCATTGTGGGCATAAATGATGCATCATGTATTAATGGTCTCCCATATTCTTATCAAAGTTTTGCTTTTTAATCTTTGTTTGATGATGAAAGATAAACCAAATACCTTACATCTTGAGGAGTTAGTCTTTGTTTTTTTGCAAGAAGATCAATGTAGACAAAATAGGTTAATTATGCATGTTGCAAATTGAGCTTTCTTAGATAGTCACAAGGACAAAGGCAAATTGAGCTTGTCTACTAATAAGTAGAAATTTTCTAATGTCATATAGTCAAAGAAGGAAGATGAAGGCTTTTTTGCAAAATTGAGACACTTTTGGGTAGCTTAGAGTAGCCTATCCAAAAGAGACACTTGAGCTTAGAGTAGCTCCTTTGCAATATCAAGACTTTTTTGGGTGGATTATTGTACCCTACCAATCACACACAAAAATTCTCTTTGACCACTTGGATTTACACAATTGATGGTACTTAGTGCCAACTAATGTGCCAAAAAAAATAACTGTACTTATGGAGAGCAAGTGCACCAATTGAAGTGGTTAAATAAATATGTTCAATGAAAAAAAATGACAGGAGAAAGAGTAGAGGAGAACCCCAAAAATGAGCAATATTATCCACCTAAAGCCTTTGATTTGAATGGCATAGGCCTTAGAAAATAGGTGTAAGATAAATGTATATGATCCTTGAAAACTCTTTTGTTTTACCAAAAATGAATTAAAATCTAATGTGAGTTAAACAATGTGTGGATTGCTCACTTCTTGTTTTGATGTTTTGTTGGATCATATAAAAAAACTCTAATCCAAATGTGGTCATGCATGTACCAAATGTCAAGAAATTGAGAAAACATAAGTGATGATTGTTAGTATATGACCAATGTCTACCCTGCATGATTGTATGTACTAATGCACATTTTGTAAGGCCCCCATTATGAGGAGAAGTCAAGCATGCTTTACCCAATTGATGGGAATTCCAACTTGCATGTTGGATGAAAGTCAAATTGGGCTATCTAATGTATTGTAAGGGAAGGGAGTTACTAGGGTCGCCAATTGTGGGGTTCGAGGCAACAAGGAATAGCCGTGGCTGGGGGGGGGGGGTCCAAGGGGGCCAACAGTCCCCTTGGCTGTGGGGTCCCTACGAGGTAGCATCGTCTTTGTTCTTGCTATTAGTAGTTAAAATTTGAAATTCTATTACGTTTGCTATCTTCTCTACTACTACTCTTGTGTTCTCTTATGTAACTAGTTTCTTACATGTATTAGAGTTTTTAGGTATCTATTAGTAGAGAGGAGTACTTTTTGAGCTTGCAAGTATATTTTTGTTATCACCATAGGCATGAGTGATGACTTCATCTTCTAGTGGGGTGCATCTTCTAATGCTTTTTTTTTCCATAAAAGACATCCCTTCATTAGTTAATAAAAAGCACCCAAAGGGCTATAATACCAATTGAGAACCATGAACTGAATACAAGGGGAACAACTCACCCAAGAGATCCATCAAAAAACTACTATAAATCTAGCTCCTAAGAGAGGAAATGTGAGGGAGGGGGGGCCAAGTAGGTGGCTGGTAGCTACAACAAATAGTATCATCCTGAATGGTAAAGAAGGGGCCTTTCTTCCAAAGTTGAAGAAAGGCAAGCTGCCGCTAAGACATGCCATCAAAGTCTCCCTAAAGACGATCCACATGTCCCCACAAAGTATGAATCAACTCTAGCCAGAAGTCTCGAATAGTCTCGATTGAAGGAATTGTGTGTTGCTGGAAGATGCATGGGCATCTAGCTCTCCATACAAACCACATGGTGAGGTTGCTTATTAGCTGCCAATAGGGGTCATCCACACCACTCCACGGAGGAGTGCTAAGATCATGAGTGGTACCAATCCGCCCATCCTAAATCAAAATAATTGCATTGCCAACCTCATGCACATAGCTGAGGGTGGGGCCAGTAAGGAGCCCCAAGCAACCTCATCCCCCCCCCCCCCCCCCCAAGTGATGGTTTGGGGACCCACCCACTAGATAAGAAGTCTCAAAATCCGCTACCAAATCTACTGTGCCAACTTGCAGTTCCAAAGGCAGTGCCGTTGAGACTCCAAGTGAAAGCCACAACCCGTGCAGTCTGGAGGCTTGCCCCCATAGCTCAACTAAGTGTCAATAGCAATGCTCCTATGGGTCACCAACCATCAAAAAAGGATAACCCAATGAGACTGGTGAGTGCCTCAAATACGATGCTAAAAGGACAAGAAAAACTCCTTCATGAGCCCACCACGCTGTCAAGACTCAGCTGCAACAAGACTGACCAGATGATGCAACTGAATGATCCTCCACCCCAACCAAGCAAAGTGCTAAAAGAACAAAATAGTGAGGGCCTCTAGAAGGGAGAAAGGATCGCGCCACTACCACTCCTCAGGGTCCCAAAGAAGGCGAGATAGCGGTTGAGCCTCGCAAGCCCAAAGACGCCAATCGGAATGGGTCCGAATGTTTGTCAAGTCTACCCAAAATCATCTCATAGTCGTGGTTCTTCTCGAAGTCACATATGACAAATGTATGTTCAACCTCTATGTCACACATGGTAAGAGTTATCCCTTCTAGTAACCCTAGGGGTTTCTCGATATGTCCATCTACCATTTGCAATTCATTCTCATTGGCTTGAGTGTTTGCTTGCCCCAACACTTCCATAGGGAGATGGACATCCTTGGGTATCCTTTCAAGGCCAGTCTCCAGTTCTAATTGCTTTATTTCTATTTGCTTTTCTTTCTTCAATTCATCCTCCTCTTCATTCTCTTCTTCATAATATGCCTCTTGGTCCATTTCCTTTTCAGCTCCTATCTCCTCGTCTGCTACTTCCACTTCTTCCACTTCTCCCATTACCTGCTCCTTTTGACTCTGCTCATTAGTCTTTAATTCTTCTTCATAAATCACTTCTTCCTAGAATGTATTTAATTCTAGCTTCCAATCAACCTTATTTTCAATTTGATCATCCTTTCCTTGTTCATTTCCTTCTAACACTTGATCATCTACATCCATCAAGTTTGCTTCATATCCCACTCCTTGATCACCCTGATCTGTTTGCTCTTCTTGATGTCCCAAGTCTGAAAGTACTTCTTCTATCTTCTTGTTTACCTCTTCCTCTATTTCCTGGTTATCTTCATAATTATCTTTGAACTCTACCTTTCTTAGATTTTAACTTCTTCTTTATCTATCTGTATTCTCTTTACTGAACTGTTGAGAGTAGAACTTCTCTGATGATTTTGTAATGATAGCTTCTTCTTTTGATGCTATTGTTCCTTTATGCACTCCCTCATCCAGAGCCATACTTTCTTCAATTACTTTTCCTTTCTTTTCCAAACTTTTATTCCCTTCTTCTTTACTGATATGCCTTGGTCTCTTCCACAAAGGGTTGACAATATGGTTGTTTTGAAGGTTTTGTCCAGAAGGAACATAGATAATCCTCAAGACAACCCACAAAAAGAATGCACGGAACATTTCTTGCCTGCAACCAACTGATAGAGTAGTCATGCCAAAACATTCACCCCCATGTGTTGAACCATCCATTCCCCCCTTTATAATTAGGCTTTCTTGTAGAACTCCAACTTCCACCAAAACTATACAAAATCCACATCCTACAACACAAGAGAAGACAACAAAAACAACAGAAGCTATACTATAGGAAGAGAAAGTACCCCTTTGAGCTCTAATTTTGACTTCCTAATTAACAACACAAGTAGAGGACACTCTGATCTTTGTTGTCAAACCACCATTGATAGATTTTGGAGAGTTTCAATATTAAGATGTTTGTTACATATTTTTGTTACATTTAGCAAGCCTAAGTGCATTGCTAAAATCATGAGACTACACATCCATTTTATCTCTTCACAAAAAGGAACTATATGTGAACATATGCTAGTCATTCTTAGCACAGTTACTTTGGATAAAGGTAAAAGAAAAAGAAATAAGGAATCTCGTGAAGTTAGGGAGCTGAACCAATGAATCACATGGGAGGAAGAATAAATTCAAATCATCCCTAAAGTGTAGGATCACTTTTAGGTGAGGGAAAATTCAAATTCAAACTCAAATTATGAGTATAAAAAGACGTGCTTTTAGTTGTGGGCTAAGTGAGCCATTATGAGAGACTTTGAGCTACATCAATGAGCACATATTGAGCTCACTTCTTGTATGAGTAGTCCAATACACTTCTTGTGTATCATATGTTCATTGGCATATGCATTTTGATACATTTCTTGAAGTATATCTCTATCTACTATTCTATGCTGCATCTTCATCATTATAGTGATCTTGTGGAATCGTTTTCTCTGAGTGTAATAATTCATTTTCAATATTTTAACTTGGGTTAGTTAGATTAAAGTGTATACTACCGGCATATAAATTTTCATCACATTTTGGTTAGGGAATCTTGAGATATGAATCATAGAAGGTGAATGTGTTTGCACATCTTCTAGATCCTGAAATGTATCGATGAACCCCTTGATTTGTTAGATTCGTTTCTCAGTGTATGGTGTGGATAAATTGATGAAAGAACATGCTTTAGTTAGCTTTACACTCTAATTAGATGTGTGCAAAAGCTCTCTAGTCAATTCATACCAGGTTGTGAGCTTTGAGCAAATTACTAAGCACTTCTATTCCCAAAATAGAAGGTTTCTTCACATTTCTAGTACATGCAAGTTATCTATTTTGATACAAACTTTTGGGAATGATCTTCCAAAGCGCTTACTGGTTCCAAATGCATTAATGTGAAGCTAAAAGATTCTAGTAAGCATTCTTGGAGTTAACTTGGTAGGTTTAGAGCAGGTTTTGTGCAACATGACCTCATCATTGGAGCATACTCATCCATCTCCTCGCAATGGTATCAGAGTAACAACAAATCAACATGGGAGATGGATTTCTTTCATCCATAGACAAATTGGATTGAGGTAATTAGTCAGCTTGGTCACTTATAATGTAAGCTTATCTTCAAGGGAGAAAATTCTATGGTTACATATCTAGAGATGAGATGATGCCAATCCTCAGAAGCAAAGGAAAACCAACTCAAGAAGAACAAGAGAGGTTAACCACATGGTGCTCAAAGGATGCTCTAGCCAAGTCATATATTCTTAACTTAATCTCTGATTTTTTTATTTCCACACATCAGGAGTTGCAAGACTTCACAAGAAAACTGGAATGCTCTTGAAGCATTCTTTTCATCAAGTACCAAGGCAAGAAAGAATCAACTATGGATGGAGTTCACCACACTCAAGAAGATGCCCAAGCAAAGTGTGACTAATTTTGTCACCAAGATGAAGGTCCTAGCAGATCAACTTGGAAGCATTGGAGAATTCATTGATGAAGAGCAGATAGTAAGGCAAGTGATCAATGGAATAAAGGCAGATGACAAATGGGAACCTTTCACAACATCCATGGTCCTCTACATGGACATGCAAGCTCTTGATTTCAAAACCCTCATGGGACAATTGTTCACACATGAGGCAAAGCTTATGAATAATGGAGGCAACTCAAAAGATAATCAATCCTCTACCCTATATATAGACAACAAAAATGAAGATAACAAAGGCAAAGGAAAAAAGTCTGATGATGAGGGTAAGACTTCTCAAGCAAACTTTATAGGTAGAGGTAGAGGCGCAAGAGGAAGAGGCAGAGGAGGAAGGCAAGGTAGGAGGAGATCTCAAAGCTCCTCTCCATGTGCCATATGTGGCTTAACTAATCACATTACTGAGAATTGTTTCAAGAATCCTAGAAATCAATGAGGAAGAGATTGCAAAAGAGGATGCTATGGAAGCTCAAGAGGTAGATTCAACAACAACAATGGTTACAAAAACAACTCATACAACAATAATAATTATCAAGGAGGATATAGAGGAAGGAGAGACTACAACAATTATGCATTTGATCAAACTCAAGATGATTCATTACTTCTGATCAATATGACTATGAAGCAAGGTAAAGCAGATGAACATGTATTCTATATAGACTCAGGTTGTTCAAATCATGTAGTAGGGAATGTAGCTCTACTCTCAGACTTGAAGGAAAATCAAGCTCAAGCAACCAAGAAGGCTCCAACCAAAGCTATGGATCAAGAGGAAGAAGAAGGACTAGAGGAAGAGGAGGAAGATCACATGGATGAGAAGCATCCAATGGAGAATGCTACAATTGTGGAAAACTAGACCATTATGCAAGAGATTGTTGGTCCAAAGAACGAGGCAATCAAGGATACAAAAGGAATCAAGGTAATTATGCAAGTACTTCAGCAAATTCAAAAAATGAGAACTTGCTTATGATGTATGGGTGAGTCAATTCAGATTTTACATGGTACATTGATAATGGTTGTAGCAACCATATGAGTTGTAATAAAGATGTTTTCTTAATTTAGACTCACCCATAACTCAAGGACATGTAGAGATGGGGGATGAGACTGAGCACAAGATTACACATGTGGGAGATGTTGTATGGAATGGATCTCAAAGCTGCAAGGTGTTGAAGGATGTGTTTGTTGGAGACCTCTAAATCTCCAAAGACTTGATCTATACTGATTTAAGAGCACCTCTATATCAGTTATAGACCAAAGTTTACACAAATGTTACCTTGATTTACCAAATCATTAACTATCACTTCTTTGAGTGAAAACTTTTCTTCTTCAACAAGTCTGCTTCAGAGATTAGCTTCATTCCCTGCACATATCTTCACATTTATTCAATCTAATGATACACATATCTCCATGCTACCTTTCTGGAATCATATTAACCATTAGACCTTCAAAAGAATCATTAAAAATCTAATTTGATCTTTTAGATCAAAGGTATGTTAGAAACTGTCTTCTTGAACAAGTGAATTTACACACATAATTTGATCCAATTGAATCCATGAAACCCTCTGGTTGCTCCATGTACACTTCATCTGCAATATAGCCATTCAGAAATGCATTCTTCACATCTAATTGTGATAACTTCCATCCTTTACAAGCAGTAATAGCAATTATAGTTCTAATTGTAGACATCTTAGAAACTGGACTAAAGGTTTCATCATAATCTACCCCATAAGTTTGGGCATAACCTTTAACCACAAGTCTAGCTTTGTATCTAGACACCTCACCATTTGAAACCTTTTTGTCTTATACACCTACTTTCCAATTACCTTCTGGTTCTTTGGTCTTGGCACCAATTCCAATGTCTCATTCTCAAGTAGAGCATCATACTCTTCTTGCATTGGCTTCTCCCAATTTTGTTTATCTTTAGCTTCTTCATATGTGATTGGATATTCTTCTGTCTTCACAATATAAGCATAATCGTTTGTTGTTAAGAAAGATGTATCATAACTACACCTGATAGGTTCTTTTCTTCCTCTCAAAGATCTTCTGACCTCTGCACTTCTTGAAGTATCAGACACATTTGATTCTGGATCAAATCTCGGCCTATCTTCATCATTGACCTACAATTTACTTTTACAATCAACATCATCAATATCTTTTGAACTTCTTCAACATCTGCATAATCATTTTTTGACCCTATATACCATGTGCTTTTCTCATCAAATGTAACATCTTTTGTAACAAGAAATTGCTTTGTATATGGACTCCACAATCTGTAACCCATCTGTCTGTCATCATACCCAATAAACACATACTTCTCTGCTTTGGGTTCTAGCTTATGTCTTAAATGCGAAGGAACATAAGCATATGCCAAACATCCAAATACCTTACAATGATCAAGAGTAGGTTTCTTACCCCACCATGCTTCATAAGGTGTTCTACCATCCAAAGCTTTGCAGGGTAACCTATTCACAAGGTATGTTGCAGTGTTGGTAGCTTCTGCCCATAAGTAGTTTGGACAATTCTTCTCTTTCATCATTGATCTTGCAAACTCTACAAGAGTTCTATTTCTTCTTTCTACAACTCCACTTTGTTGAGGGGAATACCTACAAGATACTTCTCTTTTTATACGTGCATTCCACAAATAATCATCAAACTCTTTAGAAAAATACTCTCCCCCTCCATCTGATCTCAACCTCTTGAGCTTTTGTCCTGTAATCCTTTCTCCATAAGCATGATAATGCTTGAATGTCTTGAACAATTTAGATTTTTCCTTGATTACATAAATTGTAATCCATCTTGTTGCATCATCAACAAACAACACATAATATCTGGATCCATATATGCTATAGTCCCTTGAAGGACCCCACACATCTGTATGAACCAACTCAAGCATGTTTGAATACTTCTATCCTGATTTATTGTATGAACTTTTGTGTGCTTTACCTAATTTACAAGCTTCACACTTGTATACCATGTGTTGACCAACATTTGGCAATCCAAGCACTACATCATTCTTTGACATTTCTTTTATGGCTCTCTCATTGAAATGACCTAACCTTTTATGCCATAGGTCTAACTCAGACATCTTTTGACTTCCATAAGTAAACAATGCATGTCCCACATTACCTTGGACCTTGAGAGTAAAAAGTCTTCCTTCTTTATTGCCTCCAATGATGCTTCTATATCCCTTATTTGGATCTTGCACATAAACACCATCATTTGTGAATCTGACTTCATATACTTTCTCCACAATTTGTCGTACACTTATCAAGTTTTTAGGAATAGTACAAACATAAAGTACCTTTCTTAAGAGTCTGCTTCCACTCTTTGTCTTCAGTGATCCAATGCTTTCCACTTTATGCTTGGTGTTATCTCCTGTTTGAACTGTATGTCCACTCACCTTTGCTTCCATATCAGTCATCAATGATATGTTGCCACTCAGATGATTGCTACATCCTGAGTCAATATAGAATACCCTTTGATCTTCTCCTATTGCTTCATGTGTTGCATTCAAGATAAGAATCATGTCATCCTTCTAATCTGATGCATAATTATAATAGTTGTTATTGTAGGACTGAGGTTGAAAGCTTCTTCCACCTCCTCTAGCATATGATGTCCTACCACCTCTTCCTCTGAAGTTACCTCTTTGATTTTTGCCTCCTCTACCTCTTTGACTGAAACTCTGATTATGGCTTCCACCATTTTGATTGTGATACCAAAAATCATTTGCCAAATGATTTGTTCTGCCACAAATCCAACAAGCTCTAACATTATCTTTATTCTTACCTCCTCGTCCTTTACCTCTTGAATTCATCTTTGCTCTTGTGAAATTAGCTTGACTTGAAGATCCTTCCTCATCAGTTGACTGCTTCCATTTGCCATTCTTTTTCTTGTCCTTGGAGTACATAGCTTGACTTTCACTCCTATCATTGTCTCCCTTAATGTCCTGCTCAAAAGTTATCATGTGTCCTAGCAATTGATTAAGATCAAGAGTAAAAATAAAATGATCTAATGACAATTCTATGTACAATATGAAAGACTTCCATTTCTCATCTCCTCTCAAACCTGTAAGTATTTGTCTTACCAACTTATCCTCTTCAGTATCTTCATCTACTGCTCCCAAGCTATCTGCAATATCCTTTATTCTTGCCACATAATCAGAAATTGATTGTGAGCTCTTTTTCTTGAAGGTTGTGAACTCTGCCCATAATGAGGACTTCCTTGACTTGGTTGTATTTTGGAAATGCTCTTCCAAAGAATCCCACACATCTGTTGGAATTTCTAATCCTCTAATATGAGGTAGAAGATAATCATTTACAACCATGTAAATGATGCTCCTAGCTTGAGCATCTTTCCTCATCCAATTCTTCAAATCTGCAAGCTCTTCCCTAGTTGGAGCACTAGGATCTTCAAACTCAAGCTCTTCTTCTTCTCCTGTGATGAATGCCATCAAATCTTTGCTCATGAGGTGTGCCTCCATCCTCATGGACCAAGCTGGATAGTTCTCCCTATCTAACTTATCAATCTACAAGCTTTCTCCCAGCTTTGATGTTCTGTGTCTGCAATTAATGAGATTTATGGTGATATAATGTACCTTTGATATGAAGCTTTAATCCTTCTTGATCCTTTGAACTCGTGGTTTGTTCTTCTTCAGGCTTTCTTCAAAGCTTTACTCTTTTCTCCTTCAGTTCACAAGAATCTTTGATGTCTGCAACAATCGAGGTTCTCCTTGCTTCTATTTCAACTTGATTTGATCTTTCTGCTCTGATACCACTGTTGGAGACCTCTAAATCTCCAAAGGCTTGATCTATACTTATTTAAGAGCACATCTATATCAGTTGTAGATCAAAATTTACACAAATCTTACCTTAATTTATCAAATCTTCCACTATCACTTCTCTGAGTGAAAAGTTTTCTTCAAGAAGTCTGCTTCAAAGATTGACTTCATTACCTGCACACATCTTCAGATTTCTTCAATCTAATGATATACATACCTCCATGCTACCTTTGCGCAATTATATAAACTATTAGTCCTTCAAAAGAATCATTAAAACTTTGATTTGATCATTAAGATCAAAAGTATGTTAGAAACTGTCTTCCTGAACAAGTGACTTTGACATAGTCAACTTCTAAGGTTGATTTGGCATAGCACATGTGCCGTTTTGCTAAATGCTTTTAGCCATAGCATCCTTACCTTCTAACTTAGATTTTGAATGCTGATTCATCAAAAACTTTACACTATGCATTGAGATCGAAGCAAAACAATGACACAAAAAAGTGCACGACTCTAAGAGGTCTATCTGCAGACTTTACATACACATGTTCCTATTAATCATACAACATGAAAGGAATTAGATAAGGAAACTTTGAACATAGCTTCATTAGATTCTAGATTAGATGTGTACAAAAGAGTTTTTGATCCGCATGATCAGGTTGAGAGAAATCAGAGAAAGACTCGAGGCTAACTTCTGAAGATAACTCTCTACACATCTACCTCATTGACACTTGGCTTGTAATGACTCTCTCTCATATTTCTTTACATCATTGACTTTATACATATGTTTGTAGACTCATGCCACATCTATTACATTATTCCTTATCATTCTAATGATCATCCAAACTCATAGTACAAGAATTTCCACCTGTAATGTACATATGTATACAAACTGTAATCTGAGATCTCTTCACTATCTTCAATGCCTTCTTGACTTCATTCTGATTCTTGACTTGCTTCAAGATCTTCATAATCATCAATTTGGGATTTCTTTGGTCCAACAAGACCTTCAAAAGAATCATTAAAACTCTAATTTGATCTTTAAGATCAAAGGTATGTCAGAAACTGTCTTCCTGAACAAGCGACTTTGACATAGTCAACTTCTAAGGTTGATTTGTCACAACACAAGTCCCTTTTTGCTAAATGATTTTAGCCATAGCTTCCTTACCTTCCAACTTAGATTTTGAATGCTCACTCATCAAAAACTTTACATTGTACACTGAGATCCAAGTAAAATATTGACACAAAAAAGTGTGTGACTTTGAGAGGTCTACTTGCAAACATTACATATACATGTTCCTATTGATCATACACACAACTTGAAAGGAATTAGACCATGAAACTTTGAACATAGCTTGGTTAGCTTCTAGATTAGATATGTACAAAAGATTTCCTGATCCACATGATCAGGCTGAGAGAAATCAGAGAAAGACTCGACACTAACTCCTGAAGATGACTCTCTACACATCTATCTCATGGACACTTGGCTTCTAATGACTCTCACATTTATTTATTTACATCATTGAATTATATACATATGATTCTATACTCATCCAACATCTATTACATTATTCCTTATCATTCTAATGATCATCTAAACTCATAGTACACGAATTTTTATCTGTAATGTACATATGTATACAAGCTACATTTCTGAGATCTCTTCACTTTCTTCATTGACTTCTTTGGCGTCATTTTGATCCTTGACTTGCTTCAAATTCTTCATAATCATCAATTTGGCATTGCTTCGTTCCAACAGATCCCCCTCAATCACTAATTGTGATTATACCATCCTTCTTTATTCTTGCCATCTCTTTGAACTTCTGTAGCTTAGATCCATCTAAGCTTTTTGTCAACATATCTGCAACTTGCTCTTTTGTTGGTGTATACAATACTTCAATTTCTTTGTCAAGTACCTTTTCTCTCAAGAAATGATACTGAATCTCTATGTGTTTAGTCCTGGCATGAAAAACAGGATTAACTGCCAAATATAATGAACTCATATTGTCTCAAAAAATAATTGGAGTACTCTGATCAGTTCCAAAACTGTTCAATAAGTTCTTTAACTGTATCACTTATTTTGCAGCCTCTACCATTCCTTTATATTCAGCTTATGTGGATGACAAAGCAACTGTATGTTGCTTCTTTGAGCACCAAGAAACTAACTTATCTCCAATATAACAGAGATAACCATGAGTAGACCTTCTATCATCTAAATCACCTGCCCAATCTGCATCACTAAACACTTTGATTCTTGTGTCAGAAGTAAAACCATAATACAAACCTTCACTCAGAGTTCCCTTGATATATCTGAGTACTCTTTGAGCTGCAATACAATGAGTCTTCTTTGGACAATGCATAAATTGTGATAACACACCCACTGCATATGATAGGTCTGGTCTTGTCAAGGCAGCATAGATCAGACTACCTACCAAACTCTGATATCTCTTCATGTCATTAAATTCTTCACCTACATATCTGCTCAATTTATGATTTACCTCCAATGGTGTGGTTGAAGGCTTGAAATCTTCCATGTTGAACTTGACCAGAAGATTCTTCAAGTATCTCTCTTGTGTAATATATACTCCATGTTGAGTATACACAATCTGCATTCCTAAGAAGTAAGATAATTTTCCCAAATCACTTATCTTAAACTCCTTCTCTATTTGTTTCTTAAGCTCCTTGATTCCTTGAGCATCTGTACGTGTGACAATAATATCATCAACATAAATACACATGTATATATACCCATTTTCACTTGCCTTCACTAGCAAGCTACTATCTGCCTTTGAAGCTTGATATCCACATTCATTCAAGAACTTAACAAGCCTATAATTCCATGCCCTTAAGGCCTGCTTCAAATCATACAAAGCTCTTTTGAGCTTACACACATAATCTGATCCAATTGGATCCATGAAACCCTCTGATTGCTCCATGTACACTTCATCTGTAATATACCCATTCAAAAATGCATTCTTCACATCTAATTGTGATAACTTCCATCCTTTACAAGCAGCAATAGCAATTAAAGATCTAATTGTAGACATCTTAGCAACTAGACTAAAGGTTTCATCATAATCCACCCCATAAGTTTGGGCATAACCTTTAACCACAAGTCTAGCTTTGTATCTAGACACCTCACCCTTTGCAAACCTTTTTGTTTTGTACACCCAATTACATCCAATTACTTTCTGGTTCTTTGGTCTTGGCACCAATTCCCATGTTTCATTCTCAAGTAGAGCATCATACTCTTCTTGCATTGCCTTCTCCCAATTTTGCTTTCCTTTAGCTTCTTCGTATGTGGTTGGATCTTCTTCTGTCTTCACAATATAAGCATAATCTTTTGTTGTTAAGAAAGATGTATCATAACTATACCTGATAGGTTCTTTTCTTTCTCTCAAAGATCTTTTGACTGCTGGACTTCTTGAAGTCTCAGCCACATTTGATTTTGGATCAAATCTTGGCCCATCTTCAACATTGCCCTGCAAATTACTTTTACAATCAACATCATCAATATCTTCTTCATACACCCTTACTTTTGTCCTCCCCTTCCTTTGTATTTCTTCAACATCTGCATAATCATTTGTTGACCCTGTATACCATGTGCTTTGCTCATCTATGTAACATCTTTTGTAACAAGAAATTGCTTTGTAGATGGACTCGACAATCTATAACCCATCTGTCTATCATCATACCCAATAAACACATACTTCTATGCTTTGGGTTCTAGCTTATGTCTTAATTGTGAAGGAACATAAGCATATGCTAAACATCCAAATACTTTACAATGATCAAGAGTAGGTCTCTTACACCACCATGCTTCATAAGGTGTTCTGATGGAGAGTGTTAATCTCTAAAAGAACAAGCTATCCTTGATGTTAGATCACCTCTATATCAAGAATAACTTTAAACTCCAACCAATTTTGGAAGACAAGCACCAAACTATCAAGAAGTTAGCTAACTGTGAAGAAAGTCATTTCACAGAAAAGTCTGCTGCACATTAATCACTCATTGATTAATCAGTTGTGTAAAGTTTTTTATGAAACTTTGTAGAATGTGTTGCCTAGAGTTTGCGCACCTCCTCCAAGTTAAAACACTTTAAAATCTTAAGTAGATTATGAAAAATGCTTCAAACAATCTACCTATGTCTGAAACTGCTTTCCTGTAGAGATTTTGACACCTGCAACTTCTAACACATAGTTCTCCCAATCTAGAACCCGTTTAAGAAAATGCTTTTAGCCATAGATGGTTACCTTCCAACTTAGATTTTGACTCCTCATTTGTGTAAAACTTTACACTGTGCACTGAGAACTGACCATTTCTTTGACCATCGAAATTGCGCCTGTTTCAGAAGACACTCAACACTTTCTCACATATAGATGTTCCTACACAAAATTCTCTCAGCCTCTTTGCAATTGGACTCTCAAACTTTAACCATAGATAGATTAAATATGGAATTAGATGTGTACAAAAGGAATTTTGATAAAATCAAACATAGAAGGAGAACTAGAGAAAAGATCGACACACAATTCTCTGAATATTCTTTCTATTCAACTCTTCATACATCTGATGGATGATACATCCAATACACATCATCTATTCATCTATACTTCATCTCACTCATCTAATACGACCATCTACACATATCTATATATACATATGAGTATTGACTCGTCATTACTTCAAGTATATTGAAATATTTACAAAGCTAATGTACATATGTTTTAAAGTACTTTGCTATCTGAATCTTCTCTTCACTTCATGAAGTTGGACTTCAATCTTTTCTTCATCTCTTCACTTCTAGGCTTTATATAATCACCAATTGTTGATTGTTCTGCTTCAGTAGCTCCCCCTCAATCATCAATTGTGATTACCTGCATCTTCTTTATCCCTGCCATATCTTTAAACCTCTGCAACTTTGGTCCATCCAAGCTTTTTGTCATCATATCTGCAAGTTGGATCTTTTGTAGGAGTATGCATAACTTCTATTTCTTTATCAACAACCTTCTCTCTCAAAAAATGATATTGAATCTCAATATGTTTAGTTCTAGCATGGAATACAGGATTTGCTACCAAATATAAAGAACTCATATTATCTCCACAAATGATAGGAGTACTTTGAACAATATCAAAACTCTTCATAAGAGTCTTTAACCATATTACTTCCTTTGCAGCTTCTACCATGCCTTTGTATTCTGCTTCTGTAGATGATAAAGCAACTGTATGTTGCTTCTTAGAGCACTAGGAAATCAGCTTGTCTCCCACATAACAAAAATATCCATGTGTTGATCTTCTATCATCAGAATTACCTGCCCAATCTGCATCACTGTATATTTTGAGTCTTGTATCTGAAGTAAATCCATAATACAGACCTTCTTTAAGTGTGCCCTTAATGTACCTAAGTACTCTTTGTCCTGCAATCCAATGTTCCTTTCTAGGACAATGCATGAATTGAGATAGAACTCCAACTGCATATGATAAATCAGGTCTTGTTAATGTAGCATAAATCAGGCTACCCACCAAACTCTGATAAAGCTTCATATCTTTGAATTCTTCTCCTCCATATCTACTCAATCTATGATTCACCTCCATTGGAGTTGGTACTATCCTGCAATCTTCCATTCTAAATTTGGTTAGCAAATTTTTCAGATACCTTTCTTGAGTTACATATACTCCATGTTGACTATATGAAATCTCCATTCCCAAAAAGAATGACAAATTTCCCAAATCACTGATTTTGAACTCTTTCTCCATCTGCTTCTTAATCATGTGTATACCTTTGTCATCTGTTCCTGTAAGTATTATGTCATCAACATAAATACAAACATAAATAAATCCATCCTCACTTGCTTTGACTAGCAAGCTACTATCTGCCTTTGATGCTTGAAATCCAAGTTCCTTTAAGAACTTTACAAGCCTATAATTCCATGCCCTTGGGGCTTGCTTCAACCCATACAAAGCTCTCTTGAGCTTACACACATAATTTGGATACGCTTGATCTTTGAAACCATCTGGTTGTTCCATGTAGACTTCATCTGAAATATAACCATTCAAAAATGCATTCTTTACATCTAATTGAGATAATTTCCAACCTTTGCAAGCAACAATTGCCATGAGAGTCCTTATGGTTGTCATCTTTGCAATAGGACTATAAGTTTCATCATAATCCACACCATATGTCTGTGCATATCCCTTTACAACAAGCCTGGCTTTGTACCTAGATACACTTCCATCTGCAAACCTTTTTGTTTTGTAGACCCATTTACATCCAATGATCTTCTGACTATTTGGTTTAGGAACCAAATCCCAAGTCTCATTTTCCATCAATGCATCATACTCCTCCTGCATATCTTTTTCCCAATTCTTCTTTCCTTTGGCTTCATCATACGTGGATGGAACTTCATCTGCTTTTAACATGTAAGCATAATCTTTAGTAGTCAAGAATGAAGTATCATAGCTATACCTTGTAGGTTGCCATTTGTGCCTAGATGACCTTCTGAGTTCTCCACTTCTTGAAGTTTCTGGTTCATCACATTCTGGATCAAACCTTGGCACTTCTTCAATTTCAACTTGTACTTCATTGTTCTCCTCTTCATCAAATATCTGAACCTTTGATTTACCTTTCTTTTGATTCACAACTTCTTCAACATCTACATGAACATTAAGTGTAACTGCATACCAAGTACCTTGCTCATCAAATGTAACATCCTTAGACACAAGAAATTGCTTTGTGGATGGACTCCACAACCTATAACCCATCTGCTTGTCATCATAACCAATGAATACATACTTCTCTGCTTTAGGTTCCAATTTATGCCTCAATTGAGATGGCACATATGCATATGCCAAGCATGCAAATATTTTACAATGATCCAATGTAGGTCTCTTACCCCACCAAGCTTCATATGGTGTCATACCCTTCAAGGCTTTACATGGTAACCTATTGACCAAATAAGTAGCTGTGTTTACAGCCTCAACCCACAAATAATTAGGACAATTTTTCTCCTTCATCATTGACCTTGCAAACTCAACAAGAGTTCTATTTCTTCTCTCTGCTACCCCATTTTGTTGAGGAGAATATCTGCAAGTGACTTCTATTCATTAGAAAAATACTCTCCCCCTCCATCTAACCTTAGTCTCTTCAACTTTTGACTTGTAATTCATTCTGCATATGCATGATAGTGTTTAAATGTATTAAACACTTCTGACTTGTCTTTGATCACATAGATTGTGATCCACCTGGTAGCATCATCAACATATATGACATAATATCTTGAACCATTTATATTGAAGTCCTTTGAAGGACCCCACACATCTATATGTACCAATTCAAGTCTTTCTGAATACATAAAACCATGCTTATTATATGGTTGCTTATGAGCCTTACCTAACTGACATGCTTTACATCTGTATGTCCTTTGTTGACCTGCAACATTAGGCAATCCAAGCATTGAACCATTGTTAACCATTTCTTTGATACCTCTGTCATTAAAGTGTCCAAGTCTTTTATGCCAAAGATCCAATTCAGACATCTTTTGCTCTCCATATGTAAACATAGCATGTCCAATATTACCTTGTATCTTTAATGTGAAGAGCCTTCCTTCCTTCTTTTCTGTAACAATCTGTTTATACCCTTGACTAGGGTCTTCAACATAAACTCCATCATTAGTGAACCTTACCTCATATCCTTTTTCCACAATTTTTCCTACACTGATCAAGTTCTTTGGAATTGTAGGTACATACAGAACCTTACTCAAGATAGTACTTCCATCTTTGGCTTTCACTGAACCAATTGACTTTACTTTGTGCTTTGTATTATCACCTGTTTGAACTGTATGATAGATTGCCTTATGATCTAGATCAATCATCAAAGCAATATTTCCACTTAGATGATTGCTACATCCTGAGTCAATATAAAATACTCTCATGTCTTCATGTGAGGCTTCACATGTTGCATTCATAATAAGAGTTGAATCTTCTTTCTGATCTGATGCATAATTGTAGTAGGTGTTATTATAGGATTGATTTTGAAAGTTTCTTCCTCCACCTCTTCCAAAAGAATTCCTACCACCTCTACCTCTAAAGTTTCCTCTCTGATATCTGCCACCTCTTCCTCTCTGATTAAAGTTCTGATTAAAATTACCATTGCTTTGATTATTATGCCAACAATCATGAGATAGATGATTGGTCTTACCACATATCCAACAAGCTCTGACATTATCTTTGTTATTTCTGCCTCTTCCTCTACTTCTGCCACTTCCTCTTCCTCTTAGGAAGTTTGCTTGACTTGGAGTACCTTCATCTTCAACTGATTGTTGCTTTCCTTTGCTAGATTTCTTCTTGTCTTTAGAATACATTGCATGACCTGCACTCTTATCAACATCTCCTTTGATATCATTCTCAAAAGTTAGCATATGTCATAACAATTGATTCAAATCAGGAGTGAAATGATCTAATGAAAGTTCTGTAGACAAAATAAAAGGCTTCCACTTCTCATCTCCTCTTAGCCCTATGAGAATTTGTCTTACCAACTTATCTTCTTCAATATCTTCATCAACTGCACATAAAGAATCAACAATGTCTTTCATCTTTGTCACATAATCAGATATTGATTGTGAATCCTTCTTCTTGAATGGAGTAAACTCTGCCCATAATGGAGCTTTCCTTGATTTGGTTGTATTATGAAAATGCTCTTCCAAAGCATTCCAAATGTCACTTGCACTTTCAAGTCCTCTGATATGAGGAAGCAAATAATCATTCACTGCCATGTAGATTATGCTCCTTGCTTGAGCATCCTTCTTCATCCAAATCTTTATATCTGCAAGCTCCTCCCTAGTTGGAACACTAGGATCTTTGAACTCTGGCTTTTCTTCCTCTCCTGTGATGTATCCCATCAGATCTTTGCTCATAAGATGAGCTTCCATTCTCATAGACCAAGCTGGATAGTTCTCTCTATCCAACTTCTCAATTTGGAGACTATCTCCCATCCTTTCTTCACTTGTACTATCAAATCTTTAATCCTTATAAGGAATGGATATACCTTAGCTTTGAATGTTGCTCCTTCTGATCCTTCTGATAACCTTTATGTATCTTCCTTCAGTCTTTCAACCACACTTTATCCTTTTGAACCTTCAAAATGTGAAATTTGTATATCTGCAGCAGTCGGGGTCTTCCTTTCCTCAATTTGATAAATCCTGCTCTGATACCACTGATGGAGAGTGTTAATCTCCAAAAGAACAAGCTATCCTTGATGTTAGATCACCTCTATATCAAGAATAACTTTAAACTCCAACCAATTTTGGAAGACAAGCACCAAACTATCAAGAAGTTAGCTAACTGTGAAGAAAGTCATTTCACAGAAAAGTGTGCTACACATTAATCACTCATTGATTAATCATTTGTGTAAAGTTTCTAATGAAACTTTGTAGAATGTGTCACTAGAGTTTGCGCACCTCCTCCAAGTTAAAACACTTCAAAAGCTTAAGTAGATTATGAGAAATGCTTCAAATAATCTACCTATGTCTGAAACTGCTTTCCTGTAGAGTCGACTTTGACACCTGCAACTTCTAACACATAGTTCTCCTAATCTAGAACCCGTTTAAGCAAATGCTTTTAGCCATAGATGGATTACCTTCCAACTTAGATTTTGACTCCTCATTTGTGTAGAAATTTACACTGTGCACTAAGAACTGACCATTTCTTTGACCATCGAAATTGCGCCTGTTTCAGAAGACACTCAACAGTTTCTCACATATAGATGTTCCTACACAAAATTCTCTCAGCTTGTTTGCAATTGGACTCTCAAACTTTAACCATAGATAGATTAATTACAGGTATCTATATATACATATGAGTATTAGATTAACTCATCTAATCTATATGGTCGTATTAGATTAACTCATCTAATACGACCATCTACACGTATCTATATATACATATGAGTATTGATTCGTCATTACTTCAAGTATATTGAAGTATTTACAAAGCTAATGTACATATGTTTTAAAGTACTTTGCTATCTGAATCTTCTCTTCCCTTCATGAAGTTGGACTTCAATCTTTTCTTCATCTCTTCACTTCTAGGCTTTATATAATCACCAATTGTTGATTGTCCTGCTCCAACATGTTCTACCATCCAAAGCTTTACAGGGTAACCTATTCACAAGGTATGTTGCAGTGTTGATAGCTTCTGCCCATAAGAAGTTTGGACAATTCTTCTCTTTCATCATTGATCTTGCAAACTCTACAAGAGTTCTATTTCTTCTTTCTGCAACTCCATTTTGTTGAGGGGTTCTGTTTTTATACCTACATTCCACAAATAATCATCAAACTCTTTAGAAAAATACTCTCCCCCTCCATCTGATCTCAACCTCTTGAGCTTTTGTCCTATAATCCTTTTTGCATAAGCATGATAATGCTTGAATGTCTTGAACACTTCTGATTTGTCCTTGATTACATATAAAGTAATCCATCTGGTTGCATCATCAACAAACAACACATAATATCTGGATCCATTTATGCTATAGTTCCTTGAAGGACGCCACACATCTGTATGAACCAACTCAAGCATGTTTGAGTACTTGTATCCTCACTTATTGTATGACCTTTTGTGTGGTTTATCTAATTGACAAGCTTCACACTTGTACACCATGTGTTGACCTTCAACATTTGGCAACCGAAACACTACATCATTTTTTGACATTTCCTTTATAGCTCTGTCATTGAAATGACCTAGCCTTTTATGCCATAGGTCTAACTCAAACATCTTTTGACTTCCATAAGTAAACAATGCATGTCCCACATTACCTTGGACCTTGAAAGAAAAAATCCTTCCTTCCTTTTTACCTGCAATAATGCTTCTATATCCCTGATTTGGATGTTGCACATAAACACCATCATTTGTGAATCTGACTTCATATCCCTTCTCCACATTTTTTCCTACACTTATCAAGTTTTTAGGAATAGTAGGAACATAAAGTACCTTGCTTAAGAGTGTGCTTCCACTCTTTGTCTTCACTGATCCAATGCTTTCCACTTTATGTTTGGTGTTATCTCCTGTTTGAACTGTATGTCCATTCACCTTTGCTTCCATATCATTCACCAATGATATATTGCCACTCAGATGATTGCTACATCCTGAGTCAATATAGAACACCCTTTGATCTTCTCCTACTACTTCATGTGTTGCATTCAAGATGAGATTCATGTCATCCTTCTGATCTGATGCATAATTATAGTAGTTGTTGTTGTAGGACTGAGATTGAAAACTTCCTCCACCTCCTCTAGCATATGATGTCCTACCACCTCTTCCTCTTACCTCTTTGATTTCTACCTCCTCTACCTCTTTGATTGAAACTCTAATCATGACTTCCACCATTTTGATTGTTATACCAACAATCATTTGCCAAATGATTTGTTCTACCACAAATCCAACAAGCTTTAGTATTGTCTTTGTTCTTACCTCCTCTTCCTTTACCTCTGAAATTCATCTTTCCTTTTGTGAAATTAGCTTGGCTTGAAGTTCCCTCATCATCAGTTGACCACTTCCCTTTGCCATTCTTTTTCTTATCCTTGGAGTACATAGCTTGACTTGCACTCCTATCATTATCTCCCTTAATGTCCTGCTCAAAGGTTAGCATGTGTCCTAGCAATTGATTAAGATCGGGAGTAAATTGATCTAATGAAAATTCTATGGACAATATGAAAGACTTGCATTTCTCATCTCCTCTTAGACCTATAAGTATTTGTCTTACCAACTTATCCTCTTCAATGTCTTCATCTATTGCTCCCAAGCTATCTGCAATATCCTTCATCCTTGCCACATAATAAAAAATTGACTGTGAGCTCTTTTTCTTGAAGGTTCTGAACTCAGGCCATGATGAGGACTTCCTTGACTTGGTTGTATTTTGGAAATAATCTTCCAAAGAATTCTACACATCTGTTGCACTTCCTAATCCTCTAATATGACCCTATCAACAACCCTATCAAACCCAACAAAGGCCTCAACCCATGTTAGTGCAACAACCCCCTGCTCCAACCAATGTGATTCCAGTAAAGTACACAGCTGCAGAGGAGAATTTGAATAGAGCCATAGTGCCAGTGACACCATTGCTTTTTGAAAGTGATTCCGGTGATCATAATTTTGACTCTACTCACATTGAAAGCCCACACGCTTATTACATGCAGTCACCTGAGCATGAAGAGTCATACTATTATGAGGACCCAAGTGAAAATAGTGGGGAGCCTAAGTATGCTAATGTCATGTACACAAACCCCAACTCTAGACCTCAACCTAGGCAGGTACGACCCCCATTTCCTAGAGGACCATGCTTTAGATGTCAGGGAGATCACCTCATACGTGATTGTCCACTGCCTGCCCCTACACAACCCCAACTAGTGACAATTCAGGGCTTCTATCAAGATTGCGGAAAAGAGCATCTCTTACGAGATTGCCCAAAGAACCCCAATAACCTACCAAAAATCACTCCTATCAACGTCATTGGACTAGTAGTAGACTCTACAGGAAGTGTAACTTCCATTGCCCCAGTGCATGTGGTCACTAGAGCTCAAGCCTTGCAGCAAACTCAAGGAGTAGGGCAGGAAAAAAGTTCTGAGGTTAGTGAGACAGCGAGTATAACCAAGAAAAGGACAAGAGCATGGAGAGATAGCCGGGAGAGAATGAAAAGACAATGGTCACAAAATAATGAGCAAACTTGAAGAAAGCTTGAGGGAAACCAAAGCAAAGATAAGTGAACTCGCATCTCAAAACCACACTCACACTACCCCACCACCACCACCCTTTCCATCTCCCTCCAACCCATCACCTTCCATTCCCCAACATTCTAATCCACCACACGTAACCCACCCACCACCTAGAGTAGGATCAGTCCTATCCGATCCCACTCCTGAGGATCTAGACATGATGCTTAAAGCATATCAGGCCAGAATCTAGGAAGGGCCAAACGTGATAGATCATGACAAATGTTACCCTAGGGCCGATCTAGAGATAGAGCAAACAAAGCTTTGTGCTAAGATGGTCGAATTGGCACAAGCCATGTTTGAAGCCAATCGCTTGTTCAATAGCCTTGGCTTCACTAGAACGCCATTGCATTTTGATGGTCTATTAGATAGACTGGAGAGGTTACTGGCAAAGTTGGGAAAAGGAGCCACCTACCAGGCTGAGGAGAGGGCAAGTGATAGAATAAGCATTCCTCCCTAGGAAGTTCATGTGCCTAACTCCACTGAACCCGAGACCTCTTCTTCTATGAATAGGTATTCACCAGAGTTCCTGAGAGAGATTCAAGAAGAGAAGTGGGCAAAGGAAAGTGAAGTCCCTCCTCCCATTGAACTTGTGGATGATGCACATGATCAATTCCCACAGGACATCCCGCCTATTTATGAAGAGCAGTAGAGTGCCCAATCTCATGAGAGATTAGATTTTGAGTCTAATTCCTTGCAAGAGTTACCACATCTCACAGGCCCATGGGAAACTAAGTCAACATGCATGAGAGCGCCCACGGTCATGATAAGAAACGAAGATTCGATCATACCTAGGAATACGGAGGTAGTAAAGAACACTAAAGTGCAGTGCAACCTCACTTTAGAAGAGCTACTCAAGGTTAAGCCTGAATTGTGGAAACATGTGGCCAATCAAGTGCCAGACATAGCGAAATCGCGTTCCTAGGTAGGATCTCATAGAAAAGTGCCAGAAATACCATTGGATAAGATAGGAGACATGAGTGAAGGAGAAGAAGGAAATACCTATCTCCCAGTTACCCATCAGGGATACACAACCAAGGCAATTTTGGACCCTGGTGCTGGAGTTGCAATTGCTACCACTTCCCTATGGAAGCGTTGGGGCAAGCCAGCACTCAGGCCGATGAGAATGAAATTGCAGATGGCCGATGGTTGTATTGAGAGGCCCTTAGGATTTCTAGAAGGAATAACTCTCACTACATGTGGTGTTGAGTTCGAGCATACTTTTGCTATATGCGACTTTAGCAAAAACCAAGCTTACGAGATGATTTTGGGAAGGCCATTTATGCGGCAGTTGCAAGTGGTACAAGATTGGGGAACCAATTCCTTGTATTTGCAACACCTAGGTGTTACAACCAAAGTCAATCTCAAGGATTACTCTCATAGAGACATACCGCCTATTCAATGGATTCCCATCCATAGAGCCAAGGTTGACACAGAGTCAGTGCACTGCATAGGATCAGGATCCTCATGGATGCATGAAGACACCCACTTGTGGATGTGTAAAGTTGCAATATGTTGGAGCTGAAGGACTCACAAGGCAAGGAAGCTTACGAAGGGAGTCAGAGAGAAGAGAAAGCACAAGCAGACAGGGTAATCAACGACGATCTGGCAAGTAGGCCAATATTTTTTCAGGACACTAAAGCATATCGAAGAGGTGGACACACAAGGAGAAGGAGCAAGTAGGGAGCTCGAAGATATGTATGTCAAATCATTAGAAGAAATCCCTACAACAATAGTGATTTTCATCACTAAGAGCCATTGTAGATACCATTTCATATTTTTGTAGCTCCATTTTATGCAAGCCAAGGAGTCCTTGAGCTTGAGGAGCATTCGAAGTAGCTACCTACCAATTTTCATAATTTTTAGACTTCGTTGGAGTCTTCAAATAGGCCCTAGAACCTAATTTTTAACTAGGCCGGACACTAGGTCTGGACACGGCCAAAACCTAGTCAAAAACTATAAATAGAGCTAGAGAGCTCATTTTTGAGGTTAGCTTGTAATTGATTTGAACTTGTATGAGCTTTTTGGAAGTAATCTAAAGAACTCCATTGCTTCTCACTCTTTGTCTTACCTTGTGTGCGCGTGTGTGTGTATGTGTGTGCATGGTAGTGTGCTTCTCACTCACGCACTTGTGCCTTCACTTGCTCGAGGTCATCATACCATCCTCACATCTTCCCGGATTGACATTAAAGGAGGTGCTACTCATCACTGAGCTACACCAAATTTTGGCGCCGTTGCCGGGGATCGAGCTTTGAGGACGAGCGTGTGATGGTAAGATGTAGATTTGAGACGTTGGCGTTGTAGGTAATTTCTTTACTTTTCTTATTTTTCTCTTTCTTACTTCACCAACATCATCACCATCATCATCCTCACCATATGCGATCTCCATCTCCATCATCGCGAAATTTTTTTTTTAGTTTTTTGATCATATCACCTTCTCCACCTCATTTCCCTCATTCCACTTGTGAGAGAGAGCGAGAGAGCGACTTGTGTGCTGTGTTTTTGCATGTTTTTTGAGCACTCTTGCAGGTACAGCTGTATCATCCCCTCCAGCACGCTGAGCAGGTACGGACATGCTTGAAACTATCTCTGTGTCGCAGACCTCTATCGATCGCGATCGACATAAAAATCGCCCATTTGGTAAAACAAAGTGCACCACCATAATCTACATGATGAGCATATTCTAAATCACTAAAAACAGTTATAAAATTCTGTGTTTCTCTGTCAATCGTGACCGACACCATCGATCGCGATCGACAGCCACGATCGACAACATCTGTCAATCGCGACCGACAGACCCTGTCAATCGCGATCAACAGACCCTGTCAATCGCGATCGACAGACCCTGTCAATCGCGATCGACAGACCCTGTCAATCACGACCGACAGACCCTGTTAATCGCGACCGATAGACCTCACAACCGACTTACTGCCACGTAGGATTCAGTCAATCGCGATTGACACCGTCGATTGCGACTGACTGAAAATTCACGATTGACACCAAAATTCGCATTGCCACGTGTCCATCGTGACGGACACATCCTCGATTGACTGAAATCACGACGAAAATCCCGAAAAAAGTGTCGATCGCGATTGACACCAACGATTGCGATTGACAGGACCCACGATTGACTCTGTCGATCGCGATTGACACTGTTGATCGCGATTGACATGTCGATCGTGACTGACAGGCCCCGACGGACACCTCTGTCAATCCCGATTGATAGACTTGTCGATCGCGATTGACAGGCTTTTCGGCCAAAAAATTAGGGTTTTTTATTCCAAGTTTTGGGGATAGTTTTTGGGCATGTTGGTCTAGTAATTAGTGATTTGTGAGGTCCCTACATGTGTATTTTTGAGAAAAATCATGTGATCTGTTAGCCTGTTTGAACTCCGTTTTAGCATCAGAACCCTGAACTGACATAACTTTCTCATACGAAATCCGTTTGCTGTGATTCTTGTCTTGTTGGAAAGCTCGTGGGGAGTACAACCAAAACTTTCACTGGTTATGGTAAAATTAATATCAGGATTATTAGATATAGTATTTTGAAGTGGACCATATCCAGGGGGAACAAAACCAGGGGATCTCTAGAATTGTTTTCCATAAAGACAAAAGGCTAATTGGTATCTAAGTTACATGAATGAAAGTGCTTGGTTCTGTCCTTTGAATTTAAGTCTTGAGCTAATCTTGGGACTGATACATGTCTATTGAGAGCAATTGAGAGCATCCAAAGCAAGGGCTTTGTGCAAGCTTGAGAATCGGGTTCTCGAGCACTAAAGAACAAGGGATCAGCAAGAAAGGTCGGAATATTCTCAACTCCCTTTGTCAATTCCTAGCTTAGGCTAAGTTCGAGTAGTGCTAGGAGTAAGTCAGGACACGATAGGCATGTGACAAGTCAAAGACTATCTAAGAAATCAAGTTCAAGAGATAACTTGTGTGTGACCGAGAACTTTAAAGGAAAAGACTTAACGTGGAACGATCAACTTCAAGTGCGGAAATTAACTCAAATGCTCCTGACGACGTGATATCAGACAAGATTATAAACACGATAATCAACATAAGAAGGAATCAAGTAATTGGTACAAAAGAACTCAACAACGAGGTTGTACTTGGGCAAAATAGGGGCTACTCAAATAGGCATATGAACCTTAGATCAGGGCGGCATCTAGTAAGGGATAGACAAAGTCTTAGGTCTTCAGAGGCTAGCGTTAATCATACTGCTAGGTCTTGGGCCCAGCAGTTGAGCCACCACTCGCATTACCCTAGCTCTAAGACTAGTGAATCAGAGATGTCACAAGGTATGGAGAGACCTGCGGGGAGTTCAGGTGTGCCACATTTGTATCGGGTGGAAGGCCCCTACAAGATGCAGCTGGAATACCTTAGGACCAACCGATTAGGTGCTAGCATCTATGAGGACGGCCTAGGAAGATCCGTGGTCTAGATTAAAAACCCTGACCAATCCATTGGGATAGAACACCCAGCTGTAAAGTTTGAAAATGGAGCATACTTGGACAAAGAAGGAACCATATACGTAGTCACCACTCACCCAGATAGGACAGATGAATTCAGAAATGTGATCCCAGAAGCGGACATAGGTGACCTGGAGCAAGGAAACATGGGCATAGAGCCTAGGACCCCTCGAGGGAAATCTGTTCTTACTAGAATCCTCAATCGAGAGTGGATTCCCCAGGATAATAAGAGCATAGATCTGCTCCTAAATCAAGAAATCGATGAAGCCTTTTGGAGGTATAAATCAAATAGGCCAAATGATGTAGGGTCAATCCTGATCTATGAGTTCAAAGATCCTGATAGCCCAGGCAGAGTGACCTACTTAGATCACGCTTCAGAGAGGATCTTTGTGGTTACAGAACATGATAGGCATGCTTATACTTGGAAGGGTGAATTCGTTTTCCCCCAACCAAGATCGAACGTGTCCTATGGTCACCCTGGAGCTGGAACATCCCAAGCTCATGGAACTCAAAGAGACAGAAGTAGAGATAGGCCAGAAGTAAGCTTTGCCAACCCAGGGGGCAGAGAAAGAACGAGGACGGAAACAAATAGAGTAGAACCTGAGGTACTTAGAGCTCCCAGGAATCAAAGAAATGTGGATGAGTTCCCTCTACCACGACCTAGAGAGCACACAAGGACTTTGAGACCGACTCAGCCAGTTAAGTCCATGAAGAACTACTTCGATGGCACTGGAGATCCATACAATCATGTGGCTGAGTTTAGGCAAGTCTTGAGAGCTGAACAAGTTGAAGATCTATTCACGCAGTACAATGCCTTTGGTCTAACCCTTAGGAACACTGCCCTGACATGGTTTCAACCACTAAACGAGAGGCAGTTCAGGAGCATAGACCAACTTCTAGAGGCATTCATTATCGAATTCTCTAAAAGTGGCATAAGACATAAAACTTCCTCGCTGATTCACAGCTTCAAGCAAACCCCTCAAGAAACCGTGAGACTTGCTGGAAGAAGATTTAGGCAATACCTAGAGAGATGCCCTGTCCCTGAGTTACCCATGCCAGCTAAGCAAGTGGCTTTGTTCTTGGATGGATTGCTAAGTACCAAATTGAGATCATATGTGTACTTGAAGGACCCTAGGACCATAGAAGAGTGTGTACGCATGTGCATTGACATCGAGGATAACCTAGGGGAAGAACTAGAGCTTTCCAAAATCTACAAAGACTCAGATAGTGCCTCTAGCCTCTCTTCCTCGCAATCCACATCAATTGAGGAACTTGCAGAGAAAGTAGCTCAGAAATTAGGTGTCGCTAGCAAACAGATCCCAAGATTTGCCCTAGTGAAAAGATGCTATACTTGTGGAGGTGACCATATGGCAAATGTATGTCCCATTATGGCTCAACCCCAAGTAAATCCTAGTAGCCAATACTGCACCATAGAACGAAGATACACAAATCACTCCGCACAAGACTGCCCATACAATAAGCAAGCGGTTAGGCAAACCTACCCTTAGCCATACCAGCAAGGCAGATACCAGAGTCAATACCCACCCCAACAGTATACTAGGCCTCAACAAAATTACCAACCGCAATATCAGACCCAACTGAGACCCCAGCCAGTGCTAGCACAGCAACCACCTGCTCCTACTAATGTGATTCCGAAAAAGTATGCTGCTGTAGAAGAAAACCTGAATAGAGCTATAGTCCCAGTAACACCATTAATCTCAGAAAGTGATCCCAGTGACCATAGCTTTGATTCTACGCATGTTGATAGTCCCCAGGCTTACTACATGCAGTCTCCTGAACATGGTGAGTCCTACTACAGTGAGGAACTGAGTGAACCTAATTGGGAGCCCGAGTATACTAATGTCATGTACGCAAACCCCAACTCTAGACCTCAACCTAGGCAAGTAAGACCCCCATTTCCTAGAGGACCATGCTACAGATGTCAGGGAGATCATCTCATTCGTGATTGTCCCTTGCCTCCACCTACACAACCCCTGTCAGTGACGATCCAGGGCTATTGCCAGGAGTGTGGAAAGGAGCATCTTTTATGAGACTGCCCATGCCGAAAATCACTCCTATCAATGTCGTAGGGTTAGTTGTAGACTCCACAGGAAGTGTGACGTCCACTACACCAGTGCAAGTGATCACTAGAGCCCAAGCCTTGCAACAGAACCAAAGCGTAGGCCAGGAAAAGAGCCCAGATGTTAGTGAAATGGAGAGCATGACAAAGAAGAGGACTAGAGCTTGGAGAGATAGTCGTGAAAGAATGAAAAGACAATGGGCAAAGAAAATGAGTGAACTTGAGGAAAGCCTAAGAGAAACGAGAGCCAGGATAACCGAACTCACATCTCAAACTCCCTCTCACACTACCCCTCCTCCACCATTCCCAACTCCATCCGACCCGCCACCTTCCAACCCGCCTCACCTAATTCCACCACCCCCTAGAGTAGGATCAGTCCTAGCAGATCCCACTCCCGAGGACCTAAACATGATGCTTAAAGCATATCAGGCCAGAATCCAAGATGGGCCCAACATAACTGATCATGGAAAGTGCTACCCTAGAGCAGAATTAGAGCTTGAACGAACTAAAATTTGTGCTAAGATGGTGGAGTTGGCTCAAACCATGTTTGAAGCCAACCGCCTTTTTAACATATCTAGCTCAGCCAAGACGCAGCTGCACTTTGAAGGACTGTTAGAAAGAATAGAGAGGCTAATTGCACAATCAAAAAAGGAACCCGCCTCTCAACACAAGGACAAGGCAAGTGAAAGGGAAGGTCTTCCTGCCCAGGAAGCCTATGTGCCTAACTCTACGGAGCCAGACACATCATCTTCTATGAATCGGTTCACACCAGAATTCCTATGCGAGATTCAAGAAGACAAATGGGCTAAAGAGAGTGAAGTCCCTCCTCCCATTGAACTTGTGGATGATGCACACGACCAATTTCCACAAGGCATCCCATCCATTTATGAGGAGTAGGAGAGCACCCAATCTCAGGAAAGATTAGACTTTGAATCTAACTCTCCGCAAGAATTACCCCACTTCACAGGCCCATGGGAAGCTAAGTCTACTTGTATGAGAGCACCCACAGTCATGGTACAAAATGAGGACTCAGTCATACCTAGGAACACAGAGGTAGTGAAAAACACTACAGTACAGTGCAACCTCAGCTTAGAAGAACTACTCAAAGTGAGGCCAGAGCTATGGAAACATGTAGCCAAACAAGTACCAGAAATAGCAAAACCTCGTTCCGAGGTAGGATCCCAGAGAACAGTGCCAGAAATACCATTGGACAAGATAGGGGACATGAGTGAGGGCGAAGAGGGCAACACATATCTTCCTATCACCCATCAAGGATACACCACCAAGGCCATTCTAGACTCAGGCGTAGGAGTTGCAATTGCTACCACTTCCCTATGGAAGCGTTGGGGCAAGACAGCACTCAGGCCCACGAGGATGAAATTGCAAATGGCTGATGGTCACATAGAGAGGCCCTTAGGGCTGTTAGAAGGAATAACTCTCACCACATGTGGTGTTGAGTTCGAGCATACATTTGCTATATGTGATTTTAGCAAAAATCATGCCTATGAAATGATCTTGGGACGACCCTTTATGCGACAGTTGCAAGTGGTACAGGACTGGGGAACCAACTCCTTGTACCTGCAACACTTAGGTGTTACGACCAAAGTGAATCTCAAAGATTACTCTCATAGAGATGTCCCTCCTATCCAATGGAATCCCCTCCATAGAGCCAAAGATGATACGGAATCGGTGCATTCCATAGGATCAGGATCCTCATGGATGCATGAAGACACCCACTTATGGATGTGCAAAGTAGCAGTAGAAGAAGAGAAGAGAGAAAAAGCCAGAGAGGTAGGTGCAAAAGAAACACATAGATCTATTCAAGACCCAGCCTATGCACCTGTAGTCTTTCCTGACGAAGAATTTGAACCCCACGGCTGGGCAGAAATCCTAGCAACAATGGATGTAGCCATCAATGAAGAACAATGGACACCTCACTGTGATGAAGATGGCTATGACATTTCAGTCTTCTCCATAGAGCCGATCATGGGAGAGGCAGTGTTAGAAGAGTGTGAACCTAGCCCTGATGCATTTGAGGATGCAAGTGACTCCGATCTAGAGTCAATCATCATGGACCCACCTTTTGCATCAGATGAAGAATACTTCTATGAAGTAGAACTTCAACCCCAGAGGTATGGAGAGCTTACAAATGATGTAAGGCTAGCCACACATGTGACCCCAAAGGAAGAAGGAAAGAAAAGAAAGAAGAGAGAAGTCACACCAGAAGAGGAAGAATCTTTGTTTGAGGTCCCGGAAAATTTTAAGAAGTATGAGATGATGACAGGAGAGTCATGATCAGAATGCCTAAACGAGAGGCGCAACCAGGGGAGGCCTATGATAACAAAGAAACCACCAAGAAAATAGTGGTAGCCATGGAAGAAGGAGAAGAGAGATGCACGTACATAGGCCATGACTTGACGGAAGACGAAGAGCACGAATTGATAGCCTTGCTAAGAGAATACAGAGATGTATTCGCTTGGAGTTACAAGGATTTGAAAGGTGTGGACCCTGACATATGCTCACACACTATCCCCATGACCTTAGATGCCAAACCCTCCAAGAACAAGCCATACACATACAATGATAATTATGCTGCTAAGATCAAAGAGGAGATAGATTGCTTGGTTGAAGCTGGATTTATCTATGAAATTGAGCATACTGAGTGGGTATCCCCCATCATAGTGGTGCCCAAGAAAAATGGAAAGCTGCGTGTATGCATTAACTTGAAGAAGGTCAATGCAGCCACAATTCGAGATAACTATCCGCTTCCTATCACAAAACATCTCTTAGAAAGAGTAGCAGGCAAGGAAGTGTACAACTTCCTTGATGGATTTTCGGGCTACAATCAAGTAGCCATAGCTCCAGAAGATCAGCATAAGACGGCTTTTGCCACTGAATGGGGCATTTTTGCCTTTAGAGTAATGCCATTTGGGCTTACCAATGCACCCGCTACCTTCCAGAGGCTGATGTGCCATGTATTTAAAGAGTTCCTGAGGAAGAACTTAGAAGTCTATGTTGATGATCTTTGTGCTCATTCCAACATTAGGCAAACCCATATTCCTGAACTCCGACAAATCTTTGACAAATGTAGAGAATATCAAGTCTGCCTGAACCCAGAAAAGTGCGTTTTTATGGTCAGGCAAGGCAAGATTCTAGGACACATAGTGTCAAAGAATGGCATATCCACTGATGAAGAGAAAGTGAGAGCCATAGCCGAGTTACCTAGGCCAAAGAATGTCAAGGAAGTACAAGCTTTCATGGGGCATTGTGGTTATTACCGACGGTTTATACACATGTATGCCATCATAGCAAAGCCTCTATATGGACTTTTGACTAAATTTGAGTGGACTAATGAATGTGAGAATTCCTTCAATGAGCTTAAACGGCGATTATGTTCAGCACCAATCTTGACCACACCAAATTGGAATAAGCCTTTCCATGTTCATGTTGATGCATCCAATTATGCTATTGGGTGTGTACTTGCACAACCTACGGGTGAAGGTAATATGGATCTTCCAATTGCCTATGCTAGTAGACAGTTGAATGCAGCCAAACGAAACTATACCACCACCGAACGAGAAGGACTAGGCATGGTATATGTAGTTAAAAAGTTTAGACATTATTTGCTTGCAAATAAGTTTAAATTTTTTACTGAGCATCAGGCACTGCTATATCTCGTGAACAAGCCATGTAATACAGGAAGATTAGTAAGATGGTTTCTCTTGCTAATGGAATATGATTTCGAGGTTGTGGTAAGGAAAGGGAAGACTCACTTGAGAGCATACCATCTCTCTAGGCTCACATCTGGAGAAGCCCCACAAGGAGTGTCAGATGACCTTCCTGATGCTTACTTGTTTAATTTGGAAGTGGTGCCGCAGTGGGCTAAGCCCTTAGTTCTAGTATTGACATACGGGCCTAACCACCCAGTAATAAACACACAGGATAGAGAGGTAGTAAAAGCCCAAAAGTATCACATCATGGCAGGAAGTATGTACAAGCACACAGATCAAGGGATCTTGGTTTGTTGTGTGGAAGAGGATGAGTACGCTAAATGGTTGCAATTAGCACATGTAGGTGCATTAGAGCAACACTACTCAAAGCAACGAACCCTACAGACACTAAGAAGACTCAGAGTGCATTGGCCTACTATGGAGGCTGATGTCCAAAGGTTGTGCAAGGAATGCCCGATCTGTTGCACTAAACCACTTGTGGAACATGCCACTCTTTATCAAGTTTCCATAGTGCCAGATTGGAGTGAACCACTAGTATCCTTCTTGAGGACAAAAACATTCCCTCCAGACATGACTCTGGTTAGGAAAAGGAGTTTAGAACAAGAAGCCCTGGATTACTCACTCATTGGTGATAATCTATACAAGCATGGTAAAGATGGTTACCTGAGACTATGTGTCCATGAGAGTGGATATGTCAAGATCTTGGAAACTGCTCACCAAGGTGTAGCAGGAGGACACTTTGGACCAGATCGAGTGATCAAGGCAATACTATTTGCGGGCTTATGGTGGCCGACCCTTCACATGGATGGACATACCTATGTGAAACGGTGTGATGTCTGTCAGCGAACTCAGTATCCTATACGTAAGGACGAGATGCCACTAAAACCTATGATGGGTGGACGTGCATTCTCTAAGTGGGGAATAGACTTTGTAGGTCCTATTAATCCCCCAGCTAAGGGTTCTCATGCTGAATATATCATTGTGGCCACGGATTATCTAACCAAGTGGGTAGAGGTAAAAGCCACAACGAAGAACGATGCTCAAACAACAGCTAAGTTTTTATTTGAGAATGTGTTCACCAGATACGGGTTACCTATAGAGCTAGTCAGTGACAGAGGCACTCACTTCTTGAATGAAGTTATTGAAAATCTACTCCAAGAATTCTTGGTAGTACATAAGAAGTCTGCCCCCTATCACCCTCAAGCTAATGGCCAGGCTGAGAGCACCAATAAGATCCTATGCAATGTACTGACGAAATTAGTGAACAATAAACACTCTGATTGGGACAAACAGCTACACCACGCTGTTTGGGCATATCGAGTCGCCTACAAAACGGTACTCCAAGCCACCCCCTTTCAGATGGTATTTGGCTAAAATGCAGTGCTACCGTTGGACTTCTTAATACCTATACTGAAAGTAGCACAAGAGCATGAATGGACGGGTCATGAACTCTCCTCTAGACTGTTTGACCTTGAACGATTAGGAGAAACAAGACTGAGAGCGACTGCAGGGATATATGTAGCTAAGAAACGACAGAAGGCATACTTTGATGCCCACGTTAAGGATAAAGGTTTGAAGGCAGGCGACCTAGTACTAGTCTACACTTTGAAACAACATGTGAGGAAACTAGAGAAAAGAGGCTACAGATCCATGATCATTAATAGAATCTCAACAAGTGGAGCAGTGCAACTAGCCACATTAGAAGGCGATATTCTCCCGAGCTACATAAGCGGATGCAAGGTCAAGTTATATCAGGAACCTCTGACGGAAGAGTAAATATGAACGACCCCCCTCTCCACCTGATCAACCGTCAGAGGAAGAAGCAATAACCATCCCTGTGGAAGAAACCTTTGAAGATAACTATGAGCCTCAACCTCTTCCAAGAGGCAGAGTCATGGAGGAAGGACAAGAAACATATGAGGAACCCCTTTCAGCATGGATGAAACAAGTAGAAGAAATGGGGCCAACTCATGAGGAGCGTATATGCACTCAGATGCTGACTATAAAGACCATTGAAGAGACCATACTTTAATCAGAATATTTCAGGCACCTCGCCTCTAGAAGACTGATAACTAGTTCCGAGTTACAATATAAGCCCTACTTTGTACTATTGGCAGACTACAATGCAGAGATCAAAAGAGTCACCAATAGGCATCCTTCTTTTGCCACACAGTTCCAACCAGAAGACATCCCAGAAGAAGCTAGAAAAGGTGCCATATTCCAACCCATTTGGAGGAAAAAATTACTTGAGACCTATCCGGAGATGCTACGAACATGGGATCATGCTCCCATGCATTTGAAGTATAACCCTTGCTTTGGGCCAGTGCAACACAGAAGATCATGGAAGGCATTTTCCATAAAAGTTCAGAACAACAATAATTGCAAACAATGGCTAAATTACCCCTCCATCGCATCCCGAACAGGCACACCAACTGTAGCCTACATGATGGCTACCATCAGACATTGGATGCCACGCCTACACCCCATGCCTGATGTCACTGCGCAAATGATGCTCAAAATCTTGGACATGATGCAAGTAGTGTTAAAGACTTTCCGCAATGTACGTAATATCCAGCCTCCAATTTCGGGCTCATAAATGGTAATTATGATTTACTTTATGATATGAGCACAACTCCGAGTATTTGAGTTGCTTATGCGTGGCACACAAGAATAAGATATCTTCCTGCTTGCTATAAACAAACCTTTGATGATATGTTCACCACGGGGTTTTGGGAGTCTCACTCGGAAGTATTTGCACCATGACCCACTCATCTCCTACAACTATTTGCATGTGAACAAACTATGCACTCAGAGCTCTATACCACACCACAACCTGACATCCCAGGCGTGGTTGATTGGGATGCTCTTCAAAGAGATCTTGTCAGGGGACTCAGACTCAAAGAACAAGAGCTTGCCACGGACATAGTACAACAATACATTGATCACTCAGCGGAACAAAGGTCTGTCAGAGACGACAGATGCTAGGGGTGGGAGAGTGTTGGCATCATGCAAGAAGAAGCAAGTATGCGCATACATGCAGATCTAGCACTGAGGCAACCCATCAATTTTTTCCAATCCTTACATCATTTTAAAAGTGATTCTCATCACTAGAAACCCTTGTAAATACCGTTTCACCTTTTTGTAGCTCCATTTTGTACAAGCCGAGGAGTCCCCGAGCTTGAGGATCCTAAGAAGTAATTGCCTACGAATTTTCATATTTTTTAGACCTCGTTTGAGCCCTCAAATAAGCCCTGGAACCTAAATTTTAACTAGGCGGGACACTAGGTCTGGACAGGGCCATAACCAGTATCTCCAACTCTATAGTAGCCTTAGCAACGAAATTGATCTATTAGAGAAACCAGAACCACTAGCATTTGTAACTACATGAAATGGTTGTGCAAAATCAGGTAATTGCAAAATAGGTGCATGGAAAAGTGCATACTTAAGTTTATCAAAAGATTGTTGTTGGGCTCTCCCCATACAAATTTTAGATTTTTCTTCAATAATAAAGTAAGGGGAAGGGCTATATAAGAAAATCCCTTTACAAACTTTCGATAAAATCTAGCTTATCCTAAAAACGAACGGACATCATTCACTGATTGAGGTTTAGGCCGTTCTTTAATGACTTTAATCTTCTTGGGATCTACATGAATGCCTTGACTATAGACGATATGTCCAAGCTACTCTATCTCGTTTTGGAAGAAACAACTCTTTTTAGAATAAACATAGAGTTTATTTTTACGTAACAAATCAAAGACTGTTGCTAAATGAGTTTCATGTTCACTGTCATTCCTACTATAAATAAGTATATCATCAAAGAAGACAAGAACGAAGTCTTGGTATTCAAGGAAAATATTATTCATCATATGTGCAAAGGTGACGGGCACATTGGTAAGTCCAAAAGGCATTACCATGAATTCAAAATGGCCATGTTGAGTTCTAAATGCAGTTTTATAAATGTCATGTGATGTCATTCTTATCTGATGATACCCAGATTTGAGGTCGATTTTACTGAAGACACAAGCTCCATGAAGTTTATCTAGCAAGCCATCTATCCGAGGGATAGGATACTTGTTCTTAATGGTAATTTTATTAAGTGCTCTATAATCAATGTACATTCTACACGTCTTGTTCTTCTTTTCAACTAAAAGAATAGGGGCTTCAAAAGGAGAAGAGCTAGACCATATTAATCCTTTGTTGAGTAAATCTTTAACTTGTCTAGATATTTCATTTTTGTTTAAAGGTCCATGCCTATAAGGTGCTTTATGAGGAGGAGAGCTACCAGGAATTAATTTAATCCTATGGTTAAGAGATCCCCTAGAAGGTGGAATTGCAGAAGGAAAATCAGCCATAAAACAATCCTTATACGAGTCCATAAATGACTTATGTGCACTTGGAAGTGTATGTGTATAATCAGTTATATTATTCACAAAGACAATACATGATTTATAACCTTTCCTAAAAGCTTGTTTGACTTGCGTATGACTAATGAATGAAAAGGGTTGAAAATCATGCATCGCCGACAGTGAAACATCTTTATTTTGAAATTTGAAAGTAATCGTGTGTGTATCATAATCAATGCAGGGGTTGTAATTATGTCGAAACGGCATGCCAAGTATAACATCATATGACTGCAACAAAGCAATTAAAAATGAACATTCATCTACATATGAGCCTATACAAATTTGAACATTATGCATCTCATTCGTAACATTATACCTATTCCCTATAAACACAGCCTTGATCTTATATATAGAAGGATGGGAAGTAAGGTTAAGATTTTTAACTAGCTTATGAGAAATAAAATCATGCGAGCTACCATCGTCGTGTAAAACATTTACTACTACGCCATTAATGGTGCCATGCATGCAGAGCAACTCAAAATTAAAATTGTCTCGTGCGTAGCCAACGGTCGCCAAGGGAGCCTTGGATGCCAATGTTGCCAATGTATTGCCTAAGTTCTTTGCCTTAGTCAATGACTTGGAGTAAGCGACAGTGTAAATGAAGGTGTAAACGTAGGTCCTGGTTTTGGTTCTAGAACAAAGATTGAGACAGAGACAGAAGCGGGCGCGGATGCGGATCGGATTTGGATTCGGATCGCGAATAGAGAACGCAAACAGGAATCAATCGCAGAGATAAAGACAAACAAACCCCTCCGGAGTGATACATGCCAGGATCTGATACGACTGTTATGAGGTCCTTTAGCACATGCACACATAGAGGCAGAAAAAAGAAGAAACAGGAATCAAAAATAGAGAAACAATCGATGTAATATTGGGTGCAATCTCCCCCCTGTGTACTCTGATGGACGAGTCTCTCAGAGTACATGTATTTATAGGTTTATTTCTATTACGTCTTGAAAATAGAAGTTACATGAGGGCCGTCGCTTTTAGAAGCGTCTTTTATGAAAAACTACTTTATTTACAAAAGGCATCGCTTTCTAAAGCAAACCACTACTTTTACAACAAGATAAGCCTAAATATAACTATTCTAGAAGTCTTCGATTTAGTCTTCGAATTTATTTATTTACGTGCATCCAATAGTATCCACGCTCTCATGCTTCTTCACCTGCTAGATCAAACACAACCACACTAAAACCTTTTGGACATTTAAAACATTAAAAATCCATTTAACCTTCCATGATTCCATAAAATACAACATTCATTTAAGAACTTAACAAGCTTGTAATTCCATGCTCTTGAAGCATGCTTCAAACCATACAAAGCTCTCTTGAGCTTACACACATAATCTGATCCAATTGAATCCATGAAACCCTTTGTTTGCTCCATGTACACTTCATCTGCAATATATCCATTTAGAAATGCATTCTTCACATCTAATTGTGATAACTTCCATCCTTTACAAGTAGCAATAGCAATTAGAGTTTTAATTGTAGACATCTTAGCGACTGGATTAAAGGTTTCATCATAACCTACCCCATAAGTACCACAAGTCTAGCTTTGTATCTAGATAACTCACCATTTGCAAAACTTTTTGTCTTATACACCCACTTACATTCAATTACCTTCTGGTTCTTTGGTCTTGGCACCGATTCTCATGTCTCATTCTCAAGTAGAGCATCATACTCTTCTTGCATTGCCTTCTCCCAATTTTGCATTGCCTTCTCCCAATTCTGTTTATCTTTAGCTTCTTCATATGTGATTGGATCTTCTTCTGTCTTCACAATATAAGCATAACCTTTTGTTGTTAAGAAGGATGTATCATAACTATAGCTGATAGGTTCTTTTCTTTCTCTCAAAGATCTTCAGACCTCTACACTTCTTGAAGTCTCAGCCACATTTGATTCTCGATCAAATCTTGGCCCATCTTCATCATTGCCTTGCAATTTACTTTTACAATAAAAAAAATCAATGTCTTCTTCATACACCTTCACTTTGGTCTTCCCTTTCATTTGAACTTCTTCAACATCTGCATAATCATTTCTTGACCCTGTATACCATGTGCTTTTTCTTTGTAGATGGACTCCACAATCTGTAACGCATCTGTCTATCATCATACCCAATAAACATATACTTCTCTGCTTTGGGCTCTAGCTTATGTCTTAATTGAGAAGGAACATAAGCATATGCCAAACATCCAAATACCTTACAATGATCAAGAGTAGTTTTCTTACCCCACCATGCTTCATAAGGTGTTCTACCATCCAAATCTTTGTCGGGTAACCTATTCATAAGGTATGTTGCAGTGTTGATAGTTTCTGCCCATAAGTAGTTTGGATAATTCTTCTCTTTCATAATTGATCTTCCAAACTCTACAAGAGTTCTATTTCTTCTTTCTATAAGTCCATTTTGTTGAGGGGAATACCTACAAGTTACTTCTCTTTTTATACCTGCATTCCACAAATAATCATCAAACTCTTTAGAAAAATACTCTCCCCCTCCATCTGATCTCAACCTCTTGAGCTTTTGTCATGTAATCCTTTCTGCATAAGTATGTTGTGTTGAACACTTCAAATTTGTCCTTGATTACATAAAGTGTAATCCATCTTGTTGCATCATCAAAAAACAACACATAATATCTGGATCCATTTATACTATAGTTCCTTGAAGGACCCCACACCACTGTATGAACCAACTGAAGCATGTTTGAATACTTGTATCCTGATTTATTGTATGAACTTTTGTGTGCTTTACCTAATTGACAAGCTCCACACTTGTATGCCATGTGTTGACCTTCAACATTTGGCAATCCAAGCACTACATCATTCTTTGAAATTTCTTTTATGGCTCTCTCATTGAAATGATGTAACCTTTTATGCCATAGGTCTAACTTAGACATCTTTTGACTTCCATAAGTAAACAATGCATGTCCCAAATTACCTTGGACTTTGAGAGTAAAAAGTCTTCCTTCTTTTTTACCTGCAATGATGCTTCTATATCCGTGATTTGGAGATCTAATGACAATTCTATGGACAATATGAAAGGCTTCCATTTCTCATCTCCTCTCAAACCTGCAAGTATTTGTCTTACCAACTTATCCTCTTCAATATCTTCATCTACTGCTCCCAAGCTATCTGCAATATCATTCATTCTTTCCACATAATGAGAAATTGACTGTGAGCTCTTCTTCTTGAAGGTTGTGAACTCTGACCATAATGAGGAATTCCTTGACTTGGTTGTATTTTGGAAATGCTCTTCCAGAGCATTCCACACATCTGTTCCACTTTCTAATCCTCTAATATGAGGTAGAAGATAATCATTTACAACCATGTAAATGATGCTCCTAGCTTGAGCATCCTTCTTCATCTAGTTCTTCAAATGTGCAATCTCTTCCCTAGTTGGAACACTAGGATCTTCAAACTCAGGCTTTTCTTCTTCTCCTGTGATGAATGCCATCAAATCTTTGCTCATGAGGTGTGCCTCCATCCTCATGGACCAAGCTGGATAGTTCTTCCTATCTAGCTTATCAATCTGCAAGCTTTCTCCCATCTTTGATCTTTGACTTCTGTAAATATTAGGGTGAATGAATATACTTTTTCCCTTTAATGTAAAGCTTCAGTCTTTCAGATCCTTTCGAGCTCAATCATCACACTTCTTCAGGTTGTCTTCAAAACATTGATCTTGTTCACCTTCAATTTGAAGAGACTCCAACGTCTGCAACACTCGGGACTTCCAATGCTCTTTACTTCACTTTATATTGCACCTTTTGTTGTGATACCACTGTTGGAGACCTCTAAATCTTGAAAGAATTGATCTATAATGATTTAAGAGCACCTCTATATGAGTTATAGACCAAAGTTTACACAAATGTTACCTTGATTTACCAAATCATTAACTATCACTTCTCTGAGTGAAAACTTTTCTTCTTCAAGAAGTCTACTTTAGGGATTAACTTCAGTTTCTTCACATATCTTCAAATTTCTTCAATTTAATGGTACACATATCTCCATGCTACCTCTCTGCAGCCATATCAACCATTATACTTTAAAACTCTATTTTGATCTTTACGAGCAAAGGTATGTTAGAAACTATCTTCTTGAACAAGCGACTTTGACATAGTCAACTTCTAAGGTTGATTTCTCATAGCACAAGCCCTATTTTGCTAAATTCTTTTAGACATAGCTTCCTTACCTTCCAACTTAGATTTTGAATGCTCATTCATCAAAAAATTTACACTGTGCACTGAGATCCAAGCAAAACATTGACACAAAAAAGTGCACGACTCAGAGGTCTACCTGCAGACTTTACATATACATGTTCCTATTGATCATACACACAACCTGAAAGGAATTAGACCATGAAACTTTGAACATAGCGTGATTAGCTTCTAGATTAGATATGTACAAAATATTTCCTGATCCACGTGATCAGGCTGAGAGAAATCAGAGAAAAAGGCGATGCTAACTCCTGAAGATGACTCTCTACACATCTATCTCATGGACACTTGGCTTCTAATGACTCTCACATTTATTTCTTTACATCATTGACTTATATACATATGATTCTAGACTCATCCTGCATCTATTACATTATTCCTTATCATTCTAATGATCATCCAAACTCATTGTACAAGAATTTTCATATGTAATGTACATATGTATACAAGCTACATTTGTGAGATCTCTTCACTTTCTTCATTGACTTCTTTGGCTTCATTTTGATTCTTGAATTGCTTCAAATTCTTCATAATCATCAATTTGGGATTGCTTTGTTCCAACAGTGTTGCATGTGCCAACCATTACAAAGAACTTGGTTTTGGTAGGTCAAATGGTTGAAAGAGGTTATGAGGTGAGGTTCAATGTATTGATATATTTAGGTAGTGATCTGTGTGAACACACTAGGACCATAGGGGCACTTTTTTCCCTCTTTAGGAGGTTTTTTCTCATGGCTTCTATATATGCCTATAGCCCCAATGGATTACTTATCTTTGTACATTCTAGCGGTAATACATTCAGTAATGTGTGTTGTGCTCCAAGCTTCTTCTTCTTCCTTCTGCTGATCACATGCTTCCACAAACGTCTAACTCCAACAATTGGTATCAGAGATGGTCGCTGTTGTCAGAAAGATTTTCACATCCGAATTAACATTCAAAAAAATAAAAATATTTTGTTTCCAAGATGGTTGAATTTTATCTCTGTCAAATCTTTTGACACATTTATTTGACTTGACTAATCTCTCTTAAGTACCTGCAGGCAATAGAACCATGAAGAGGTGGACTAAGCAAAGATCTCATATTGATGGTCTTATATAATTGAATACAATTAAGCTTATGAATAATTCAACTATAACCATGCTCATGTGTGTGTCAAACATGGGCATGAACCATATATATGCATGTGCATTGAAGCATCGGTAAGAATGTATTTTAATGTTTATGAGTCTGCATGCTTATGCTTATGCATGTATAGTTATATGTGAAGATGTATGCCAATGCAAATCTATGTGTGGATATGAAAATGTGAGCAGTTATACATATGATTATATGTATAAGCATGGGATCAGTGTATTTTGCAGTTTATGTTTATGAAGGGATATATGTGTTTTAACCCTAACAAAATCATCTTATATGTATTAAAGTAAATAGATATATAATAATATAAGATTTTATACCTTATGAATATGTCTGTTTATACATTTTAACCTTAATAACAGATAAATATATGTGCATATGTGTGATATATATATATATATATATATATATATATATATATATATATATATATATATATATATATATATATATATATATATATATACATACATATATATGTGTGTGTGTGTATGTGAAATATAAGAAATGATATTTTAATAAAGGCGAATCCCGATAATAACTAATTTTAATCTTTGGAAGCTCTTATGATCATTTGTAATGGTTGAATGTTTATATAATAAAACGATATAAAGGCATAAATAGTAAATAATTTAACTAATAAGTACCATATTTAATTTAATAATATATTAGTTTAGATTAATTAATTAAATCTAATTTTTTATCTATAATAAATGAAATGCTCTTAATTCCTTTGATAAGATGATGAATAAATTAAAAATTTGATTTAATATATAATAAATTTATAGGTTCAAAATAGTTTATTTAATAAGTCACATATTTAATTGAATACATAATAGTTTAGAATTAAACAAACAACAATAATTAATGAGAATTACATATATAAATAAGTGCATACGTAGGTAAAGATAAGTATGTATGTGTGTGAGTTAACTAAAAAACGTGTGCATATACGTGCATAATAAAGAGTGAGTGTGTGTATGGTATGCATGATAGTTAACTAAGTGTATATGCATGGCAAATTAGGTGCTGCGCATGTTTATCTAAAGCCTATAAATATGACTAGTATTCATTGATAGAGCTAATGATTCTCTATAGGTACGGTTCCATTCAAGGAAAGAGAGAGAGAGAGAGAGAGAGAGAGAGAGAGAGAGAGAGAGAGAGAGAGAGAGAGAGAGAGAGAGAGAGAGAGAGAGAGAGAGAGAGAGAGATTCTATGAACTTTCATGTTCATTGCATGCATTTTTATCAACCAGATGCTTATGCAAGTACTTGTGCTTCACCATCTCCATGACAAGCTCTATTTCTATGTGTTTGAAAATCTGTCTTATGGATGGGATGCATAGAGAGAGATGGGGGTGTGCAGGTGTTTCGAGAGAGAGAGAGAGGGAGAGCAAGAGACCCATAGACCTATAGACGGGCACATAGAATTATAAGAGGCAGTGTAACAGACGGAGGTTGGTGCTGATGTCTGGAGAGAGAGAGAGAGAGAGAGAGAGAGAGAGAGAGAGAGAGAGAGAGAGAGAGAGAGAGAGAGAGAGAGAGAGAGAGAGAGAGAGAGAGAGAGAGAGAGGGAGGGAGGGAGGGAGGGAGGGAGGGAGGGAGGGAGGGAGAGAGAGAGAGAGAGAGAGAGAGAGAGAGATGTTGGAGCAAGTCTATGACAAGCCTAAGTATTGGCTTGAGCCTCACAAAGTCTTAGAAGAAGCTTTAAAAAGAAGACTATGTAAAGTTCACTTGTGAACTACCTCTTGTAACTTTTGAAGAGTTTACTTAATGTAAAAGTAAGAGAATCTTAAGTGGTTGAGTCCACATGATCAAGAATGGAAAGAGGAGCCACGAATTCGTGATTTGTGGTAGGTAGAGAATCAAATCAATCATTGATTGATTGGAGACTGATTGAGGGAAGTTAGCCTCCCAAACTCAACTATAAATAGATGGTAGTTTTATTCGTGGTTAGAGAGACCTATGTGAAGACCTCCAAGAGCTGAGCTTTATGCCATATCAAGGTGTGATTACAAGGCACACATATGTATCAGTAAGTCATTGTATTGTACAAGCAATATACTTTCATTTTCATGATTATTTGAGTTCATATTTCCATGTTCTTGTGAAGTGTACTACTCACTGCCATTACTCTCAGTTTTCTCAGTCAGCTTGCAGAGATGTTTTCTCTGAGCTTGGTGCATCATTTTCAGTGATTTAACTTGGTAAAGTTAGCTCTATAAGTCTACTATATGCTCACAAATTTTCATGTCATTTGGATGTTGAAATCTTCAGTTATGTTCATTTGAAGTCAACAGGGTCTGTTCATCTTCACTTCTCTGTCAGGTACCCGACTTTTTCACTCATCTTGTCAGAGCCATTGCTCAGTGGTTACGTATCCAAATTCAATGATTTAAAACTTGTTGGATTCATCTTACTGTCTAGTATAGCCATACAAATTTTCATAATCATTGGATTCCTACATTTTGAGTTATGTTGATTTTTCTGCTCATTGGTCTATTTCTGTAGCAGCCCGTGAAAATCGGGATGATGTCATCACTTGTTAAAACTCATTCTCAGTGTGTGGTTCATTATTTTTGATGAGATTACTCTTGAAAGTTAGCTCTTTAAGTTGCCTAGACTTCCCCAAGAGGAATTGAGCTAATTGCTGCTGTGCTCAGAGAATTACGTAAAACACTGGACAGGTGTATGAACCAAGAATAGCAAGTTTTCACCTCTGAGCTAACTCCAACTTATCTGTTTTGATCTATCTTTTTGAGAGTGATCTTCCAAGGTACATAGGGTGTCTAATACATCCATTGACAAGCTAAAAGGGCCCACCATATACTCCTAGAGTTCATTTGGCTGGTGTAGATCAAGGATTTTGCAACACCTCTTCATCTTCAAGCACATACCTATCCATCTCTTCACAAGAGAGAGAGAGAGAAATAACGTCAGCGTAGTCAGTTGGCTCAGACACACATGCAGATGGAGACGTGGAGAGAAAGATAAGATTGATAGAGCTGCTTCAAACGCGTGCAGATAGATGCTGGTGCTATAGACTACAGAGGGAGAGAGCAATATGGTGTGTTGGCAGTGCTAAGGTTGTGGATAATGCGAATGGAGAGAGAGAGTCATAGATGGCTGCTGCACATCGCCAAAAAGAAGGAGAGAGTGGAATAGTTGGCTTGTCAGCTCCCTGCACACTTGGAAGAGAGAGAGAGAGGGAGAGAGAGAGAGAGAGAGAGAGAGAGAGAGAGAGAGAGAGAGAGAGAGAGAGGGAGGGAGGGAGGGAGGGAGGGGGAGAGAGAGAGAGAGAGAGAGAGAGAGAGAGAGAGAGAGAGAGAGAGAGAGAGAGAGAGAGAGAGAGAGAGAGAGAGAGAGAGAGAGAGTCACGACTCGCATGGGCAACGATGATGTAGAGCACGGATGCAAAGGAGAGAGAGCGATGCGTGTCATGGCGCTGTTGTTCAACCCACTTAGAAGAATTGAGAGATTAGCATAGCCGCCAGTGCTAAGAGAGAATTCAAAAAGAGAGAGATGTATGAGTTCCTGAAGGCAATTATCGACTGGATCAACTCCCATGGTGGCTAGCTGCTCGCGCGCTGACACAAAGAGGGGGAGAGGGGAGAGAGAGAGAGAGAGAGAGAGAGAGAGAGAGAGAGAGAGAGAGAGAGAGAGAGAGAGAGAGAGAGAGAGAGAGAGAGAGAGAGAGAGAGAGAGAGAGAAAGAGAGAGAGAGAGAGAGAGAGAGAGAGAGAGAGAGAGAGAGGGGAGAGAGAGAGGGAGAGAGGGAATGGTTGTAATTGTTGTGGTTGCCATGGTAATTGTTGAACCTTCCTCTTGAGTAGCCATAACTTCCTCTATTGTAGCCTCCACCTCTTTGATTCCTGGAATTCCTAAAGCAATTTTCAGTTGTATGATTAGTTAATCCACAAATAGAGCATGAATAAGAGTCTTGGGATCTCCCCCTGCCTTTTCTTCCTCCTATGCCTCTACCTCTACCATGTCTTGTTGGTGCAAGACAATCAACAATTGAAGGTCTTTAAGTCCGCAAGAACTTCAGCAAAAATTTCCTTAAAAAAGGTCACCGAAAGATCACCGGAAGGTCACCGGAACAGTACCGGAAGGTTACAGGAAAGTCACCGGAATGTTACCGGAAATGATCACTTTTACAGTTTTCAGTTCATGAAGAGTTGAAAGATGAAAGGAGGAAGAAAAGAACAAATTTTGAAGCTTGGAAGAAGAACCGGAAAAATTGTACACATATGTACAGTAGTATAGTCAGCGTTATATTTTGTATAAATTTATCTATAAATACCGGGAAAATGTAGAGGCGCCAAGTATGTAAGTATGTAAGAATGTAAGAGAGGAATGTAAGAGAAGAGAAGAGAGAAGAGAAGAGAGAAGAGAAGAGATGAGAAAAGTATGAGAGGCGTATAGGCATTAGAGGCATATACGAGAGAGAAAGGAATAGAAGAGATGAATGAGAAGTTAGATGTCATGAGACATATGAAAAGTTAGTTGAGTTTTCCTCTCATCACTCAACTGTAACTGTCTGAGTAATCGAAAAATACTGCGCCGAAATTTCTGTGTGTTTTCATCTGTGATAGATGATTTGTGAAATCCTTTTGAGGATATCTAAGTCTATAGTTAATCAATCTATAGCTTAAGTTTCAGAGTTTAATTGTAAACAGAAAACGAGAATTGTCAGTAGGAACATTCATATGTGTTGAGTGTTCAAAGTTTACTGAAATAGGCGCATTTTCGGTGATCAATATTTTGATCATTTCTCAGTGCATACTTTAAAGTTTTGCATGAGTGAGGGCTTAATCTTGAAGTTAGAAGATAAGCTACTCGTAACCAGAAGCATTTGCTTAAACGGGTTCTATTCAAGGAGAACTAAGTCTTAGAAGTTACAGGTGTGAAGTCGACTATTCAGAATGACAGTTTCAGACATAGATTAATTTGAAGAAATTGTGCATTAGATTTTTGTGTTGTGAAGTTTTTGACTTACTCTTGGTATAGAGGTGCTCTAATCACAAGAGTAGGTTGTTCTTTTGGAGATTAACACTCTCCATTAGTGGTATCAGAGCAGGAGACATCAAAATCAAAGAAAGAAGGATCCCGATTGCTGCGGTTACAACGAATTCAACAACCGAAGAACTAAAAGGTGAAAGCTTGAAGGGAAAACCTGAGGAAGAGATCATACGATATCAAGAAAGACAAACGGAGTCTAATTTGAAGCAAAGGTACATATATTATTCATAAAGGTTGAAGATTTCAATACACAGGAAGACACAAGATGGGAGATTCTCTACAGATAGAGAAACTGGATAGGGAAAACTATCCTGCGTGGTCAATGAGGATGGAAGCTCATCTTATGAGCAAAGATTTGATAGCTTATTTCACAGGAGAAGAAGAAAAGCCACAGTTCAGAGATCCTAGTGTTCCGACTAGGGAAGAGTTAGCAGATTTGAAAAACTGGATGAAGAAAGATGCTCAAGCTAGGAGTATTATCTATATGGCAGTAAATGATTACTTGTTACCTCATATTCGAGGTCTTGAAAGTGCAACGGACATTTGGAATGCTTTGGAGGAGCATTTCCAGAATACTACTAAGTCAAGGAAGGCATCCTTATGGGCAGAGTTTACAACCTTCAAGAAGAAGGCCTCTCAGTCCATTTCAGACTATGTGACAAGAATGAAAGACATTGCAGATGCATTAGGAGCTGTTGATGAAGATATCGAAGAGGATAAATTGGTAAGGCAAATTCTTACAGGCTTAAGAGGTGATGACAAATGGAAGCCGTTTATTTTGTCTACAGAGTTATCACTTGATCATTTCACTCCAGATTTAAATCAGTTGCTAGGTCATATGCTAACATTTGAGAATGATGTTAAAGGAGATGGTGACAAGAGTGAAGGTCACGCAATGTACTCAAAAGATAAAAGAAGAATAGCAAAGGAAAGCAACAAGCAAATGAAGATGAAGGAAAAACTAGCCAAGCCAACTTCCTAAGAGGAAGAGGAGGTGGCAAAGGTAGAGGAAAAGGCAGAAACAACAAAGATGGAGGCAAAGCCTGCTGGATTTGTGGTAAGACAAATCATTTAGCTAATGATTGTTGGCACAATACTCAAAGTAATAATGGATATAGTCAAAGTTACAATGCAAGAGGAAGAGGTGGCAGAAGTCAAAGAGGTAATTTCAGAGGTAGAGGTGGAAGGAGTTACTTTGGAAGAAATGCAGGTAGAGGATTCCAAAGTCAACAATATAACAACACCTACTACAATTATGATTCAGAACAGAAGGAGGATTCAACATTGATATTGAATGCTACTTGTGAAAGGCAGAATGAAGATCAAAGAGTCTTCTACATTGACTCAGGGTGTAGCAATCACCTGAGTGGAAACATATCATTGATGACTGATTTGGAGAATAAAGTTTCTAATCATGTTGTTCAAACAGGTGACAACACAAAGCATAAAGTGAAGTCGATTGGATCAGTGAAAGCTAAAGATGGTAGTACCTTATTGGGTAAGGTTCTGTATGTTCCTACAATTCCTAAGAATTTGATAAGTGTAGGACAAATTGTTGAAAAGGGATATGAAGTAAGATTCACTAATGAAGGAGTATACGTGGAAGATCCCAGTCAAGGGTATAAACAGATTGTTTCAGGAAAGAAAGAAGGAAGACTGTTTACACTGAAGATTCAAGGTAACATTGGTCAGGCCATGTTTACATATGAAGGACAGAAAATTTCTGAGTTAGATCTTTGGCACAAGAGGCTTGGACATTTCAATGAAAGGGGTATTAAAGATATGATTAACAATGGTTCAGTGCTTGGATTGCCTAATGTTGCAGGTCAACATATGACATACAAATGTGAGGCATGTCAATTTGGTAAGGCTCATAAGAAGTCTTATTCCAAGCATGGTTTTATGCACTCAGAGAAGCTTGAATTGGTACACACAGATGTGTGGGGACCATCAAAGGATTTCAGTATAAATGGATCAAGATATTATGTGATTTATGTTGATGATGCTACTAGATGGATCACTATCTATGTGATCAAAGATAAGTCAGAAGTGTTTAATACATTTAAACACTATCATGCATATGCAGAAAGAACTACAGGTCATAAACTGAAGAGACTAAGATCAGATGGAGGGGGAGAGTATTTCTCCAACGAATTCAGTGATTACTTATGGAATGCAGGTATAAAAAGGGAAGTTACTTGCAGGTACTCTCCTCAACAAAATGGTGTAGCAGAAAGAAGGAATAGGACTCTTGTTGAGTTTGCAAGGTCCATGATGAATGAGAAAAATTGCCCTAATTATTTGTGGGCTGAAGCTGTAAATATAGCTACTTATTTGGTTAATAGATTACCATGTAAAGCCCTGCAGGGTATGACACCATATGAAGCTTGGTGGGGTAAGAGACCTACCCTGGATCATTGCAGAGTATTTGGATGTGTGGCATATGCATATGTGCCATCACAATTAAGACACAAATTGGAACCTAAAGCTGAAAAATATGTTTTCATTGGTTATGATGACAGACAGACGGGATACAGGTTGTGGAATCCATCCACAAAACATTTTCTGGTATCGAAAGATGTTACGTTTGATGAGCAAAGTTCTTGGTATGCAGGAACAGTTAATGTCAATACAGGTGATGAAGAAGAAGTGAGTCAAAAGAAAGGTAAATCAAAGGTTCAAATAATTGATGAAGAAGAAAATTATGAAGTGCAGGAAGAAGTTGCAGAAAGGCCAAGATTTGATCCTGAGTGTGAAGAACCAGAAACCTCAAGGACTGGAGAACTCAGAAGGTCATCAAGAAATAGATGGCAACCTACAAGGTACAGTTATGATACTTCATTTTTGGCTACGAAAGATTATGCTTACATAGTGAAAGCAGATGAAGACCCTTCTACATATGAAGAGGCAAAAGGTAAAGAAAAATGGGAGAAAGCTATGCAAGAAGAACATGATGCATTGGTGGAAAATCAAACATGGGATTTAGTTCCTAAACCAAATAGCCAGAAGATTATTGGATGCAAGTGGGTCTACAAGACCAAAAGATTTGCAGATGGAAGTGTGTCTAGATACAAAGCTAGACTTGTTGTCAAAGGGTTTGCTCAAACATATGGAGTTGATTATGATGAGACTTATAGTCCAGTGGCAAAGATGACAACTATCAGAACACTCATAGCTGTTGCTGCGAGTAAAGGTTGGAAGTTATGTCAGTTAGATGTGAAAAATGCTTTTCTGAATGGTTATATTTCAGATGATGTGTTCATGGAGCAACCTCAAGGGTTCAGAGATAAAAGGTATCTAGAACATGTGTGCAAGCTCAAGAGAGCTTTGTATGGCTTGAAGCAGGCTCCAAGAGCGTGGAATTATAGACTTGTAAAGTTCTTGAAAGAACTTGGTTTTCAGGTGTCTGAAGCAGATAGTAGTCTGCTTATAAAAGCAAGTGATAATGGTTTCATATACATGTGCATATATGTTGATGATATAATCCTTACAGGAACAGATGAGTCAGGTATACAAAGACTCAAGAAGCAAATGGAAAAGGAGTTCAAGATAAGTGACTTGGGAGACTTGTCTTACTTCTTGGGTATGGAGATCACATATACTCAGCATGGAGTATTCGTGACCCAAGAAAGATATTTGAAGAACTTGTTAATCAAGTTTAAAATGAATGATTGCCGGATAGCACCTACTCCAATGGAGGTGAATCAAAAATTGAGTAAGTTTGGAGGTGAAGAATTTAAGGATGTGAGACAATATCAGAGTTTGGTTGGTAGTCTTATCTATGCTACTTTAACCAGACCTGATTTATCATATGCAGTAGGAGTATTGTCTCAATTCATGCACTATCCAAGGAAAGAACATTGGATTGCAGGACAAAGGGTGTTGAGGTACATTAAGGGTACACTCAAAGAAGGTTTGTATTATGGTTTTACATCAGATACAAATATCAAAATATACAGTGATGCAGATTGGGCAGGTAATCCAGATGACAGAAGGTCAACCTATGGATACATGTGTTATGTGGGAGATAAGCTAATCTCATGGTGTTCCAAGAAGCAACATACAAGTTGCTTTGTCTTCTACCGAAGCTGAGTACAAAGGCATGGTTGAAGCCGCAAAGGAAGTGATTTGGCTAAAGACTTTAATGAAGAATTTTGACACTATACAGAGGACTCCAATTATATTTGGAGATAACATGAGTTCATTATATTTAGCTGCTAATCCTGTTTTTCATGCCAGGACTAAACACATTGAGATTCAGTATCACTTTCTAAGAGAGAAGGTGATGGATAAAGAGATTGAAGTAATCCATACTTCAACGAAAGATCAGATAGCTGATATGCTTACAAAAAGTTTGGATGGACCTAAGTTACAAAGGTTTAAAGATATGGCAGGAATAAAGAAGACAGAGAAAACCTCAATCGATGATTGAGGGGGAGCTGTTGGTGCAAGACAATCAACAATTGAAGGTCTTTAAGTCCGCAGGAACTTCAGCAAAAATTTCCTTAAAAAAGGTCACCGGAAGATCACCCGAAGGTCACCGGAACAGTACTGGAAGGTTACAGGAAAGTCACCGGAATGTTACCGGAAATGATCACTTTTACAGTTTTCAGTTCATGAAGAGTTGAAAGATGAAAGGAGGAAGAAAAGAACAAATTTTGAAGCTTGGAAGAAGAACCGGAAAAATTGTACACATATGTACAGTAGTATAGTCAGCGTTATAAGTTTGTATAAATTTATCTATAAATACCGGGAAAATGTAGAGGCGCCAAGTATGTAAGTATGTAAGAATGTAAGAGAGGAATGTAAGAGAAGAGAAGAGAGAAGAGAAGAGATGAGAAAAGTATGAGAGGCGTATAGGCATTAGAGGCATATACGAGAGAGAAAGGAATAGAAGAGATGAATGAGAAGTTAGATGTCATGAGACATATGAAAAGTTAGTTGAGTTTTCCTCTCATCACTCAACTGTAACTGTCTGAGTAATCGAAAAATACTGCGCCGAAATTTCTGTGTGTTTTCATCTGTGATAGATGATTTGTGAAATCCTTTTGAGGATATCTAAGTCTATAGTTAATCAATCTATAGCTTAAGTTTCAGAGTTTAATTGTAAACAGAAAACGAGAATTGTCAGTAGGAACATTCATATGTGTTGAGTGTTCAAAGTTTACTGAAACAGGCGCATTTTCGGTGATCAATATTTTGATCATTTCTCAGTGCATACTTTAAAGTTTTGCATGAGTGAGGGCTTAATCTTTAAGTTAGAAGATAAGCTACTCGTAACCAGAAGCATTTGCTTAAACGGGTTCTATTCAAGGAGAACTAAGTCTTAGAAGTTACAGGTGTGAAGTCGACTGTTCAGAATGACAGTTTCAGACATAGATTAATTTGAAGAAATTGTGCAGCAGATTTTTGTGTTGTGAAGTTTTTGACTTACTCTTGGTATAGAGGTGCTCTAATCACAAGAGTAGGTTGTTCTTTTGGAGATTAACACTCTCCATCATGTCTTCCTCTGCCTGCATAGTTAGCTTGATGTGTACCTGCTTCATCATCCTCTTTCTTTCCTCTTCCTTTGTTTCTTTGGACTTTCCTTTATCAGTATAGAAGGCAGAAGATTGATTACCTTTGGAGCTTTCTCCATTCTTGATAAGCTTGGCCTCTTGATTAAGTAGTTGTCCTATAAGTGTGTTGAAATCTGGTACATGCATATCCATGTATAGATCCATAGCTGTGGTGAACGCTTCCCATTTGTCATCTACCTTCAAGCCATTGATGACCTGTCTTACAATTTGTTCTTCATCTATTACCTCACCAATGCTTCCCAATTGATGAACTATGTTCTTGAGCTTTGTGACAAAACCAGTCACATTTTGTTTGGGAGCTTTCTTGAGAGTTGTGAAGTCTAGCCATAGTTGATGCTTCCTGGCCTCTGTACTTGAAGAGAAGAAGGCTTCAAGTCATTCCACACTTCCTGAGATGTTTTACAACTTCTAATGTGAGGTAATAAAAAATCTAAGATAGAGTTGAGGAGATAAGACCTTGCAAGTGCATCCTTGGAGCACCATGTGCTCAATCTTTCTTGCTCTTCTTCTGTTGGTTGACCTTTATTCCTAAAACTTGGCATAACTTCATCTCCAGCTACATAACCATATAAATTCTTGCCTTGAAGATAAGCTTCCATCCTTAATGACTAGGTTGAGTAGTTACCTCTATCCAATTTGTCAATTGATGAAAGAAATACATCTGCCATGTTCTCCAGCCTTGCTCTGATACCATTGTGAAGAGATGGATTTGTACTTGTTGAAGATGAAGTGGTGCTGCAAAAACTTTGCACTACACCAGCCAAATGAAGTCCAGAGATATGTGGTGGGCCCTTTTAGCTTGCCAAATAATGTATTAGACACCCTATGTACCTTGGAAGATCACTCTCAAAAAGATGAATCAAAACAGATAAGTTGGAGTAGATTCAAGAACAAAAAACTTACTATTTATGTTCATACACCTGTCGAGGGTTTTGAACAATTCTCTATCCACATCAGCAATTGACTTGGTTCCTTTTGGGGAATTCATAATAACTTAGTAAGCTTGACCTCTAGACTTCTTGAAGTCTCAGCCACATTTGATTTTGGATCAAATCTCGGCCCATCTTCAACATTGCCCTGCAAATTACTTTTACAATCAACATCATCAATATCTTCGTCATACACCCTTACTTTTGTCTTCCCTTTCCTTTGTATTTCTTCAAAATCTGCATAATCATTTGTTGACCCTGTATATCATGTGTAACATCTCTTGTAACAAGAAATTGCTTTGTAGATGGACTCCACAATCTATAACCCATCTGTCTATCATCATACCCAATAAACACATACTTCTATGCTTTGGGTTCTAGCTTATGTCTTAATTGTGAAGGAACATAAGCATATGCATAACATCCAAATACTTTACAATGATCAAGAGTAGGTCTCTTACCCCACCATGCTTCATAAGATGTTCTACCATCCAAAGCTTTACAGGGTAACCTATTCACAAGGTATGTTGCAGTGTTCATAGCTTCTGCCCATAAGTAGTTTGGACAATTCTTCTCTTTCATCATTGATCTTGCAAACTCTACAAGAGTTCTATTTCTTCTTTCTACAACTCCATTTTGTTGAGGGGTTCTATTTTTATACCTACATTCCACAAATAATCATCAAACTCTTTAGAAAAATACTCTCCCCCTCCATCTGATCTCAACCTCTTGAGCTTTTGTCCTATAATCCTTTTTGCATAAGCATCATAATGCTTGAATGTCTTGAACACTTCTGATTTGTCCTTGATTACATATAAAGTAATCCATCTTGTTGCATCATCAACAAACAACACATAATATCTAGATCCATTTATGCTATAGTCCCTTGAAGGACCCCACACATCTGTATGAACCAACTCAAGCATGTTTGAGTACTTGTATCCTCACTTATTGTATGACCTTTTGTGTGGTTTACCTAATTGACAAGCTTCACACTTGTACACCATGTGTTGCCCTTCAACATTTGGCAACCCAAGCACTACATCATTTTTTGACATTTCCTTTATAGCTCTGTCATTGAAATCACCTAGCCTTTTATGCCATAGGTCTAACTCAAACATCTTTTGACTTCCATAAGTAAACAATACATGTCCCACATTACCTTGGACCTTGAAAGTAAAAATCCTTCCTTCCTTTTTACCCGCAATAATGCTTCTATATCCCTGATTTGGATGTTGCACATAAACACCATCATTTGTGAATCTGACTTCATATCCCTTCTCCACATTTTGTCCTACACTTATCAAGTTTTTAGGAATAGTAGGAACATAAAGTACCTTGCTTAAGAGTGTGCTTCCACTCTTTGTCTTCACTGATCCAATGCTTTCCACTTTATGCTTGGTGTTATCTCTTGTTTGAACTGTATGTCCATTCACCTTTGCTTCCATATCAGTCATCAATGATATATTGCCACTCAAATGATTGCTACATCCTGAGTCAATATAGAACACCCTTTGATCTTCTCCTACTGCTTCATGTGTTGCATTCAAGATGAGAGTCATGTCATCCTTCGGATCTGATGCATAATTATAGTAGTTGTTGTTGTAGGACTGAGATTGAAAACTTCTTCCACCTCCTCTAGCATATGATGTCCTACCACCTCTTCCTCTTACCTCTTTGATTTCTACCTCCTCTACCTCTTTGATTGAAACTCTGATTATGACCATTTTTCTGTTATACCAATAATCATTTGCCAAATGATTTGTTCTACTACAAATCCAACAAGATTTAGTATTGTCTTTGTTCTTACCTCCTCTTCCTTTACCTCTGAAATTCATCTTTCCTTTTGTGAAATTAGCTTGGCTTGAAGTTCCTTCATCATCAGTTGACTAATTCCCTTTGCCATTCTTTTTTTTATCCTTGGAGTACATAGATTGACTTGAACTCCTATCATTATCTCCCTTAATGTCCTACTCAAAGGTTAGCAAGTGTCCTAGCAATTGATTAAGATCGGGAGTAAAATGATCTAATGACAATTCTATGGAAAATATGAAAGGCTTCCATTTCTCATCTCCTCTCAGACCTGTAAGTATTTGTCTTACCAAATTATCCTCTTCAATGTCTTCATCTACTCCTCCCAAGCTATCTGCAATATCCTTCATCCTTAACACATAATAAAAAATTGATTGTGAGCTCTTTTTCTTGAAGGTTGTGAACTCAGCCCATAATGAGGACTTCCTTGACTTGGTTGTATTTTGGAAATGATCTTCCAAAGAATTCCACACATCTGTTGCACTTTCTAATCCTCTAATATGAGGTAGAAGATAATCATTTACACCCATGTAAATGATGCTCCTAGCTTGAGCATCCTTTCTCATCCAGTTCTTCAAATCTGTAAGCTCTTCCCTAGTTGGAACACTAGGATCTTCAAACTCAGGCTTTTCTTCTTCTCGTGTGATGAATGCCATCAAATCTTTACTCATGAGGTGTGCCTTCATCCTCATGGACCAAGCTGGATAGTTATCTCTATCTAACTTATCAATCTGCAAGCTCTCTCCCATCTTTGATCTTTTGTTTCTGCAATTACTAAGATTTATGGTAATATAGTGTACCTTTGATATGAAGCTTTAATCCTTCTTGATCCTTTGAACTCGTGCTTTGTACTTCTTCAAGTTGTCTTCAAGAATTAGACCTTGTCCACCTTCAATTAGAAGAAACTTCAATATCTGCAACAGTCGGGACTTCCAATGCTCTTACTTCACTTGTATTGTACCTTTTGCTCTGATACCATTGTTGGAGACCTTTAAATCTCCAAAGGCTTGATCTATACTGATTTAAGAGCACTCTATATTAGTTATAGACCAAACTTTACACAAATGTTACGTTAATTTATCAAGTCTTCCACTATCACTTCTCTGAGTGAAAATTTTTCTTCTTCAAGAATTCTGCTTCAAAGATTGACTTCATTACCTACACATATCTTCAGATTTTTTCAATCTTATGATATACATACCTCCATGCTACCTTTGCGCCATCCTACCAACCATTAGTCCTTCAAAAGAATCATTAAAGCTTTGATTTGATCATTAAGATCAAAAGTATGTCACAAATTGTTTTCCTAAACAAGCGACTTTGACATAACTTCTAAGATTGATTTATCACAGCACAAGTCCCGTTTTGCTAAAATGCTTTTAGCCATAGCTTCCTTACCTTCTAACGTAGATTTTGAATGCTTACTCATTAAAAACTTTAAAAACACATACATCTATATTCTCTATCCCTCTTCTCTTCTATCTTCTCCTATATACTATCTAAGCACATACATCTATATGTATGCTCACTCACTGTGCATTGAGATTCAAGCAAAACATTGGCACGAAAAAGTGTGTGACTCTGAGAGGTCTACCTGCAGACTTTACATACACATGTTCCTATCATACTCATAGGATGAAAAGAATTAGACCATGAAACTTTGAACATAGCTTTGTTAGCTTATACATTAGATGTGTACAAAAGATTTCCTGATTCACATGATCAGGCTAAGAGAAACTAGAGAAGGACTTGACGCTAACTTCTGAAGATTACTCTCTACACATCTATCTCATGGACACTTGTCTTCTAATGACTCTCTCATGTATTTCTTTACATCATTGACTTATATACATATGATTCTAGACTCATCCCATGCCTATTACATATTCCTTATCAGCCTAGGATCATCTATATCCATTTTACAAGAATACTCAACTAATAATGTACATATGTGTACAAGCTATATTTCTGAGATCTCTTCACTATCTCCAATGACTTCTTTGACTTCATTCTGATCCTTGACTTGCTTCAAGCTCTTTATAATCATCATTTGGGCTTGCTTTGTTCCAACACTTCAAAGCACATAACTTCATGCAAAAGGTTCGCATCTTTGAAAGATGCACCTAAAGGAGAACATGTGGTGTATGAAAACAATGTCTCTTATCCTATCATTGGAGCAGGAGAAATTGAGCTTATGGCTCCAAATGGAGGTTTGATTCTCTTGAAAAATGCATTGTGAGGAACTTAATTTTAGTTCCATTGGTTACCAAATTTAGACTTCATGTACACTTTGTTGATGATAAGTGTATGGTTCATGATTCCCACAATGGCGATATTATTGTGATGTCCGATACATTATGTAATGGTTTGTATTGCATGGATACATACAAGAGGGGTGCTTGGGATGCCTTGGTTTCTCATATTTCCTCCATGGATAAAATGGAGCTTTCGCATGCTCGTTTAGGTCACTTGAACTTCAATAGTTTGCTTTACTTGAGAAAGAAGGATATGGTTATTGGTTTTCCAAAACTTGATTCCATTGAAAAGAATACATGTGAAGGTTGCATTCTTGGAAAAATGCATCATGCTTCTTTTCCAAAAGATAGTCATACACACATTATGATAAAATTGCAGCTTGTTCATAGTGATGTATGTGGTATCATCAAGATTGCATCTTTTGGGAAGCATGTATATTTTGTTACCTTCATTTATGATGCTACTTGCCATACATGGGTGTATCCTATGAAAGCAAAGAATGAGGTATTTTCTTGATTCAAAGCATTTTTAGCTATGGCTAAATTTTTTCTTTCAAACAAGCTTTTGACTCTACGCACAAATCGTGGTGGTGAATACAAGTCACATGAGTTAATGCTTTTATTTATGAAAGGGGTATTTCACACCAATGTACGATGCCATATACACCTCAGAAAAATGGTGTTGCCGAACATTAAAAATAGACCACTCCTTAAAATGGCACGATGTATGGTTAAAGGAAAGCACCTTCCTCATATGTTTTGGATGGAAGCAGTCATGTGTGCAAACTATGTGTTGAATCTTCATCACTCCTTATGAAGCTTGGAATGGACATAAGCCTATGGTTAGTCATATGTGCATGTTTGCTTGTTTGGCATATGCTCTTATGCCATCACAACAACATCACAAACTTGATGAAAAGAAAAGAAATGTATATTTGTTGGTTATAGTGTTGAAATTAAGGGATATTGTTCATATCCTCCATTGAGGAACACACTTATTGTGAGGTGAGATGTGGTATTTGGTAAAAATGTTGTTTTTCCTCTACTTGAATGCAAAAAATAGCCAACAGTTAGCTAACAAGATGTGTTTTCCTTTATTCCAAAATGGTGTGCTTGACTATGGCCATGTAGACCAGCCAAACGAGGATCAAAGGGATAAAATCCCAAAAAAGTAGATTAAAAAATGCAGAGAATTTCCAGCCAAACATGGCTAAGAATTATCAACCAAAAATTATCGAAACTGCCATGGAAATTTCCAACCACATATGGCTAAACATTTGCATCAAAAAATGGTGGAAAATGAGCATGAAATCAACCCCACACATCATATACATTTTCACGATGTATTACATAATGAATGCATGTCTATCAAGAGTGCACAAAGTATGCCAATGGCTGAAACAAACTTTGAAGGACAGCAAATTGAGTGCACCTTTACTTGGTAGAACAAGATCAAGCTCTTGCCATGTATCAAGTAATTTTGTGGATTATTCTATTATTGCAATAGCATGTAATGATGAGCCACTTACTCTTGAAGATGCATGTGACAATCCACAATGGATGAGTGCTATGCAATCATGAATGGATTCCATACATAAGAATGGTACTTGGGAGTTATGTGAATTGGCAAAAGGAAAAAATGCCATTAGTACAAAGTGGGTTTACAAGATTAAGAGAAAGTATGATGGTCACATTGGTTGCTACAAAGCTAGATTGGTTGCCAAAGGATATGCACAACAATATGGCATTGACTATGAGGAAACTTTTGCACCTACTTCATGCATGACTACCATACATACCAGGGTTGCATTGGTTTCCATCAAGGTTGGAAAGTCCATCAATTGGACATAAAAATAGATTTCTTGGATGGTGATTTCCAAGAAGAGGTTTATGTGAAGCAACCTCCTAGATATGCCATGAAAGGGAAAGAGCATATGGTTTTTTGCCTGCATAAAGCCTTGTATGGTCTCAAGCAAGCTCCACATGCATGGTGTGACAAAATCCATAAGCACTTGGCTCCACCTGTAGTCCAATTGAAAGCAAACTCTATGTAGGCAAAGGTGGGGCTGATCTTACAGTGCTTATTCTTTATGTCAAAGACATACTCTTAACTCGGTCATGTGATGCAAAAATTGACATTCTTATAGATAATTTGTAGCATAATTTTGATGTCACTTATCTTGGTCTTTTGAGCTCCTATCTTGGCGTCCAATTTGTATCCATTGAGGGGGAAATTATTCTGCATCAAGCAAAGTATGTTGAAAAATTACTTTAGCATTTTGACTTTGAGGATTGAAAGCCAGTTTCAACACTAGTTGAGACAAGATTTAGGTTCTCAGTTGAGGATTCTACTGATGCATTTGACACTTCTGTTTATCGACAAGTTGTGGGATGTCTTATATACGCTGCAACACAAGGCCGGATATACAATATGCAATTTCCCAGTTGAGTCGATTCGTGCATAGCCTTGGCACTAAGCACTACCAAGCAATGAAACATGTGTTTAGATATCTCAAAGACACTTTGAGCTTAGGTCTCTTTTATGGAAGAGATATTCAGCCATGCTTGCATGCTTTTACAGATAGTGATTGGGCTAGTTGTTATGATACTCATGTGTCCACTAGTGGTAATTGTTTCCTCCTTGGAAACTCATGCATATCTTGGTTGAGTAAGAAGCAACCTACAGTGGAAACATCGAGTTGTGAAGCTGAATATAGGGTAGTTTTCACAGCTATAGTAAAGTGTATATGGTTGAGATGCTTATTGATGGATCTTTGCATGGAATTGATGCTGCTACACATATTCTCAATGATAGTCAGAGTGCATCGGCTATTGCATGAAACCCAATGTTTCATGAATGGACCAAAAATATTGAGGTGCATTATCACTATGTGAGACAGCAGCTTCATGCACGAGATATTGATTTGGTATATGTGGCTACACAAGATAATGTGGCAAACATATTCACCAAAGCTCTTCCACATGAAAAGTTTGAAGCTTTTCGCAAAGCTTTAGGATTATTACCTTTGGGGGTTGATATCTCACTCCCTGTATGTGTTCACATCATTCTCTCTAGGGGGTTTGTTACACTTATGTGTTCCTCGAGTAGCTTTGATGTGAACCTCTTCCTTATACATGGGCACTTTTTACTCTAGTGTTGGCTAGAGGTTTTTTCCCCATGTTACCACATACATGATTCACTCATATCTAGTGGTACTTTGTACTTAGAGATATTATTCACCTCTTACTTTAGTTCTGATCATCATCAATGGAGAGAGCTATTCTAGCCATCTGTCTTCTCCATGTATACAGCATGAAAAAAGACCTACCATAGGTAGAGATGGGGTTGGGATAATTCAAGAACACCATGAAAAATCCAACTAAGATAGGATATGCAAGATAAGAGCCCAAGAAGAAAGATGCAAAAAAATCCACTTTTTTTCATTCAAATAGTCACTTTAAATTAGGTTTTTTATCATTTACACTTATGGATATAACTTTTCATAGGCGTTTTGACCAAAAACGTAAAAAACAAGGCATAGAGCTTGTTAGAGCATCAAAAGGAAAGCGCTCAAAGACTCAGCTCTTATAAAAATGGATTTGAAATACAATTAAACCTCTAGAACAAGTGGAAATTACATAAAAATGTTACAAAGTAGGCATGTCATGTATTATAGTGCCTTTGATGATTCCAAAATATTTCCAATGATGTTTCGTTATTTCTTGGAATTAAAGGGATCTAGCATGTTTTTCATGGACCAAATCCAAAAATTTTGGATTACCCCTGCAAGTCTCCAAAGATTTGCTTCATGTCTTTGCTTCAATGTTTCCAACAACTCCCAAAGATTTACTTCATGTCTTTGCTTTATTGTTTCCAACAACTCACCTCTCATTAGGATCATAGTCTATTGGAGTCTTCGTGGGCAGCTTCGTCTCTACTTTGGTGCTTTCCTTTCAAAAAAAAATATTTTTTCATTCCGTTGTACACTTTTAACATTGAGATTTTGTGGAGTCATTTATATCTACTTCATTTCTAGAGACATGGATGTTAATTGGGTAGCAAGAGCTCTATGTATTTTACATAATATTTTTGAGGTCCTGTCCTAAAAACTGGTATGGAATGCTTTCTCAAAGGTCTGCATATGATATCTAAGTATTGGTGTCGATCATAATAATCTAGGATGTAGCATAAGGATGGATTTCGGCTAAAGTGATTCCATACCAAAAGCCACATCATGGATTTCAAGCACATGATTGGTATTAAAGATAGAAAAAGCCAAAAGTAATGGTGTTTGGATAAATTCAAAAAGTAATGGTGCCATTTCATAGGAGAAGCAAGGCAATGTGATTTCAGGCGTGGGATTGGTATTAAAGGAAAATAAAAGAGGTATGGAAAAACAAAGATAAAAACAAAGATAAGTTGGAGGATTGTGTGTGTAGTGAGAAATAAAAAAAGGAAAGCCACTTCCATGACTTGAAATTAAAAGAAAAATCATGAGAGGTGGATTGATCATAGGGAGACTAATTGGTGTAATACATGGGATATTAGGTGATTTGTGTCTGAATCATGAACTTGTAGGGTGGCCCTATAAATGCCTACTCATAGATGCACTTATTGGAAATTATGTGAAAGATGCCTATTAGCTGTAGGGTTAACCAAACAAGAGTTTACCTAAGCTAGAAGGAATGGGCATTGATTTTTTTTCTTTTTTTCTCTTGCCTTAAAGAAAGAAAATTGGATCAATGAGGCATAAAACATAAAGGATAGGAAATAGTACACCTAGTGATAGATGGCTCCCCCTTCCTATTGGGTTTTGGAAGGCCAAAACCATGCAAGCTATGGATGAAAAGCTTTGATAAATCAACATAATCGTAATGTGTGTCTCAAGAGGTACGCATCTGAATATTCTCTAATAATGGTCATGAATTGTATCGATCTTGATGGTCTTGAGAAGTAGACATATAAAATGTTAGCATCACATTGAGGAGAAATTCTTGAGTTGTTCAAAGAATGGACCCATGATAGAAAAGTATTCTTTCGGATCAATTAATGTATGTTAAGCAATGTAATTGCCTTTCTTTATTTGTCCTAGTTGTCTTGTAATTCTTCTATCTCTTTTGAAGAAGAAAATAATTAAATTTAATGAGTATGTATGCTTGGATTTTTCTAAGCTCTCCATATGAGGTCCATTATGCCACTTCTCTTTTAGCTTGTGTGCTTGATTAAGTGAGTTCACTTGAAAGAAGATTTGAGTAGGAAATGAAAGTATACCAATTATGTATCTACACTATAAGGTGCCACTGGATAGAAACAATTGCATCTTATGCAAGGCAATGTAATGTGGCCCTATATATTGGATACGTGCTTGATGTGCGATTGAGCCTTGATGTTGCAAACGATGGTTGTGCATGATGGTTGTTGCATAAAGAGGTTTTCTTCTACTTGAATCAACTATGTATGCCTAGTTTCCTATAACAATTTAACTTGAAGGATTGGATGGCTAGTTTTAATACTGATTTGAAATGAAAGGAAAATATATGTGCACATATAAAAGAATATGTGTTCTCTTTCAAAACATATGCATGAATTACAAGAGCATGAGGTGCACAATGATCACAGAGACTCAGAAAGAAATGCTTTTAGACCTTGTGCACACTCCTTGAAGTTTAATGACTTATTTTGTTCAATGATAGGTGAAGAAATGATAATACATTTGGAAAATAACATGTCATCTCTTTTGAGCCCACATAGTATGTGTGGTTTGAATTTCTTGTTTTCATTGAGGTAGCTTGGTACCCGCTATTGTATGGTCCTAGGTCTTTGTTGTAGTGGTTGTTTTTTTTTTTATTTGTATGATATATCTTTCATTGATTTTGCCTTGGGTTTTTTGTGTTCTTTGATTTCATGTTTACATGTCTAGTTTGAGTCATCAACAAAGATTTGGGAGCCCATTCTTGATGGAAGGAACCTTGAAACACTCTAACAATGTTGAGAATGCAAATTTGTCTGACTAGCAATCATGGTTCCCTATGTTTTTTTCTTCTTCCATAAGTGGCCAAGATGCTCAAAGTGGCTTATTATGTGAGGCTTGGTTCTTCTGTTGGGAATGAAAAGAATTATTCTGTTGGGAATGAGAAGAATGCTCAGAAAATGTTACTAGTTTCTTGGGCACCCAGATTTGAGATGAGAGCAGCCACAAGAGACTTAGGTAACCAACATTGTTTGGCCACTTGAGGGTTGGGCTTTGCTTGTTTCATGGGTCACTAGTGCACTTGCTTAGTTCTTTGTCAAACTGTATTCTAATTGATAAGTGAATTTGGGGGGATTTGATTCACTTTAGAAGAACACTCAAGGAATTTCGGAGTATTCTTGGGAATCAAGTTGTTGGGTGATGAATAAGTGAAAAGGGTTATGAGGTCGAGTATGACTTGCTCCATGAACTGATCAATCTCATAGACAAAGAATTTGACCTGCACCTTGGCCTCTCTCATATGCATGGGAAACATGGCTTCTACAATGCACTTGATTTGAGTTCCACCTAAGCGTATTAAATAGGATTCCATAGATGGGGTCTTGGCCTTGAGAGTCTGTACTAGAGAGCATGTGATGACATTAACTTTTACACCCATTTCTACATGGAAATCGACCATGTGTTTTCGGTGGCCCCCCGATTTAGCAGCTATTTGTTTTCACCTATCTTTGATTGGCTTTTCTGTGTAGTGCACTTGGCACATACCCATGGTGATTGGAATTTTAGGACGGCAAGTAAAGTGCACGTTTTGATCTACCTATTTCAATAGTAGCCAGCTTTTACATGTATGCTAAGGATTTTGCTAGAGCATGTGCTCGGATTTGTTGCTCTTCATGTTTCCTATTTGTAGGCATTTGTAAGCATCCTAGGATGAGGGGCTCTTCCTAGAGTTTCACACTACATCCACTGATGTGATTTGAAAATATTTGTCCCTCAAGTGTGGCTGACTAAACGTACAAAATGTCATGCAAAAGAAGTGCATAGATATTGGAAGCTATGAATTTTAGTATATAATACAACATTTTTCCATTATCTTGCCAACCTTAGAAGAATCTACTAGCACGGAGAGGCTAGTGGGCCAAAGACATTGACAAGGGAAGAAACATCCGTCTCTCTCTCTCTCTCTAGGCTGATATATCTTCATGTGCAATTTTTTAATAGTTCCATAGCTTCGAGGAGATGTGTCTTTATACACATGAATAGTGCAATGTTACATGAATTAGACATTTAAGTTTATCTACACCACTAGAAGTAAATTATGCTTTGAGCTAGTATTTCTACAAAAGTAAGGTGCACAATTCCTATGATTTATTAACCATTCTATGGTAAAAAAAAAATCAGTTACTTAATTCAAGAAGCATACCTATATTCATGGACATTATACATGCCAAATTGCAGCAAACGTATGCCCTTCTTAGGATCTCACAGATGGCTCCCATGGTAAGCCAAATTCTTGGTTTATCTCAACTCTCTCAAAATAAGCTCTAAATACTTTTCACTTACAAAATGATATTGTATAATATTTCTAAAAAGCTTCAACTCATTTGCAATTGGATTCTAGGAGGTATACTGACCATCCCACACAAGCAATACTATTTGTTGTCTACATAGGGTATGTGGGTGTATGTGTACGCACTTCACATTAAGAATTTGTACAAAATGAATTAGAGAGCTATGGCTCTATACACATAAGGTTAAGAAATAAACAAGCGTGAATGAGTCATATAAATGATGATCTCAATTATACAAATCAAATGAACTAAGTGGGCTTGCAAGCCAAGCCTTCTATAAAGAGATATGAATGACATCCTAACATTTCATATCATTTTGTACCTTGATGGCAAAAGTGTACCATGTCTTTATTATGGGTACAATAGCATAGCATTGATTGTATAATATGTGAAGAGTTACTTTTATCCATGTCTACATCATCTCAAGATATTCTTTTAATAGTTGCGCCTGCCAACTAGGTTGAAAGATGATTCCAGAGTGTGCCTTGAAAGGCAATTCTTCCGACTAAAATTGTGTGACATATGTAGGGAGTTTTCTAGGGATGCATTTAATCTCCATGTTTGTTGGTGCTCAAGGTCAACCACATCACATGGGAAAGCATTGAAGGATCAGAAACACAAGAAAAGGAAGCATCTAGGGAGCTCTAAGAAGTATATGTCAAATTTTTAGAAGAAATCTCTATAAAAATAGGTATTTTTATCACTAAAAACCATTGTAAATATCATTTCACATTTTTGAAACTCCATTCTGTTCAAGCCAAGGAGTCCTCAAGCTTCAAGAGTATTAGAACTACCTATCTACCAACTTTCATAAATTTTAGACTCTGATTGAACCCCCAAATAAGCCTTGGAACATAATTTTTAACTAGGCCAGACATTAGGCCTGGACAGGGCTAAAACCTAGTGAAAAACTATAAAAAGATCTAGAAAGCTCATTTTTGGGGGTTAGCATTTTTTAGGTTGGCTGGTTAGTTGGATATATAAGCTTTTCTAAGAGAGTTCTTTTGTAATAGAAACCTTTCCATTGTTCCTCTCTTTGTTCTTACCTTGTGTGCACGTGAGTGTGTATGTGTGTGCATGCTTGTGTGCTTCTTACTCATGCACTTGTGCCTTCACTTGCTCATGGTCTTCATACCAGTCCTCACGTCTGGTGTCACTCTTCTTGGAAGAGATGGTGAATAATCACAAGAGATGAGTTGGTGTAGCTAAAGCCTGCTTCACACCTACTATAAGTGATGGCTGGAGAGTGTTGTGAACCTCTTTAGCTAGCCAATAAGCATAAATGATCATATATGATGCTTGCAAGTGATGCACAAATGATAGGATCAAAACAGATAGGTGTGTATATGATCTAATGAATAAAACAGATATATGATGCTTGCAAGTGATGCACAAATGATAGGATCAAAACAGATAGGTGTGTATATGATTTTGGTTGAGACGCTTGCTCAGTGTTTCACTTAATTCTCTGTGTACAGCAGCAATTAGAAAAAATCCTTTTAGGAATCTCTAATTAGCTAAACAAGCTACCATTCGTAAGTGGAATCATCTAAAACGATGAACCATGTATAGCGAATTATGTTTAACAAATATGAAGACACTCCCGACTTTTATAGGCATACACAGTCATAGACCCGTGGGTAAGCTTTGATTAATATGTGACAATTCAGTGAACCAAATTAGATATAACTTTGGGACATCAAAATAGACAGTATGCTAAATATGGTATGCTTTGAATCAGGCAAAATGATGCACTACATAGTGAGAACCAACTCAGACAAGATCACTGTTGTGATAGAGTATGACAGAGATATGAGAGTAGGAAGTAATGAATATGTATTGAAAAAATCATGTGAAATTACAAATTCATTGGCAATAGGGCATTGCTCAATGATATTAGAATGCGAGAGCTATGAGGTGAGCTCCTCTTCTCAATGAAGGTGCAAGAAAATGATCTCTAATCCTCGAGATAAACACGTAGGATTTTCTGTCCAAGTTTTGTAACTTTGTGTTGGAGCCAACCATTTGAATTCCAATTCAAATCTTCACCTTAAAGTGATCCTAAAGTATATGATTGATTCTCTCTTGACTTTATCTACCAAATGATACGCGATTCCAAGCTTCCTAACTCCTCGTGGGTCTAAATTACTTTTACAATGAGTAATCAGACTCAAAGTTACAAGAGGTTGTACATATGACGCTTCTCAAGTGATATGCTAATACATCAACCTTATGTGTATTCATCAAGTATGTAGGCTTGGGTTTTAATTGCACCAACAGCTCCCCCTCAAGCCTAACATGCTTGATCTTCATTGCTCCTTGATCTCATGTAGCCCAATCATTAATTTGAACCTGTTCAACTTTGTTCCATGCAAAGCTTTAGTGAATAAATCTACACATTGAAAATGAGTTGATGCATATGCTAACTGAATATCTTTGCTTAGCATTTTTTCTCTAACATAATGATAATGCACTTCAATGTGCTTGGTCTTGGCATGGTATAGAAGATTAGTAACCAAATGAAGTGAGCTGGTAGTATCTCCAAATATAGTTCGAGTGTAGGAATGTATCTCCAAATCTGCATACAATTGCTTAAACCACATAGCTTCCTAAGTTGCATTAGCCAAACCTCTATATTCTACTTCTCTAGAAGATAAGGCCACAGTTGGTTGCTTCTTGGATGACCATGAGATGAGCTTTGACCCTACAAAAGATAGATACCATGAAGTGCTCCTCCTGTCATCCTTGGAGCCAACCCAATCTGCATCAGAATATAACTTTACATCTATGTTAGAAGTGAAGGGATAGAATAACCCCTCATTCATTGTACCCCTTAGGTACTTAAGCACCCTCTTTGCAGCTTCCATGTGTGGCTTCCTTGTTACATGCATGAATTGACTTAGTGTACTCACAGCATATGCAATATCCACTCTTGTTAAGGTGGCATAATTGAGACTACCCACAAGTTGTTGATACCATGTAATATCATCAAGTGGTTCACCTTCATGTGAACTTAACTTATGATTGATCTCCATAGGAATACTTGCAACTTTAGTGTTCTCCATTTTAAATTTTACTAGCATGTCATTTATGTACTTCCTTTGTGTGATGAATATTCCTAAATCTTTATACACAATTTCTAGGCCAAGAAAATAGGTTAACAACCCTAGATCACTAATTTTGAATTCCTTCATCAATTGAACCTCGACCTGCTTGATACCATCAGAATCATTTCTTGTAATGATGATATCATCTACATAAAACACAAGTAGATGATCTCTGATTTATTCTTCTTCACAAACAAACAAGAATCTGCCTTGCTTGCTATAAAACCTTGATCCTCCAAATAGGTAACAAGTCTATGGTTCCAAGATCTAGGAGCTTGCTTGAGACCATAGAGTGCTTTTCTAAGCTTGCATACATATCTTGCCTTTTCTTCATCTTCAAAACTTGGTGGCTGTGCCATATACACTTCCTCTAATATCCAACCATTAAAAAAAAGCATTCTTCACATTTAACTGATATAAGTTCCAATTTTTGGATGCAACAAGACTTACCAATACCCTGATTGTTCGCATTTTTGCCACAGGTGAAAATGTTTCTTCATAATCCACTCCATGTGTTTGGGAAAATTGGTTTGCCACTAGTCTTGCCTTGTACCTATTTATAGAACCATCAGAGTTCTTTTTAACTTTATATATCCACCTTGAACCAATTACCTTCATATCTGGTTTCTTGGGAACTAGGTCCTAAGTGTGATTTTCCTGCAATGCTTCCACTTCCTCCTTCATGGCTTCTATCCATTATATCTTCTTCTTAGCCTCTTCAAATGAAGAAGGCTCCTCTTCCATTGAATCTTTAGTGATGTGTACAGAGTTCTTTGTGACTAAAGATGTATCATATCCATACCTTATGGGCTTCTTTCTTTCTCTTTGTGACCTTCTTAATGCTTGATTAGAAGACTCGGGTAGATCCTCTAATTGTTTGTATTTGAACTGCCTCTTGACTTCCAAGTTTTGAAATCAATCTGCTCCTCATCTTCTAAGTTGATGTCCTATGCTTGGTGTTGGTCTTCTTGAGTTAGGGTTGGAAAGTCATTTTCCAAGTCATAAGGTAGTTTAACCTTCCTATAATCATCTTCAAACCAAGAAATATTCTCATCAAAGACTACATCCCTACTAACTATGAATTCCTTTTTAGTGGGATTATAAAGTCTATATCCTTTTTTATTCTGATCATGAGTCGTTAGACAGTTCAAATTAGAGGAAGAACCTATTTTTTAACTAAGCCGGTAACTAGATGTGAAACCGATCAAAACTAGGCAAAAGCTATAAATAGAGCTAGAGAGCTCATTTTGAGGTTGTTGTTAGTTTATGATTGAACCTATGAGCTAGAGCTAGAAAAACTATTGTAACTAGATGATGATGAATATGATTATGAGTTTTTCTATTGCCTACCATTGATCTCCATTGCGGCTTTCCTAGTGTGTGTATGCTCTTGCATTTCTCACCATCTTCTTCATACACATCATTCGCTTTTGATCTTCATATCGGCCTAACCTCTCTGCAGATTGACAATTACGAGGTGAAGCTCCTCACGTTGATACTTTCCATTGTGCTAGAGTGACACCAAATTTGGCCCCGTCATTGGGGACGAGTTCCAGGTTGAGTGTGTGATGGTAAGTGTATTGGAGAAAATCATTGGAAGGTAAAATTTATTTGTTGATTTGTTCTTTGAAGTTAGTTTTTACACACTTCTACTCCTCTATTCTTCTATTATCATTCCCCGTCATTATCTCAAACTCCAAAAAATCACAAAAAATTAGTCATATTCCCCCTTTCTCATCTCTTTCCCTCATTTGTGTGTGTGCGAGCATGAGAGAGAGCTTTTGCAGGTGTATGTTCATGTTTTATGGTGCACTAATCTTGCAGGGAAGCCTCTGGACACCACAGATTTGCTGCAAACACAAGTAAAAACTCCATTTTTTCTCAGAAAATTGCCATTGAAGCTGACCATCACGATTGTCAGGAAAGGTAAGAATTTGAGAAAACTTTGTGCATGAAGGAGGATCTTAGGTGAGCGCTTGCACACATCTAAGCTTGATTTTGAGAAATTGCATGATTTTTTTACCATCGTGATGATGATACATCATCCTGACTACGTTTGACCATCGCGACGGTCACTCACCGTCATGGCGATTGGCTCATGCCATCGCGATCGCGTCTCACCATCACGACAGTGACTCACCATCGCGATGGTGCTTACAATGGCGATCCTCACTGGCTGTCGTGGCTTGATCGTCACCATTGTGTGCCTGATTGTCGTGATCCTGACCATTGTTGCTTGACCATCGTGTTCTCACCATCACGATTGTGACTCATCATCGTGGGGCTTGATTGTCGTGACTTGACAGTTGTGATGGTGACTCATCATCATGGGGCTTGATCATTGTGGTTTGACAGTCGCGATTGTCACTGACCATTGTAAGGCTTGACCATCATGACTTCTGACCATCGTGGGTGTCACACCATTGCGACTATGACTCATCATTGCGATTGTGTCTGACCATCGTGACTGTCAGATAAAATGCAAAATTAGGATTTTTTTTTGGAAAAATTTTCAAATTTTTTGGGCCAATTTTTGGGCATTAATTGTGAACTCGTGTGTGTGGCATAGAGAAAAGGAAGAAGCGCGCAAGCACCTTGAGTTCTTGGGAAGTGTCAAAGCTACTGCTTCTTTAGTCCAGGAGAACTTTGTAAGTGGCATTTCCATTTCTTGAATTGTTGACGATCTCTTTGAGTATAATTATATTGTGATCAACATAGTGAGTTAGGACTCCTAGTGTAGCCAGGTATTGCCCTAGCTCATTGAGTGGTAAGGAGCTGATGAGAGAAGACATAAGTGGGTAAAGGGACCAAGCCTAAAGGGATTCTTTGTGAATTGAATATGCAATGCTCAAATGAATAAACATCACGACATATCAAAACGATTCCTTGCAACAATTGAAAACAAGACAAGAAGCTCTAAAGAAAATTAAAAAATAACTAAGTGATTGACCAAATTGAAGGGGTGAGTGCGGTAAGGTGAGACTAGAATTAATGAATCTGAGGTCCAGAAAGTACTTAAGGAAAAGTGATAGACGGAGCCTCCGATCTTCCGAGGCTAGCATAAGAACTAAAGCACGATCGTGGGCACAACAGCTAGGCGGCTATCCATACGAGGTTAGTTAAGACACGAGTGACTAGGATATGTCTTTCAAGATGAGTAGACCAAGAGTGTCGTTTAATGTATCCCACCTAGAAAAAACGGAGGGACCCTACAAGACTCAGTTGGAGTACATTCGTACAAATAGATTGGGTGCCCGAGTATATGAGGATGGCCTTCATAGGTCAGTGATTCAGCTACATAATCCCCATCAACCTATGGGATTGGAACATCCAGCCATTAAGTTTGAAGATGAGGTTTACATAGACAAGGAAGGAACCATGTATATCCTAGAAATTAGGCAAGCTCAACCAATGACTTGGGAAAGATGGTAGAAAATGTAGACATAGATGCAGAAGGACATGGTAAACATATTGAGGAACCCATAACACCAAGAGGAAAATCCATACTAACAAGGATGATAACACCTAAGTGGATGCCCTAAGACAATAGGAGTATAGAATTGTTCTGGAATAAGGAGACTGACGAAGCCTTTTCGAGATATAAGCCAAAACAACCTACGGTGGCAGGAACAAACACGATTTATGAACTAAAAGACCCAGAGATTCTAGGAAAAGTAGTATACTTAGATGACACCTCAAAATGAATGTATAAGGTCACAAAACATGGAGGACATGCATATACATGGAGAGGAGAATTGGTTTTCCCTCTAGTGAAATCACAAGCACCTAAGGATAGTTTGGGTGATAGCACATCCCAAGGACATAAAGAGACGAACAAGGAGGGTGTAGAAAGTAGTTTCATCCATCATGCAGGAAGGGAGAGAGCCCCCATCAAAAGTGGAAGGATTGAACGAGAACCACTCAGGGATCATAGGACACATAGGGGTGGGGATGGATTTCCCTTGCCTAGACCAAGAGACCACCCTAGAACCTTGTTGGAGCAAGTGTATGACAAGCCTAAGTATTGGCTTGAGTCCCACAAAGTCATAAAAGAAGCTTTAAAATAAAGACTATGTAAAGTTCACTTGTGAACTACCTCTTGTAACTTTTGAAGAGTTTACTTAATGTAAAAGTAAGAGAATCTTAAGTGGTTGAGTCCACTTGATCAAAAAGGGAAAGAGGAGCCACGAATTCGTGATTTGTGGTAGGTAGAGAATCAAATCAATCATTGATTGATTGGAGAGTGATTGAGGGAAGTTAGCCTCCCAAACTCAACTATAAATAGATGGTAGTTTTAGTCGTGGTTAGAGAGCTATGTGAAGACCTCCAAGAGCTGAGCTTTATGCCATATCAAGGTGTGATTACAAGGCACACATATGTATAAGTAAGTCCATTGTATTGTACAAGCAATATACTTTCATTTTCATGATCATTTGGGTTCATATTTCCATGTTCTTGTTAAGTGTACTACTCACTGCCATTACTCTCAATCTTCTCAGTCAGATTGCAGAGATGGTTTCTCTGAGCTTGGTGCATCATTTTCAGTGATTTAACTTGGTAAAGTTAGCTCGATAATTCTACCATATGCACACAAATTTTCATGTCATTTGGATGTTGCAATTTTCAGTTATGTTTATTTGAAGTCAACAGGGTCTGTTCATCTTCACTTCTCTGTCATGTACCCAACTTTTTCACTCACCTTGTCAGAGCCATTTCTCAGTGGTTACTCATCCAATATCCATGATTTAAAGCTTGTTGAATTCAGCATACTGTCTAGTATAACCGTACAAAGTTTCATAATCATTGAATTCCTACATTTTGAGTTATGTTCATTTTTCTGCTCACTGGTCTCAAACTGTAGCAGCCCGTGAAAATCGGGATGATGTCATCACTTGTTAAAACTCATTCTCAGTGTGTGGTTTATTATTTTTTATGCGATTACTCTTGAAATTTAGCTCTTTAAACTACCTATACTTCCCCAAGAGGAATTAAGCTAATTGCTGATGTGCTCAGAGAATTATGTAAAACACTGGACAGGTGTATGAACCAAAATAGCAAGTTTTTCACCTCTGAGCTAACTCCAACTTATCTGTTTTGATCTATGTTTTTGAGAGTGATCTTCCAAGGTACATAGGGTGTCTAATACATCCATTGGCAAGCTAAAAGGGCCCACCATATACTCGTGGAGTTCAATTGGCTGGTGTAGATCAAGGATTTTGCAACACCTCTTCATCTTCAAGCACATACTTATCCATCTCTTCACAATGGTATCAGAGCAAGGTTGGACAACATGGCAGATGGATTTCCTTCATCAATTGACAAATTGGACAGAGGTAACTACTGAGCTTGGTCATTAAGAATGGAAGCTTATCTCCAAGGTAGAAGTTTATATGGTTATGTGGCTGGAGATGAAGTTATGCCAAGTTTCAGGAACAAAAGTCAACCAACACAAGAAGAGCAAGAAAGATTGAGCACATGGTGCTCCAAGGATGCACTTGCAAGGTCTTATCTCCCCAATTCTATCTCAGATTTTTTGTTGCCTCACATTAGAAGTTGTAAGACATCTCAAGAAGTGTGGGATGCACTTGAAGCTTTCTTTTCTTCAAGTACCAAACCTAGGAAGCATCAACTATGGCTGGATTTCACAACTCTCAAGAAGGCTCCCAAACAAAATGTGACTGATTTTGTCACAAAGCTCAAGGACATAGCGGATCAGTTGGGAAGCATTGGAGAGGTAATAGATGAAGAGCAAATTCTAAGGCAGGTCATCAATGGCTTGAAGGAAGATGACAAGTGGGAAGCATTCACCACAACTATGGATTTGTACATGGACATGCATGTACCTGATTTCAATACACTCATTGGACAACTGCAAAGCTTATAAAAAATGGAGAAAGCTCTAAAGGTAATCAATCTTCAGCTTTATACACTGATAAAAGCAAGTCCAAAGATAACAAAGGAAAGGCAAAGAAAGTGGATGATGAAGCAGGTACATATCAAGCTAACTATGCAGGTAGAGGAAGACATGGCAGAGGTAGAGGAAGAGGAGGTAGACAAGGCAGGGGGAGATCCCAAGACTCCAACGCATGTTTTATTTGTGGATTAACTAATCATACAACTGAAAATTGCTTTAGGAATTCCAGGAATCAAAGAGGAAGAGGATACAATAGAGGAAGTTATGGCTACTCAAGAGGAAGGTTCAACAATTATCATGGCAGCTACAACAACTATAATCATTCAAACTATCAAGGAGGCTACAAAGGAAGGAGAGACTACAATAACTACACAGAAGACTCAGACAAAGAGGATTCATTATTGATCATGAACATGGCTATGCCACAAGGTAAATCTGATGAGCATGTTTTCTACATAGATTCAGGTTGTTCAAATCATGTGGTAGGAAATGTGGCGCTTCTATCAGATTTAGAAGATCCAAGGAATAAGCATGAGGTACAAACAGGAGATGATACAAAACATCCTGTGGAGAAAATAGGCAATGTCAAAGCACCTGATGAAACATCAACCTACTCAGTAAGATACTCTATGTCCCTACCATTACAAAGAATTTGATAAGTGTTGGGCAGATAGTAGAGAAAGGGTTGCAAGTCAGGTTCACAAAAGCAGGAGCATTTGTTGAAGATCCAAGTCAAGGATTCAGAAAAATTGCAAAAGGTGAAAAGACAGGTAGATTGTTCACATTTGAATTACAAGACACTAGAAACATTGCTCTCTTTAATTATGGTAGTCAGACACTCACATAATTGGAAGTATGGCACAAACAGTTAGCACATATTGGTGAAAGGTCATTAAAGCAAATTTGCAGGAACCAAAGTGTACTTGGACTCCCTAATTTGTCAAAACAACATATGATTTATAAGTGTAGTGCATGTCAATTTGGAAAGTCTCACATGTTACCATTCATGAAGAAAGGTTATATGCATGGAGATCTCTTGGAGTTGGTTCATACAGATGTATGGGGACCTAGCAAGGAAGCTTCAATATCTGGATCAAGGTATTATGTTTCCTTTATTGATGATTGCAGCAGATGGACTATCCTATTCTTTATGAAACACAAAGATGAAGTTTTTTCATGTTTCAAAAGATATTTGGCTCTTGTGGAGAATCAAACAGGTAAGTCACTAAAAAGGCTAAGGTCAGATGGAGGGGGAGAATACTTCTCCCATGAGTTTGATTCTTTTCTTCAAGAAAGATGAATCAAAAGAGAGGTAACTATAAGGTACACTCCTGAGCAAAATGGAGTGGTAGAAAGGAGGAATATGACAATTGTTGAAGCTGCAAGGTCTATGTTAAATGAAAAGCATTTACCAAATTACTTATGGGTTGAGCCTGTATCTACAGCCACTTACTTGATTAACAGGTTGCCTTCAAAATCCCTTGATGGGATGACTCCATATGAGGCTTGGAATGGAAGAAGACCAAGCTTAGATCATTGTAAAATTTTTGGATGTATTGCTTTTGCTCATGTTCCTTCACAGGTTAGAGGCAAGATGGATCCAAAGGTAGAAAGGTGTGTATTTATTGGATATGACAACAATCAAAAGGGCTACAGGTTATACAACCCTACCAACAAAGGATTCTTGGTAAGCAGAGATGTAGTTTTTGATGAGAACAATTCATGGTATGAAGATTCATGCAGGAAGGTCAATTTACCATATGATCTTGAAGAAGATTTTCCAAAGCTTGGTAGAGAACAACCAAAGATTGAAGAACAAGACACCTCAGAGGATGATGAAGAATCTCAGATGGAAAAGATCAAAGCATGGAAGTCTAAAGGTAAAGCAAAATTGCAGGAACTTGGACATGAGGCAGAATCATCACATCATGGCCTAAGAAGATCTATGAGGGAAAAGAAAAAACCAGAAAGGTATGGGTTTGACACCTCATTAGTAACTAAACATTCTATCTACATAGCACATGACATAAACCAAGAGGAGCCATCATCATTTGAAGAGGCCAAAGCAAAAACAGAATGGAAGCATGCAATGAAGGAAGAGATTGAAGCACTTGAGGAAAACAACACTTGGGATTTGGTGCCCAAGACTTCATCCATGAAGGTAATAGGCTCAAGATGGGTCTATAAACTCAAGAAGAATTTTTATGGTTCCATTAACAGGTATAAGGCAAGGCTTGTAGCAAAAGGCTTTGCACAAACTTAGGGAATTGATTATGAGGAGACCTTCTCTCCTGTGTCAAAGATGCCTACTATTAGGGTTTTGCTTAGTATTGCCTCTTCCAAGAATTGGAAGATACTTCAACTAGATGTAAAGAATGCATTCTTGAATGGTTGGATAACAGAAGAGGTATATATTGCACAACCACCTGGTTTTGAGAATCAAGTTTATCCTGATTATGTGTGTAAACTTAACAAAGCATTGTATGGTCTCAAGCAAGCTCCAAGAGCTTGGAATTTCAGGCTTGTTTCATTCTTGCAGGACAAAGGCTTTCAACCAAGCAAGGCAGATCCTTCACTCTTTATTAAAAAGAGTAATTCTGAGGTCATCTACCTATGTGTATATGTAGATGATATTATATTGACAGGGAATGATGTAGATGGTATGAAGAAGATCAAAGATCAGATGAGAGAAGAGTTCAAGATAAGTGATTTGGGTTCACTTACCTACTTCCTAGGTTTGGAAGTTGTCTACAAAGATCATGGTTTGTTTCTCACTCAAAGAAAGTACATTAAGGACATGTTGGCAAAATTCAAGATGCAAGATTGTAAGATTGCAGGTACTCCAATGGAGGTCAATCACAAATTGAGCTCACATGAAGGTGAACTCATAGAGGACATCACATCATATCAAAGTCTAGTGGGTAGTCTCAACTATGCCACATTGACAAGAGTAGATATATGTTACAGTGTGAGTGTGCTAAGTCAATTTATGCACACCAAGGAAACCACATATGGATGCTGCCAAAAGGATTCTCAAGTATCTCAAAGGAACCATAAATGAAGGACTTTATTATCCTTATGTATCTGATTTAGGTTTGAAGCTATTTTCTGATGCAGATTGGGCTGGCTCTAAGGAAGATAGAAGGAGCACTTCAGGTTATCTTACCTTTGTAGGTTCAAAGCTTATTTCATGGTCATCCAAGAAGCAACCCACAGTTTCTCTCTCTTCTACTGAAGCTGAATATAGAGGTCTTGCCATAGCTACACAAGAAGCTATGTGGATGAAGACATTATTCAAAGATCTTGGATTGGAGTTTGGAACTCCAACTATTTTTGGTGACAATATGAGTTCTATTCACTTGGCTGCTAATCCTATTTTTCATGCAAGGACTAAACATATTGAAGTTCATTATCACTATGTACGAGAGAAGGTTCTAAGCAAAGAGATTCAAATATCATATGTGTCCACTCATCAACAATGTGCAGATATTCTAACCAAAGCATTGGATGGTACAAAGCTTTGCAAATTCAAGGCTATGATTGGTTTGCAGGTAATCTTGGAAGATTGAAGACCTCAAGCATACTTGGCTTGAGGGGGAGCTATTGGAGCAAGTGTATGACAAGCCTAAGTATTGGCTTGAGTCCCACAAAGTCATAAAAGAAGCTTTAAAATAAAGACTATGTAAAGTTCACTTGTGAACTACCTCTTGTAACTTTTGAAGAGTTTACTTAATGTAAAAGTAAGAGAATCTTAAGTGGTTGAGTCCACTTGATCAAAAAGGGAAAGGAGCCACGAATTCGTGATTTGTGGTAGGTAGAGAATCAAATCAATCATTGATTGATTGGAGAGTGATTGAGGGAAGTTACCCTCCCAAACTCAACTATAAATAGATGGCAGTTTTAGTCGTGGTTAGAGAGACCTATGTCAAGACCTCCAAGAGCTGAGCTTTATGCCATATCAAGGTGTGATTACAAGGCACACATATGTATCAGTAAGTCCATTGTATTGTACAAGCAATATACTGTCATTTTCATGATCATTTGGGTTCATATTTCCATGTTCTTGTGGAGTGTACTACTCGCTGCATTACTCTCAGTTTTCTCAATCAGATTGCAGAGATGGTTTCTCTAAGCTTGGTGCATCCTTTTTAGTAATTTAACTTGGTAAAGTTAGCTCTATAAGTCTACTATATGCTCACAAATTTTCATCTCATTTGGATGTTGCAATTTTCAGTTATGTTCATTTGAAGTCAATAGGGTCTGTTCATCTTCACTTCTCTGTCATGTACCCGACTTTTTCACTCACCTTGTCAGAGCCATTTCTCAGTGGTTACTCATCTAAATTCCGTGATTTAAAGCTTTTTGGATTCAGCATACTGTCTAGTATAACCATACAAATTTTCATAATCATTGAATTCCTACATTTTGAGTTATGTTCATTTGTCTTCTCACTGGTCTCAAACTGTAGCAGCCCGTGAAAATCGGGATGATGTCATCACTTGTTAAAACTCATTCTCAGTGTGTGGTTTATTATTTTTTATGAGATTACTCTTGAAAGTTATCTCTTTAAGCTACCTAGACTTCCCCAAGAGGAATTAAGCTAATTGCTGCTGTGCTCAGAGAATTATGTAAAACACTGGACAGGTGTATGAACCAAAATAGCAAGTTTTTCACCTCTGAGCTAACTCCAACTTATCTGTTTTGATCTATCTTTTTGAGAGTGATCTTCCAAGGTACATAGGGTGTCTATACATCCATTGCAAACTAAAAGGGCCCACCATATACTCCTGGACTTCAATTGGCTGGTGTAGATCAAGGATTTTGCAACACCTCTTCATCTTCAAGCACATACCTATCCATCTCTTCACAAACCTTGAGGCCTACTCAATTAGTGAAGGCTATGAAGAATTGTTTTGATGGATTGGGAGATCCTTATGAGCATGTGGCAGAATTCAAGCAGGTGCTACACGTTGAATAGGTGGAAGACATGTTTACCTAGTTTAAAGCCTTTGGACTCACTCTAAAGGGTGATGCATTGGATTGGTTCGGACCATTGCACCACCAACAATTTAGAGACATCCACCATATGATGGAGTACTTCATTACGGACTTTTCTAAGAGTGGACTTAGACACAAGATGTCTTCTTTGATACAACATTCAAACAAACCCCTCAAGAGATAGTGAGGATGGCTAGTCGAAGATTTAGTTGGTACATAATAAGATGTCCTCCTTTGGAAGTACCTACTCCAACTAAATTGATAGCTTTGATCATAGACGGCCTATTGTTGAGCCCATAAAAGTCATATTGGTCAAAGTCAACTATAGTCAAAGTCAAAAGGTCAAAGTCAACAAGGTCAAGGTCAAAGTCAATAGGTGCAAAGTCAAAGTGCTAAAGTGCAAGTGTCAAAGTGCATAGGTAGTGCACAATTAGTTGTCCACAAAGGGTAAATTGGAGAAAGTGGGTTGCAGATTGCAGAGGTATTTTCTCTAATTTCCCTAAGGTTCAAAGTGTTTTTTAAAGTGTTTTGGAAGGTTGAGGTGAACCCTCTCTTATGTGCAAAAGTGAAGACTTAAAAGGAAATGTGAAGGTATGTGAAGCGGCAGTGTACGCACAAGGGAAAGTATGGCCCCCCAATTAAAATTGTGGGTTTTAGTCTAAAGTCACTACAGGACAAAACAGTGAGTCGTTGGCTGCCACTTGTGAAGACAATCTTGGGACATCAAAGTGAGCACCAAGATACTATTGCAGTTAGGAGCGTACGTGATCGACACACTCAATTCAAGGCAAGGACTATTCTTGGACAATTCTAGAGTAAGCAAGAGTGAGCATAGTCTAAGTGAAGCAAGAGAGAGAAGTGCAAGAGTCACCAGTGTGCGACGCAGAGAAGTGGAGTTGAAGGAGTGCATGGAGAGTGACTAAGGGATTGTGCAGAGAGTGCTAAGCTAGTCCCCCAAGGATCTCAAGGTCTCCTTGCAGTGTGCGCGTGCCGACAGAAGGTATTCATTCCTCCCCCTTAGTGGAAGCTTGGTGCAAGGTGCGCACAAGGATAAGCTTGAAGCAGGTGGAGGTCTGGTGCAGAGGAGGCCGGCGGCAAGAAGACTTTGGGTATTTGGTATTTTGTAATTGAGCACTCTCTGGGATTGTGCACAAAAGTATTGGCTTGTATTGTGCTTCAAACATTGTAATTGTCTTAGTGTAATGAATCGGCAGAGGCTTCCAAGGTGTATTTCCTCTTCTGGTCTTTTCCTTTTCTCCTACAAACCCTCAAACTCCTTCTTGTCTAAGAATTCCCCAACACCTACTGAGTGCTAAGTTGAGATCATACGTCTTCTTGAAGGAGCCAAGAACCTTGGATCAATGTTTACGGATCTGTGTAGACATAGAAGATAACTTAGGAGATGAGCTAGACCTTCCTAAGGTTCGCAAAGACTCTCATAGTACCATAGAGACTTCATCCAAGCATTCCAACTCCATACAAGGCTAATCGAAACAAGTGGACAAATGATTGGGAGTGTCAAGTAAACTAGGCCTCAAATTAGCCCCCCCTCAAAGGTGTTATACTTGTGGAGGTGACCATATGGCGAACATGTGTCCACATGCAGTGCAACCCATAGGAAACTCTAACGGAGTGTATTGTACTACAGAGCAAACGTATACTAATCACACTGCTCAGGACTCTTCATATAACAAACAAGTGGTTAGGCAGAACTACCCTCAACAATATTAGCCAGGTACATACCAAGGGCAGTACCAACCACAACAGTATTATCGAGCCCCCCCTCAATATCAAACTCCATATCAATCACAGCCAAGGTTGCAACCTATCTTAGGACAACAACCATCACCCCCTACTAATGTTGTTTTGATAAAGTATGCTACACCAGAGGAGAACTCTAACATGGCCTTAGTACCTACAACCCCATTGATCACAGATAATGACCCTAATGCAAACATTCTTGACTCCAGTCATGTGGATAGCCCATCAGCTTATTATACAGAGTCACTAGAAAACTCAGACCCTTACTATGAGAATGAAGCCAGTGAAGTAGGAGAGTCAATCAGGAAAAAACTAGGACTTGGAAAGAGTCATGCGAGCGACACAAGAGGAAATGGGGCAAAAATATCAGTGAGTTGGAGGAAAGCCTTAGGGAAACCAGAACTAAAATCTTAGAAATGACATCACAAGAGGCTGAACCACGAATAATCACCTCTAATCCAGGATCAGTACTAACAGATCCCACCCCAAAAAATCTTGATATGATGTTCAAAGCCTATCAAGCGATAGTACAAGAAGGACCCCAAGTAGGAGAATCTAACAAGAATTACCCTCGAGCTGACTTAGAAATGGAGAGAACCAAATTGTGCCTGAAAATGGTGGAATAAGCCCAGGTAATGTTTGAAGCCTCACAATACCTCAACTAGGAGATTATGGCCAGGCGTGAGCTACATTTTCAAGGACTCCTAGAGAAGCTAGGACAAGTCGTATCTAACCCTGCGAGAGTCAGTTCTAGCACACAAACTAGCCTTACAGAACCCTTGAAGACCACTCTATTTGAACGGGCTAGGTCAGATTTAGAAAGTCATCAAACAGGTTATATAGATTCGCACTCTATCTTGAAAGAGATTCAAGAAGAAAGATGGAGACATGAACAAGAATCTCGACCACCCATACTCGAGATTGATGACTCAACAAAACAGTTCCCTATAGACATTCCCATCTATCTATGGAAGTCAAGCTGATGATTGGCTAAGTGAGCACACTAGTTTTGAATCTAACTCTTTGCAAGAGTTACCTCACTTTATGGGCCCTTGGGAAGACTGTTCAATTCAAGTGAAAGCCCCCACTATTCGAGTAAGGGGAGAGAACTCAGTCCTTCCTAGGAACACAAAAGCTATTAGAAACATGAAGTTTCAATGCCATTTAACTCTGGATGAGTTGTTGGAGATCAAACCTGAACTATGGAAACATGTAGCAAACCAGTTCCCAAAGATAGCCACAACCCCCACTAGACCAAGTGCACGAGGAAAAGTGCCTGAGATACCCCTAGATAAAGTGGTTGACGCAAGTGAAGGAGAGGAAGGTAATGCTTATTTCCCCAGTACATACAAGGGTCAGACTACCAAAGCCATTCTAGATATAGGCGTAGAAGTAGCCATCACAACCACTTCACTATGGAAACGTTGGGGAAAACTAGCCCTTAGACCCATGAGGATGAAGCTACAGATGGCAAATGGACACATAGAAAGACCTTTAGGACAGTTGGAAGGAATTACCCTATCCACTTGCGAAGTAGAATTGTCACGAGGAAGGAGATAAGGAAGAGAGCTCAGACACACACTCTCACTCTCAAGGAGAAGGAAACACACAGATTGAGGTAAGGAAGAATGATCTTCTTCTTCTTCTTCTATTACATAAAAAGGAATGTACAAGAATGACCTAAAAAACAAGAATACAACTAGTGCAATATATAAAGATCAGTACATAAGGAAAAATCTAATGTTCGTGAATGAGTGAGCTAGCAAGTAACAAATGTGCCATCACTCTCAGTAGATAAACCTAATAGAGCTCAATGAAGTATCCCTGACATATACCGGCATGACCACTATACATGTCAGAGAATCGAAAAATTGATACGTGTCATCCTCCATCACATGTTGAGCTTGATATCTCAACACTCCCCCTCAAGCTCAACATCATGTCCTCTAATCCAAGCATCTTCTGAAACTTCTTCAACTTCTCTGCTCCAAGTGCTTTAGTGAAAATATCAACAACCTGCTCATCTATTCTCACATAAACAAGATCAATATCACCTGCTAATACCTTCTCTCTGATGAAGCAATAATGTACCTCAATATGCTTTTTTCTAGCATGGAGAACATGATTCCGTGCTAATTGTATGTTGCTAAGATTATCACAATAAATGGTGATAGGCTTTCGCACTTCCACACCTAAATCTCCAAGTAGCATTTCAAGCCATGATGCCTCATATGTTTCCATTGCGGCATCTCTATGCTCAGCCTCTATACTCGACAAAGAAATAGTGGGTTGCTTCTTGCTGCTCCATGTAATAGCTGCACTCCCAAGTGAGAATAGAAAACCACTAGTAGATCTTCTATCTGGATTGCTACCAGCCCAATCAGCATCGGTGTCTCCATAAACCTGCAAATCTACACCAGCCTCATAAAACAATGCATAATCCAAAGTAGCACTCACATAACATAGAGTGTGCCTCAAAGCATCCAAATGTGGCTTCCTGGGCACCTACATAAACTGACTTTCAAGTCCAACGGTGTAGCTAAGATTAGGCCTCGTAATTGTGAGATATATCAAGCTTCCCACAATTTTCCTATACATAGTAGCATTTTCCAGTGCTTCACCTGATGTAGTATCTAATTATGATCTAATGGCATAGAAATTGGCTTACAATTAGCCATACCATACCTTTGCAACATATTCAAGGCATATTTCCTTTGTGATATCCATATACCTGTTTCTGTATGAATAAACTCAATGCCCAAGAAATAGTGCAGCACACCAAGACATTTCATGTCGAATTCCTGCATAAGAAGTTGCTTTACCTCTTCGATGTTTCCTTCATTATCACCACCTACAATCAGGTCATCAACATAAATAGCCACAATCGTGATGCCATCATCAGCCTTCCTTGCATATAATGAATGATCTGCATCACACATAGAAAACCCAATGCAGGTAAAGTAATGAGCAATCCTTGCATGCCATGCACGAGGAGCTTGCTTCAGCCCATACAAAACCTTTTCCAACCTGCAAACCCTTGGATGCTTTCAATCTTCATATCCTTGTGGTTGGTCCATATATACTTCTTCATGTAACTCACCATGTAGAAAAGCATTCTTCACATCCATCTGATGCAAAGTCCACCCTTTTGTTGTAGCTAATGCAACAAGTGTTTTGACAGTAGACATTTTAGCTATAGGGCTGAATGTTTCCTGATAATCAATGCCATAAGTTTGTGCATATACTTTTGCTACCAAACGTGCTTTATACCTGCTTATGCTACCATCAACATTGTGCTTTACCTTGTAAACCCACTTGCAGCTTATGGTTTTCTCCTTGCGTCAATGGAACCAGCTTCCATGTATCATTCCCATAAAGTATAGCCATCTCCTCATCCATAGCTTTTTCCCAATCTGCATTTCCAATTGTATCTTCAAAACAAGAAGGTTCAGCATCTTATATTACCTTGGGCATGTAGGCACAATGACAAGCTATATAACTGTCATACGTCAATCGCTGCATTGAACTCTACATCCTCCGAGATTTTCTTGGTCATGGGTCACTTCTCCTTGTATCATCTGCATGTGCCCTTGTTACTCCTGGAGTCTTCACAGAGGGCAATCCAAATTCCTCATCAAGACTCTTTTCTGAACCGCTTGAATCTCCATCAACGTCTGCAAAACCTGCACATGTTTTGCTACCAATAGAAAGTTTTCTTTACCTTTCTTGGATGTATTTGATGAATTTGCTGGATTGAAATTTCCATGCAATCTTCCACTCCATGGATTTGAGTTGGAACTATTGCTTGATGATGTATCCGGTCCACTCAAAACTTGAGATTCTGCACTTGATTTTTCAGCATTTTCCTTCTCATTTGGTTCAAGATTTAGTTCTTCTTTGGCATCAGCATAGAAGCTTGACATTTCATCAAATACCACATCTCTACTCACCTTCACCTATCATGTGAGTGGGTTATAACATTTGAATCCCTTTTGCTCAAGGGAGTATCCAATGAAGACGCATTTTTTTGCTTTTGGATCAAGCTTCATCCTCAACTCATCTGGAACATGTACATATGCAATACAGCCAAAAATTTTCAGATGTGATAAGTTTGCCTTTTTACCTGTAAACTTCTCTTCAGGTGTAACTTGATGTACAACAGCAGTCAGAGTTCTATTCATGATGTATACAATAGTACGAACAACTTCTGCCCAATAACAATGAGGCATATTCTTCTCATCCATCAAGGCTCTTTCTATTTCTGCAATATGTGTATTTTTGCATTAAGCAATGCCATTCTGTTGTGGTATGTACCTACATGAAAACTGACGTTGAATTCCATGACTTTTTAGAAAATTGCTAAACTCATTTGACATGTATTCACCTCCTCCATCAGACCTTAATGTTTGAATATACTTTCATGTCTGCTTTTCTACCATGGCCTTAAAATTCTAGAAGTGAGTGAACACCTCACTCTTCTCTTTCATGAAATATACCCATACTTTCCGCGTATGGTCATCAATCAAAGTGACATAAAACTTGCAACCACCCATAGATGTGGTCTTTGCAGGACCCCAAACATCTGTATGTACTATTTCTAGCACATTCTCACTAACATGCTTGTCATGCGAAAATGATGATCTTGATTGTTTACCAAATTGACATGCTGCACATACCTTTTGCATTTTGCAACTTTGAAATTTGGTAATCCATTGACAATCTCCTTTCAGTGCATCAATTTCAGCCTTTGCAGATTTGCATGTCCAATTCGTTTGTGCCAAATCTCTATATCAGCAATAACACTTGCACCTTTTGCAAACATGGCTGCATTCATTTCAAGAATTTTCACATTTACGATGAGCCTCCTACCCACTTTGTTTCCTTTGGCAATCAATTGACCATCCTTTTTGTACTCTTCTACATATAACCCATCAACATTGAACCAACTTATAATCCCTAGTCAACCATTTGTCCAACAGAAACTAGATTCTTTGTTATATTTGGAACATGAAGCACATCAACAAGATGTTTTACCTTCCCATCCTCCATAGACAATGCTATGTTTCCTTTATGCTCAATAGGATGTGGTGCAGCATCACCTGTTTCAACATATCCAAGAATTGGTAGTTTTTGCAAACTACTAAACCAATCCGCATGACTGGTCATGTGATTTGAAGCACCTGAATCAACATACCTGACATTACCATTTGTTGTAGAGAAAAGAGGCACAAAAGAGGAGCCCAAAATTTTCCAATTTAATGGACGCAAAAATTCTTCTTCAAAATCCGAGATAATTCCCTCAAAGCTATGTAAATGCACTAGAGGAGTCCTTTAGATGCATAAGGCCAAATCATTGTAATATATTCTTTGTAAAATAGTAGGAAATTAGAGATTAGCCAATAAAGTGCCGGTCACTTATGTGAAAGGACCATTTTTAGGCACATGTATATAAGTCACTTTGTGACTCTTTGTAAAGACTTTTTGCCATTGTGAAGAACGAGAGCTGAAATTTCGAATTTGCTTCTTTCCTGCTGATTTTCATCTTCTCTATGAACTTTTGTGTGTGTGTGAAGCTTGGAATGTGTGTGTAGGACTGTTGTCTACCCCTCCCCATCACTTTTGAACTATTGTAGTGTGTGTGTGTGTGAGCAAGTACGAGTTGTGGAGTGAGTGAAGGTGTTCCCACCATTCACTATTTTGGCCATAACTTGAAGAGTGGTTATAGATGTGTCTCATCAAGAGCTTCAAAAAGAACCCACTATTGCCCATATTCGGAGTTTGGAGCTAGGAGAAACATTCGAATTTGTAAATGTTGTTGTAAATGGTATCATGGAAGACACTTTCAAAGATTTAGTGAGTTGGAGTTGTAGATTAGTCTTTGTGTTTTGAGTGATTTTGACTGTAGTATCGCAATCGGTTGAGTTTTGGTATCGTGATACCAAAATTCCCTAGTATCGCGATACTCGCCAAGTATCGTATCGTTGCATACCACTTGAGGTATCGCGATACCAATTTTGGTATCATATCGTCCAGTTGGTATCACGATCGCGATCTATCAGAGGTATTGTATTGTGGCCCACTTGGTATCGTATCGTCCCGGTCATGGTATCATATCGTCGACCGAGCGGTATCGTATTACGCACAATACTAGTATCATATCGTGTACCTAGTATCGTATCATTGAACCTCCATAATATCATATCGTGAGGAATTCTAGTATCGTATCACCCGACCATCTAGTATCGTATCGCCCAGGGTTGCGATATCGTATCGCGACTTGCATGGGTATCATATCGTGAGGGTTTTAGTATCGTATCGTGCACGCACTATGGTATCGTGCATTCAGGTGGTATCGTATCACCTGAACCATCCAGTATCGTATCGTATAGTGCACTGGTATCGTATCGTGTAGAGAGTAGTATCGTATCGCGAGGATTTTGGGTATCGTATCGTCGACTATCCCAAGTATCGTATCGTGGCAAACTCTAGTATCGTATCGCCTCAAGCTTTGGTATTGTATCGTGGTAAGAGTGGTATCGCCAAGTGCAGTATTGCCAGAGTGGTATCTGTTGAAGATTCACTCACTAATTAGACATAAAGACCTGAAGATATATGAAGGATGAAGAAAGACGAAGAGAAGCAGAAACAAAACATTCAAAAAATCAAGCCTTAGTGAAGGGACAAATTCACGCCTGTAATATACAGAGTAGAAACCTCTAGATTTACGAGTTGAATCTCGGATCAAAAATGTATATACGAGAGTTGAGAGAGTGCTTAGATAGTATATAGGAGAAGATAGAAGAGAAGAGGGATAGAGAATATAGATGTATGTGTATGTAGAAGCACTTGTAGTAGATACAAGAGTGCATATGTAGAGATGAATAATAGAACCTAAAATGTCGGGTATTCATCTGAGAGAGAGATGGTAAGGAAGAACTACTCAGCATAGGAGAGTTTTCCATGGCTATGAGCGAAGTGAGGCCAATCCATTCTGTACACATCTTCTCTAATAGAAAACACATACTTATGTGGAAAGATCTGAGCGCATTCTCCTTGTGAAAAGAAATCTAAGTGCTTTCATGTTACTATGAAAGTTAGTTAACAGTTACAGTTTTCTCAGTACACATTTTACGGTACTTCTATAAGTTAGATCTCACAGCACAGTGTAAAGTTTTTCATGAGTGATAGCTCATCTTGAAGCTAAGAGTCTGAACTACAAACTGATCAAGAGTTTTGCAAAACGGGACATGTACGCACAGTACTAAGTCTGACCGTAAAGACATCCAGAACTGGTGAAGTTTTTTCTCAAACTTCAGATAGAGTTCATTTACTGAAGGAAGCTCAGGTATTACTTCCTTACTTCATCCACAGTCATTTGAAGTAATTACAAACAGGATTACAGTTGATTCCGGTAACATTCCGGTACAATTTCGGTGAGATTCCGGTGACAGTCCGGTAACAGTCCGGTGGAATTCGGATGACATTCTGGTGAGTTCAAAACTCAGTTTTTGACACAGTTAAGTGACGGAAAGATTATCTAACTGTAAGCAAACTCAATAGTGTAAAGTTTGAAGTAAATCAGTTCAGAATTGAAGCTTGAAGAAAACGCAAAGCTTTCTGTAAAGTGAATTTTCAGTTTTCACTGAATACAGTTATAAAGTTTTCAGTTTCAGAAGGTTGCTAAGCTATTGATGATTATAGAGGTGTTCTAATTTCACTCTAGCTTAGTACTAGTTGAGGCATGGCAATTTTCCACAGTCTTGTTAGTGAACAAGCTTTTGCCGCATCAATGTCAACAAGTGGTATCAGAGCAGAAAGATTCTGAAGAGCAGAAAGTCTTCAAGAGTAAACGGAAGTGAAGATACAAGAGAAATTCAAGAATTCTCATAAAGAAAGGTGAAAGCTAAGGAGATCAACAACAAACGAAGCAGAGAAGCATTTTGAAGTCATTCTCAAGGGTAAAGGTTTACAAAAGGTAAAATCCTTTAACGTTCTACTCATCGGCAGTAACAAAAACAAGAAGATTATGGCATATCACATTTGACAAATTGGACAGAGATAACTATCCCGCATGGGTAATGCGAATGGAAGCCTTACTTATGAGTAAGGACTTAATGATATATGTGACAAGAGAACAAAAGAAGCCTTCTTTTGGAGACGACAGTCAACCGAAGAAAGAAGAGTTAGAAGCCTTGAAGCTGTGGCAGAAGAAAGATGCAATGGCAAGATCTTATATCTACAATACCATTACATATCATCTACTACCACATATTAGAGGTCTGGAGAAAGCGGAAGACGTATGGAGTGCATTGGAAGATCATTTCCAAAACACTACCAAAGCTAGGAAGGCTAGCTAATGGTCAGAGTTTACAACGTTCAAGAAAAAACAAAGTCAAAGCATTAGTGATTATGTCACTAAAATGAAGGACTTGGCAGACAGTCTTGGATCTATTGACGAAGATATGGAAGACCACAGGTTGATAGCGCAAATGCTTGCAGGACTGAGAGGAGATGAAAGGTGGAAACCTTTCGTACTCTCAACTGAACTTTCATTAAATCATTTTGTACCATATTTAAATCAGTTGCTTGGACTAATGCTAACATTGGAGCAAGATTTGAAGACAGATGGAGATAAAGGACAAAGTTCTTCTATGTACGCAAAGAATAAGAAGAAAGGTGATAAAGGTAGGAAGAAGAGATGACTACTCAGGCAAATTATGCAAGAGGAAGAGGTAACGTCAGAAAAAGAGGTAATACAAAAGGAAGAGGTAATCAGAAGAAGTCTTGTTGGATCTATGGACTAAGCAATCATTTGGCTCATGATTACTGGCATAATTCTCAAGGACAAAGTCATAATAATAACAGTAGAGGCAGAAGCAGAAGATATCAAAGAGGTAGACAAAGCCAAAGAGGCGGATATGGTAGAGGTGGAGCAAGAAGTTGGGGATAGAATCAGTCTCACAACACTACCTACTACAACTATGCGAATGATACGCAGAACGACGATCATACAACATTGATGATGAATTCGATAAGCATGTCAAAGAATGAAGATCTCAAGGTATTCTATATTGACTCTAGTTGTTCAAATCATTTGTTAGGAAATATAGAATTGTTATCAGAACTAGAGGAGGTATTTCAAATCATACAGTACAAACAGGTGATAACACAAAACATAATGTAAGGTCAATTGGAAAAGTAAAGTGTAAGAATGGAGCTGACCTGCTAACAAATGTTTTGTATGTTCCAACAATCTCAAAGAATTTGATCAGTGTGGGACAGATAGTAGAAAAAGGTTTTCAAGTCAGGTTTACAAATGAAGGAGTATTTGTTGAAGATCCAGAAAATGGATACAATCAAATTGTCCATAGTAAAAAGGAAGGTAGACTTTTTACTCTTAAAGTACAAGGGAATGTTGGTCAAGCTTTGATCACACATGGTGATAAAGCATTTACAGGTTAGACCTCTGGCATAAGACGTTAGGACACTTTATTGAAAAAGGAATCAAAATGATGGTGGAGAAACAATCCGTAAGAGGATTACCAAATATGAAGATTCAACATATGATTCACAAATGTGAAGCCTGTCAGATGGGAAAAGCACACAGGTTACCATTTCAGAAGAAGGGTTACAAACACGATGGTTTGCTAGAACTCATACATACAGATGTATGGGGGCCAACAAAAGAAGGATCTATTAGTGGCTCAAGGTATTACGTTCTTTTTATTGATGATGCAACAAGATGGATAACACTTTATGTTTTGAAAGAGAAGTCAGAAGTATTTGAAGCTTTCAGGCATTTTCATGCATATGCTAAAAGACTTACAGGACAAAAACTCAAAAGACTAAGGTCTGATGGAGGAGGAGAATATTTTTCTCAAGAGTTCAATGATTATCTGTGGAATGCAGGTATCAAAAGAGAAATAACTTGCAGGTATAGACCGCAACAAAATGGAGTAGCACAAAGGAGAAACCGAACTCTAGTTGAGTTTGCAAGAGCAATGTTAAAGGAGAAGAATTGTCCAAACTATCTTTGGGCTTTGGGCTGAGGCTGTAAATACAGCCACATATCTTGTAAACAGATTACCATGTGCAGCCTTAAATGGAATGACCCCTTATGAAGCTTGGTGGGGTAAGAATCCAACACTTGATCACTGCAAAGTGTTTGGATCAGTTGCTTATGCTTATGTACCATCACAACTTAGACATAAGCTTGAACCAAAAGCTGAAAAATATCTGTTCATCGGATATGATGAAAAGCAGATGGGTTATAGACTATAGAGTCCGTTAACCAAACAATTTATTGTTTCCAGAGATGTGACATTTGATGAAGGAAAGAGCTGGTATACAGATAAAGAGCATAATGATGAAACACTTGAAGAAGAGGTAAGAAGAATTGAAAAAGGTAAATCACATATGCAGGTGAATGGAGATGAAAATCATATGCAGGCAAGTACATCCAGGATCGGATCAACTATGAGAAATGAAGATGCACCGAGATTTGATGAAGAAGTGTATTTAGATACACATGAAGAGTATGAACCAAGAAGGTCAAACAGAGTAAGGAAACAACCAAAAAGGTATTCCTATGATACTTCTTATTTGACTCAGAAAAATTATGCTTACTTAGTAAAGGAAGATGAAGAACCTCAGAATTACAGTGAAGCAAAAGGTAAGAAACAATGGGAAGAAGCAATGAAGGAGGAGTTTAATGCGCTTGAAGAGAACAAGACTTGGGAACTTGTTCCAAAACCAAATGGTAAGAAAGTGATTGGAAATAAATGGGTTTACAAAGTTAAGAAGCTTGCACATGGAAGAATAGCCAGATACAAAGCTAGACTGGTAGTCAAAGGCTATGCTCAGACGCATGGCATAGATTATGATGAGACATTCAGTCTTGTGGCAAAAATGTCAACCATAAGGACATTGATTGCTATAGCAGCATCAAAAGGATGGAAGCTAAGTCAATTGGATATAAAGAATGCATTTCTAAATGGATATATATCAGATGAAGTCTACATGGAACAACCTGAAGAGTTTGTAAGTTCCAGTTACCCAAATCACATTTGAGGATTAAGAAGATCACTCTATGGATTGAAGCAAGCTCCAAGAGCTTGGAATTACAGACTTGTGAAGTATCTCAATGATCTTGGATACCAAAGTTCAAAGGCAGATGCAAGTCTACTCATTAAGAGAACAGATGAAGGTATGATCTACATTTGTATTTATGTAGATGACATTATAATCACACGTACCTCAGATGAAGGAATCAAGGAGGTAAAGAGATTGCTTGAAAAAGAGTTCAAGATCAGTGATCTAGGAAAGTTATCATACTTTCTTGGAATGGAAGTTACATATACAGATCATGGTGTATATGTTTCGCAAGAAAGGTATCTCCTAAACTTACTGAAGAAGTTTAACATGGAGAATTGCAGAGAAGCTTCAACACCACTTGAGGTCAATCATGAACTCAGCAAATATGATGGTGCAGAGTTTAAACATATGAGGAAATATCAATCTTTAGTGGGAAGTTTGATTTATGCTACACTAACAAGACCAGATCTTAGTTATGCAATAGGAGTTCTCTCACAATTTATGCATTGTCCGAAGGATCAACATTGGGTTGCAGGACAAAGAGTTCTTAGATATATCAAAAGAACTATAAAGGAAGGATTATATTATCCTTTTACGTTAGACATATAGCTGAGAGCATACAGTGACTCAGACTGGGCAGGAAGTCAAGATGACAGAAGGTCAACACATGGGTATATGATATACCTAGGAGATAAGCTTGTCAGTTGGTGTTCAAAGAAGCAGCATACAGTAGCTTTATCGTCAACTGAAGCTGAATATAAAGGACTTGTGGAAGGAGCTAAAGAAGTGATATGGATGCAGACCTTGTTCAAAAGCATGGGTATTGATCAAGGTATACCTATCATACATGGAGATAATATGAGTTCATTGTATCTTGCAGCAAATCCAGTATTTCATGCAAGAACAAAGCACATAGAGATTCAATATCATTTCTTGAGGGAAAAGGTAATGGAGAAGGAGGTTGAAATAGTATTCACTCCTACGAAAGATCAGATTGCAGATATTCTCACAAAGAGCTTGGATGGAGTAAAGACAAGCAGATTCAAAGAAACAACACGAATAAAAGAAAAGAAGAATATATGAAAGATCAGAGTATGCTAATTAGTGATTAAGGGGGAGCTGTTGAAGATTCACTCACTAATTAGACATAAAGACCTGAAGATATATGAAGGAAGAAGAAAGACAAAGAGAAACAGAAACAAAACATTCAAAAAATCAAGCCTTAGTGAAGGGACAAATTCACGCCTGTAATATACAGCGTAGAAACTTCTACATTTACGAGTTTTGAATCTCGGATCAAAAATGTATATAAGAGAGTTGAGAGAGGCTTAGATAGTATATAGGAGAAGATAGAAGAGAAGAGGGATAGAGAATATAGATGTATGTGTATGTAGAAGCACTTGTAGTAGATACAAGACTACGTATGTAGAGATGAATAATAGAACCTGAAATGTCGGGTATTCATCTGAGAGAGAGATGGTAAGGAAGAACTACTCATCATAGGAGAGTTTTCCATGGCTATGAGCGAAGTGAGGCCAAGCCATTCTGTACACATCTTCTCTAATAGAAAACACATACTTATGTGGAAAGATCTGAGCGCATTCTCCTTGTGTGAAGAAATCTAAGTGATTTCATGTTACTGTGAAAGTTAGTTAACAGTTACAGTTTTCTCAGTACACATTTTACGGTACTTCTATAAGTTAGATCTCACAGCACAGTGTAAAGTTTTTCATGAGTGATAGCTCATCTTGAAGCTAACAGTCTGAACTACAAACTGATCAAAGAGTTTTGCGAAATGGGATATGTACGCACAGTACTAAGTCTGACCGTAAAGACATCCAGAACTGGTGAAGTTTTTTCTCAAACTTCAGATAGAGTTCATTTACTGAAGGAAGCTCAAGTATTACTTCCTTACTTCATCCACAGTCATTTGAAGTAATTACAAACAGGATTACAATTGATTCCGGTAACATTCCGATACAATTTCGGTGAGATTTCGATGACAGTCCGGTAACAGTCCGATGGAATTTCGATGACATTCTGGTGAGTTCAAAACTCAGTTTTTGACACAGTTAATTGACAAAAAGATTATCTAACTGTAAGCAAACTCAGTAGTGTAAAGTTTGAAGTAAATCAGTTCAGAATTGAAGCTTGAAGAAAACGCAAAGCTTTCTGTAAAGTGAATAGTCATAAAGTTTTCAGTTTCAGAAGGTTGCTAAGCTACTGATGATTATAGAGGTCTTCTAATTTCACTCTAGCTTAGTACTAGTTGAGGCGTGGCAATTTTCTGTAGTCTTGTTAGTGAACAAGCTTTTGCCGCATCAATGTCAACAGTATCGCCCAAAACATTTTGAGCCTTTTTTGAGGGAAAAATTTGAGGCAATTGAGGAACCAATTAGGGGATACTTAGGAACCAAAATAGCCACACAAGGGTGGATTAACTTGAGGTCAGGATGGGTGCTAAGTAGTTGGAGAAGTGTTATTTCATCGATAAGAAGTGCAACTCAGGCAAGTCACTGCTCTATCTATTCTGACACCTCTAGTGACTCAGAAGAAGAAATACAAATGGCTTCAGAGGACATGCAAGGTTCTGTCCCTAGGAGAAAATTGATGACTATTGTAGAAGGGGAATACCGTACCTCTCTACAATATGTGTCCACTAGTTCCCAGGGGATTCCCATCTACCTGGATGGTTTAAATAGATCAGTATCGAGGATGGTAACTTCCACTAATTCTACAATAGTGCCTAGACCAGCAGTCAAGTATGAGGGAGGAGTGTACATGGACAAGTTAGGTCACATCTATGTGGTAATAGAACACCCAGACCGAATCAATGAGAGAGAAGGATTAGAAGGACAAGAAATTTTAGGAAGACCGGACTCAGAAGAGTTGATAACTACATCCAGAGGCAAATCAATAGTAACTCGAGTCTTGAGAGGGGATTTGATACCTCAAGATGATTTCTTACTGGAGTTCTACTTGATCCATGGATCAGACTGACTGTTACAAACTGACTCACCCACACCCAGACAAGAGGAAAGTCCAATCACCTTCTATGAGTTAAAAGATCCTGAAGATGAGTCTAGAGTCACATACCTAGACAAGAACCAAAGAAGGTATTAGCTTCTTGATGCCATTGATAGGGCTCAGTTGAAGTATATAGGGTTGCCTGTATTCCCTCAGCGAGAGCAGGCAACCACCTCTCAGAATCCCTTTGGGACACAACAAGAGACAGAACATACAATGTCAGGACAGACAAGCCATCAGACTGTTCCAAACCGAACCCATGTGCAATTTACAATGCCAAGACTACAAGCACACAATCAAACTCACCCACGACTAGGCAACCAACATCGGCCACCAATGAGGCCAAGACCACCACTAGGAGTGTAGCCTAGAATGCCTCCAATGAGACCAGCAATTCCTATAATGCCTAGACCACCTGAACCTATAAGAAGATTAAGACCGATTCAAGTGGCTAAGTGTATGAGAAATCATTATGACATGATGGGAGAACCTTACGATCACATAGCTGAATTTAAACAAGTTCTATGGGCTGAACAAGTGGATGATTTCTTTGTGCAGTATGAGTTCTTTGGACTCACTCTCACAGGAACAACTTTGACCTGGTTCCAGCCATTATATCCCAATCAATTCGGAGATATTGAGCAGTTCTTCTAGGAATTCATAGGGGAATTCACTAAGAGAGGGATTAAACACAACTCTTCTTCCTTAATCCATAGCTTCAAATAGAAACCAAATGAAACTGTAAAAAAAGCTGTCCAAAGATTCAATCAATATGTTGATAGATGCCCAGTAGCAGAAAGACGCACATAGCAAAAAATGATATCATTATTCTTGGATGGACTTGCAAATGGGACTCTTAGAACTTTGGTCTGTGTGAAGAGGCTACAGACATTGAGTGAATGCCTTCAAGAGTGTATTGACCTAGAGGACAACCTACTTGATGATCTCAAAAGCACACCAAGCCCTACGAAATCAGAAGCTACTAGAAGCACAATAACATCCAAATCTAGTAACGTAGAAGAGTTAGTAGAGCTATTAGCCAAGAAGTTAGGAGTCCATGGACAGCGGAACTACCAGCATTCACCAATGAGAGTACCCATGTTACGAAGATGCAGTCTATGTGGAGGAGATCACCCCACTCACATGTGTGTAAGAGGAGGAACAAGCTTGCCTCAAGCTTACAATAGGCCTCCACATCAAGGAACCGCTCTATATTGTCATATAGAACAAAAATACACCAATCATACTACTGAGAATTGTCCATTCAACACGCAGACATGACCTTTAAATCAACTTCAGTATAAGCCATATGGATACCCACCTAGAGAGCCAGGATGTTGCGAACATTTGTTTTATGTAGGGTACAAGTTTCAAATTATGTAAGTACCTTTGGGAAGTCTTCAAATACTTCAAGAAGGCTCATATTATTCATAAAATGTAGCAAAAATACCACGTGAGTTCTAGAACATGGTGAGTCAAATTAGTGAGTCACAAGGGAGCTTCAGTGGTGTCCTAGTGGAAGGTCGATGTGGCTAGTTCTCAAAGTCCATCAATACTTTGCTTATTTGAGCACTTGAGTCATGTAATACCTCCATCCAAGTGTCTACCACGAATTTAGATGTATTAGGAAGGTTTTAGATTAGTTTCCCATGCTATAAAAAGAGGAGAAAAGTCGTGATCTTGTGGGATGTCCAAGAGAGTCATATGTGTATCTCTACACTGCTGTAGTTTTGTATGCAGAGATTGCAGAGCTTGTATCTCCCACATTATATATCCAAATTACATGTTTGATAGCTCATTGGAAAGCTCTTACTGTCTACTTTCTTCTTGTAAATTTTCATAATCATTGGATTTGTGAGCTGAGAGCAATACTCTCTGCAATTAGTGTGTGTTCTCTATTTTTTATCCCTGCTGAAGGTCTCCATTAAACCTCAAACTTGCAGAGGTCATATCTCCTTGTGTATGTATCCAAATCATGTGTTCTTTGGCTTGTTAGAAAGATCTTTAAGTCTACTTGTATTCTGGAAAGTCTCAAAGTCATTGGAGTTGTGAGTTAAGAGCAGTAGGTTCTGCAAGTGATATGTGTCCTCAGGTTCATCTCTGTTTCAAGGTCTCCATTAAAGCTGCATATTGCAGAGGTCATAGCTCATTGTGTATTTATCCATTTGAGGTGTTCTATATCTTGTTGGAAAGCTCTTAAAGTCTAGTTTATGTGTGTGAAACAGTTTTGGAAAATTCCAAGTGAATAAAGAGCAATTGTCTCTGCAAGAAAATTGGTCTGTGCATACAAGTTTGTGAAAAAGTCAACTAGGTCCTGTTGGGTTTCACCTACTTCTATCTGTACTTTGGAGATCAATAAACTCCAACATTGGTATCAGAGCAAGTACTTGGAGGCTTGGAGAAGGTTATCATACCTTGATGAAAAATTTGAAGCTATCAAAGAAGCAGTTCATCATCAACACTACACAAAGGTAGAAGAAGATTGCAAGAGGCATCTGAAGCAACATCCAAGCAAAGAAAGGTGCACATACCTCATTTACAAGGTAAATATTATATTTCTTCTCATCACACACATTGGAAAGGAGGCTTAAATGAGGAAGCTTAGCATTTGTATTATGGGAGACCAACATGCACAAATAGAGAAGCTTGATAAGACCAATTATCAAGCATGGAAGTTTAGAATCACAGCATACTTGCAAGGTAGAGGCTTGTATGCTTTGATTGACGGCACAGATATCAAACCCACATTACCAGAGGACCCAAATCAGCAACAATTGAGGGAGTTTAGACTTTGGAATGAGAGAAACAAAAGGGTTATATTCATTTTATCACAAAATATTCAAGATTCAATGGTAGGACACATACAAGATCTAGACACAAGTAGAGATGTTTGGCTTGCATTGGAAAGGTTGTATGCTACAGGTACAAGAGCAAGGAAGATTCAACTCAAAAATGAGTTGAATAACATAAAGAAAGATACAAGGACATCGGTCAATGATTACATATTGAAAGTTAAAGAGATTGCAGATCAACTAGGATCAATTCAAGCTCATGTGGAGGACGACGACTTGGTTGCACATACTCTCAACGGACTCAAAGATGATGAGAGATGGAAACCCTTCATTACTTCAGTTTATGTCAGAGGAGAATTACCAGATTTTGATCAACTTATTGCCCTCATGGTCACGGAGGAGATGAATCTAAATGGTTCTACTTCAAATCAAAAAGGATCTCAAGGACAAGCTCTTTATGTAGGATCATCAAGAGGTGGAAACAGAGGTGGAAGAGGTTCAAATAGAGGTCGAGGAAGAAGGAGCGATGATCAAAGGACTTCAAGTGGCTTCTTCAACACAAGAGGAAGAGGAAGATCAAGCGCTAGAGGTACGAGAGGCTACTACAACTACAACCAAAGACAAAGGAGTGAAGATAATAAGAACAATTGCTATATATGTGGAAGGTATGGACACTATGCCAAAGATTGTTATCAAAATGAAAATAATCAAGGTGGTAATCGAAGAGGAGGCTATTCAAGAAGAGGTAAACAACAAGGAAATTATGCAGTTGAAGGTAAAAGTGATGATTATGATTCTCTTCTTATGATGAATGTAGAAACTAAGATGAATTGCAATAGCGATGTATGGTATGTAGATAGTGGTTATTCTAATCACATGTCTCATGATGCTTCATGGTTTTCTAATATGCATAATCCGTCATGCAAAGGTCATGTTGAAACAGGAGATGATACAACACATAAGATTATGCAGGTTGGAGATGTTGTTATGCAGGATAAGAGCAAGACAAATTGCTTGAAGAATGTACTTCATGTGCCAACGATCACTAAGAATTTGATGTCGGTTGGTCAAATGGTAGAAAAAGGTCTACAAGTGAGATTTAATCATGCAGGTTGCTTCATTGAGGATCCAAAGCAAAGGAGGTTAATTGCTAGAGGTCAAAAACAAGGTAGATTGTTTACATTCAAGGTAAACCCAAATCATACAAACTATTTCTCTTATGGTATGCATCGAATAGCAGAGCTTGATCTATGGCACAAAAGGATTGGACACATGAATGTACACAGGTTAAAGGAGCTATCAAAGAAGAGGATTGTTGAAGGATTACCTGATCTTACTAAGCAACATATGGTGCATCTTTGTGAAGCATGTCAAATGGGTAAGCAGAGTAGACAACCTTTCAAGCATTCAAGCTATGTAAGTGATGGTTTGCTAGATCTCATACACACAGATGTGTGGGGACCTACTAAAGAGGCATCCTTGGTTGGTAATAAGTACTATGTATCATTCATTGATGATCATAGTAGAATGACATTTGTGTATTTCATTAAACATAAGAGTGAGGTTTTTGATTGTTTCAAGAAGTTCAAATCATATGTCGAAAAGCAAACAGGAAGGTATATTAAGAAGCTAAGATCTGATGGAGGGGGAGAGTATTTCTCTCAAGCTTTTACTGATTTTTTGCATGATGAAGGTATCAAAAGAGAAGTTACATGCAGGTATACTCCACAACAAAATGGAGTCGCAGAAAGACGAAACAGAATCATAGCAGAAGCATCTAGAAGCATGCTTAATGATATGTGTTTGCCTAATTATTTTTGGGCTGAAGCTGTTAGCACAAGTGTTTACATTATGAATAGAGTTCCGACTGCTGGAGTTCATCATTTGACACCATATGAGGTATGGCATAGAAGGAAACCAAGTGTAAGTCATTTGAAAGTATTTGGCTGTGTATGTTATGTACATGTACCTAGTGAGGTGAGATCTAAACTTGATGTGAAATCAGAAAAATGTATATTTATTGGTTATGCAGATACTCAAAGAGGATATAGATGCTATAATCCTCATACCAATAAGGTTGTTGTGTCAAGAGATGTAAACTTTGATGAATCACTTTCATGGTATGCAGATAAGAATTGTTTGCAGGTCATGGATGAAAATGAAGAAGGTGTGGTTGAAGGAGATGAATGCATAGTTCAGCCATCAGGAAGTTTAAATGATGAAAGGAGTGGTTTAGATGAAGAAAGAGGATCACCTTTCAATGGAAGATTAAGGCAAGAGTCACCTCCAAGTGTTAAAAGTAAAGGTAAACTCAAACTTGTTGAAGTTAATGATGAAGGAGAGGAAATTAGTGATGTATGTGAGTATGGAGAATCATCAAAGGTTGCTAATAAGAAAGGAAGAGCATCTACATTGGAGGTAAGAAGAACTTCAAGAGTAAGTAAGCAACCTCAAAGGTATACTTATGAATCTTTCATGAATACTCATTATGCTTTTATGACAAAAGTTGAGCAGGAAAATGAACCCACATGTTATGATGAGGCCAAAGGAGATGAAAAGTGGGAGAAAGCAATGAGAGAAGAAATGGAAGCACTACAGGATAACAAGACTTGGAATTTAGTTCCAAGTACACCAAAGCAAAAGGTAATTGGTTGCAAGTGGGTTTTTAAGATTAAAAGAAATAGTGATGGTAGTGTGTCTAGATATAAGGCTAGACTTGTAGCAAAAGGATATAATCAAACTCAAGGTGTGGACTATGAGGAAACATTTAGTCCAGTAGCAAATATGGCAACGGTGAGAACTTTGTTGGCTTTAGCTGCAAGTAAAAGGTGGAATATATATCAACTCGATATAAAGAATGCCTTTCTTAATGGTGAGTTAAATGAAGAAGTGTATATGTCACAACCAGATGGTTATGTGGATGCAAAATGTCCTAATCATGTATGCAGGTTAAAGAAGGCATTGTATGGTCTTAAGCAGGCACCAAGGGCATGGAATGCAAGGTTGGTAAAGTATCTTATGTTGCAAGGATACAGAGCGAGTCATGCTGATCCTTCACTTTATGTAAAACATGTAGATGGCATGTGTGTCTATGTATGCATTTATGTGGATGACTTGTTGATTACAGGGAATGATGCAAAAGCAATTGATGAGATAAAAGGTAATTTGGGAAAGGAATTTAAAATTTCAGATCTTGGTTTGCTCAGATACTTTCTTGGGATTGAAATTGTGTATAGCGATGAAGGTATGTGGTTGATACAAAGAAAGTATATATGTGATATGCTGAAAAGGTTTGGTATGCAGGAATGTAAATTTGTTTCTACTCCAATGGAATGTAATGTAAAGCTAAGCGCAAAGGAAGGTGATGAGTTGCATGATATGAATGTATATAGATCCATGGTAGGATCTTTGATTTATGCAACAAAAACTAGACCTGATATATGTTATGCAGTGGGAGTATTGTCACAGTTTATGCATGAACCTAGAGTACCTCATATGCATGCAGCGAAAAGAGTGCTTAGGTATTTGAAAGGTACCATGAACGAAGGATTATTTTATAGTCATGATGCTGATCTAACTCTTAAAGTCTTTAGTGATGCAGATTGGGCTGGAAGCAAAGATGACAGAAGATCCACAAGTGGATATGTGGTAATAGCAGGAAACAAGACATTAACATGGAGTTCAAAGAAACAGCCTACAGTTGCTTTATCTTCTACAGAGGCTGAGTATAGAGGTTTAGCATTGGCTACTACTGAGGTTATGTGGTTTAAAAAGTTGTTTCATGACTTGAATGTGCAGGTTGATGTACCACTGATATATGGGGATAACTTGAGCAGCATTCATATGACCTCAAATCCTATTTTTCATGCTAGAACAAAGCATATAGAGGTTCACTATCATTATGTTCGAGAGAAGGCCATGAACAATGAAGTGCAGGTTTCTTTTGTTGGAACAAAGGATCAAGTTGCAGATATCTTCACCAAATCCTTGGATGGACCAAAGCTTCAAAGATTCAACTATATTCTTGGCATGAAGGAAATACCCTTTGAAACTTGAGGGGGAGAATGTTGCGACTTTGTTTTATGTAGGGTACAAGTTTCAAATTATGTAAGTACCTTTGGGAAGTCTTCAAATACTTCAAGAAGGCTCATATTATTCATAAAATGTAGCAAAAATACCACGTGAGTTCTAGAACATGGTGAGTCAAATTAGTGAGTCACAAGGGAGCTTCAGTGGTGTCCTAGTGGAAGGTCGATGTGGCTAGTTCTCAAAGTCCATCAATACTTTGCTTATTTGAGCACTTGAGTCATGTAATACCTCCATCCAAGTGTCTACCACTAATTTAGATGTATTAGGAAGGTTTTAGATTAGTTTCCCATGCTATAAAAAGAGGAGAAAAGTCGTGATCTTGTGGGATGTCCAAGAGAGTCATATGTGTATCTCTACACTGCTGTAGTTTTGTATGCAGAGATTGCAGAGCTTGTATCTCCCTCATTATATATCCAAATTACATGTTTGATAGCTCATTGGAAAGCTCTTACTGTCTAATTTCTTCCTGTAAATTTTCATAATCATTGGATTTGTGAGCTGAGAGCAATACTCTCTGCAAGTAGTGTGTGTTCTCTGTTTTTTATCCCTGCTGAAGGTCTCCATTAAACCTCAAACTTGCAGAGGTCATATCTCCTTGTGTATGTATCCAAATCATGTGTTCTTTGGCTTGTTAGAAAGCTCTTTAAGTCTATTTGTATTCTGGAAAGTCTCAAAGTCATTGGAGTTGTGAGTTAAGAGCAGTAGGTTCTGCAAGTGATATGTGTCCTCAGGTTCATCTCTGTTTCAAGGTCTCCATTAAAGCTGCATATTGCAGAGGTCATAGCTCATTGTGTATTTATCCATTTGAGGTGTTCTATATCTTTTTGGAAAGCTCTTAGAGTCTAGTTTATGTGTGTGAAACAGTTTTGGAAAATTCCAAGTGAGTAAAGAGCAATTTGCTCTGCAAGAAAATTGGTCTGTGCATACAAGTTTGTGAAAAAGTCAACTAGGTCCTGTTGGGTTTCACCTACTTCTAGCTGTACTTTGGAGATCAATAAATCAACTTCAGTATAGGCCATATGGATACCCACCTAGAGAGCCAGGAAGGGAGATTCCCAGGTATAATCCCTATCCCAGACCACCAGAAGCACCTAGAGCATATGAGCAAGGGCAACTGGCACAACCCCAATGAGTGTTAGGACAACAACTACCACTTCCTCAACATGTAGTACCAATGAAATATGCTCAAACAGAGGAAAACTTGGAAAGAGCCATAGTGCTAGCATCACCAATAGCCAGTACAGAATCAAGGAACCCAGGATACGAGCAGACCCAAGGAGATTATTATTCCTATGACACCAGTATAATGGAGTATGAGCAAGCTTATGACTCGTAATACTATGGATATGAGGGATACGACAACGTCTATGGACCAGAGTTGGCAACACTAATGTACACTACACCCAAAGCACCAGCACCCATGAGACCACCCATTAGACCGCCTATGCCAAAGGGACTGTGCTATAGATGCGGAGGAGATCACTTTATCAGAGAATGCACTCGGCCATACAAACCACCACCCTCAAAGATTTGGGAAGGGTATTGCAATTTATCAAACACTCAAAGTCTCTATCAGGAGCTCCTATTTTATTTGTAAAGAAGAAGGATGGGACTCTCTGGATGTGTGTAGCCTATCGTGGATTGAATAAAGTCACTATAAAGAATAGATACCCTCTACCACTCATATCAGAGCTCTTGGAACGCCTTGGGAAAGCAAAATTCTTCATGAAGATTGACCTTCGAGGAGCTTACAACCTTTTCAGGATCAGAGAAGGAGACGAATGGAAGACAACATTTTGAAGGTATGTCCATTTTGAATATGTAGTTATGCCATTCGGTCTCACAAATGCTCCAATTGTCTTCCAACATATGTTGAATGATATCTTTTGAGAATATTTAGATGATTTTGTTGTAATATACATTGACAGTATCTGGATATTCTCCAAAAATCTAGAGGATCATGAATGTCATGTAAAGATGGTCCTAGAGAAACTAAGAGAAAAAGGATTATATGCAAAATTGGAGAAGTACTCTTTCCATAAGAGAGAAAAGGAATTTTTAGGGTACATTGTATCAGATAAAGGAATTTTCATGGACCCTAAGAAGATTGAGACAATCCTTGATTGGCAACCACCTTCATGTGTTCGAGATGTACAATGTTTTCTGGGGTTTGCCAATTTCTACAGGATATTCATTAGAGATTACTCCAGGTCAGTGACACCTCTTACCAAGCTTACACATAATTCCAAATTCTCATGGATCGAAGAAGCAGAAAAAGCCTTTCAAACCTTGAAATCAGCATTCACTACTGCTCCAATTCTAGTTCATCCTGATTCTAGTAAGCCCTTCTTCCTGGAGATAGATGCATCAAACTTTGTCCTAGGACCATTCTTTCCCAATATGGACATGATGGACACCTACATCAAGTTGCATATGATTCAAGGGAATTTTCCCCTCTAGAAAGTAATTATGAAATTCATGATAAATAACTTCTTGCCATAGTGGACGCATTTGATACCTAGCATCACCATCTAGTATTGTGTATACATATCACAAGAACCTAGAGTGTTTTATGTCCATCCGCATTCTCAATAGAAGGCAATCTCAATGGAGTAACTTTCTATCTACATTCAAATTTGTCATCACATACCGTCCAGGACGTCAACAATGTCAGTCAGATGCCTTGTCCAAAAGATCTTACCTTGCACCAAAGAAGGGTGAAGAATCCTTTGATCAACAAGAGAGTGTATTACTCAAGCCTGAGCATCTCCAGTTAGCAGCTATCTCTTCAAGCCATCATGAAGATTCAGCCTTGAATCGTTTGATCCGTGAGAATCTACCACAAGATGAGTTGTTTTGCAACATTAAGAAAAAATCTCAAGAAGGAAAAGTCCAAGAGGTAAACAAATTTCAGGAAAAGGATGGATTACTACTCTATAAGAACATACATTGTTATTGGGCAGAAGTTGTGCATACTGCTGTATATATCATGAATAGAACTCAGATTGCTATTGTACATCAAGTTACACCTGAAGAGAAGTTTACAAGTAAAAATCCAAACTTATCACATCTAAAATTTTTTGGATGTATTGCATACGTACATGTCCTAGATGAATTGAGGATGAAGCTTGATCCAAAAGCAGAAAGTTGTGTCTTCATTGGATACTCCCTTGAGAAAAAGGGATATAAATGTTATAACCCACTCACACGACAGGTAAAGGTGAGCAGAGATGTGGTATTTGATGAAATGTCAAGCTTCTATGCAGATGCCAAAGAAGGACTGAATCTTGAACCAAATGACAAAGAAAATGTTGAAAAATCAAGTCAAGAATCTCAAGTTTTGAGTGGAGTGGATGCATCACCAAGCAATAGTTCCAACTCAAATCCATGGAGTGGAAGATTGCATGGAAATTTTAGTCTAGAAAAATTCATCAAATACATCCAAGAAAGGTAAAGAAAAGCTTTCTACAGGTCATAAAACATGTGCAGGCTTTGAAGATGTTGATGGAGATTCAAGCGGTTCAAAAAAGAGTCTTGATGAGGAACTTGCATTCTGTGAAGACTCCGGGAGTAAGAAGGGCACATTCAGATGATACAAGGAGAAGTGACCCAAGTCCAAGAAGATCTGGGAGGATGCAAAATTCAGTGCAACAATTGATGTATGACAGTTATATGGCTCATCATTGTGCCTACATGACAAAGGTAATACAAGATGCTAAACTTTCTTGCTTTGAAGATGCAATTGGAATTGCAGATTGGGAAAAAGCTATGGATGAGGAGATGGTTGCACTATATGGAAATGATATATGGAAGCTGGTTCCATTGCTGCAAGGAAAGAAACCCATAGGTTGCAAATTGGTATACAAGGTATAGCATAATGTTGATGGTAGCATAAGCAGGTATAAAGCACGATTGGTAGCTAAAGGATATGCACAGACATATGGCATTGATTATGAGGAAACATTCAGCCTTGTAGCTAAAATGTCTACTGTCATAACACTTGTTGCATTAGCTATAGCAAAAGGATGGACTTTGCATCAGATGGATGTGAAGAATGATTTCCTACATGGTGAGTTACAAGAAGAAGTATATATGGACTAGCCACAAGGATATGAAGATTCAAAGCATCCAAAATATGTTTACAGGTTGCAAAAGGCTTTGTATGGGCTGAAGCAGGCCCCTCATCCATGGCATGCAAGGATTGTTGATTACTTAACCAGCATTAGGTTTTCTATCTGTGATGCAGATCACTCACTATATGCAAGGAAGGCTGATGATGGCATCACTATTGTGGCTATTTATGTTGATGACCTGATTGTGGGTGGTGATAATGAAGGAAGCATCAAAGAGGTAAAGCAACTTCTTATGCAGGAATTTGACATGAAAGATCTTGGTGTGCTGCACTATTTCTTGGGCATTGAGTTTATACATACAAAAACAGGTATATGAATGTATAAGTCAATTTCTATGCCATTAGATCAGAATTTGAAGTTGGATACCACATCAGCTGAAGCATTGGAAAATGCTACTATGTATAGGAAAATTGTGGGAAGTCTTATATATCTCACAATTAAAAGGCCTGATCTAAGTTATATTGTTGGACTTGAGAGTCAATTTATGCAGGTTCCCAGGAAGCCACATTTGGATGCTCTAAGGCGCACTCTACGTTATATGAGTGCTACTTTGGAATATGCATTGTTTTATGAGGCTGGTGTAGATTTGCAAGTTTATGGATACACCGATGCAGATTGGGCTGGTAGTATTCCAGATAGAGGATCTACTAGTGGTTTTCGATTCTCACTTGGGAGTGCAGTTATTACATGGAGCAGCAAGAAGCAACCCACTGTTGCTTTGTCGAGTACAGAGGCTGAGTATAGAGGTGTTGCAATGGCAGCATGTGAGGCGTCATGGCTAGAAATGCTACTTGCAGATTTAGGTGTGGAAGTGGGAAAGCCTATCACTATTTATTGTGATAATCTTAGCAACATACAGTTAGCACGGAATCCTATTTTCCATGCTAGAACAAAGCATATCGAGGTACATTATCACTTCAATAGAGAGAAGGTATTAGCAAGTGATATTGATCTGGCTTATGTGAGAACAGATCAGCAAGTTGCTGATATTTTCACCAAAGCACTTGGAGCTAAGAAGTTGAAGAAGTTTTGGGCGATGCTTGGATTATAGGATATGGTGTTGAGCTTGAGGGGGAGTTTTGAGATATCAAGCTCAACATGTGATGATCCAGGATGACACGTATCAGTTTTTCGTTTCTCTGACATGTATAGTGGTCACGTCGGTATATGTCAGGGATACTTCATTGAAATTTATTAGATTTATCTACCAAGAGTGATGGCACATTTGTTTCTTGCCAGCTCACTCGTTCGTGGACATTAGGTTTTTCCTTCTGTACTGATCTTTATATATTGCACTTGTTGTATTCTTGTTTTTCAGGTCATTCTTGTACATTCCTTTTTATGTAATAGAAGAAGAAGAAGAAGATCATTCTTTCTTGCCTCAATCTGTGTGTGTGCTTCTCCTTGAGAGTGAGAGTGTGTGTGTGGAGCTCTCTTCCTTATCTCCTTCCTCGTGACAAGTTTGAGCCATAAAATTTTTGAATCGCAAAATGGTCTTTACCTTGCAAGTTATAACTCCTCCTCGGAACACTAGCACTAGACCCGGATCCACTAGACATGCCTAAGAGCTTTGATGCCATGATGATAGAGAATTAAATAGAATGATAATGGAGCTAGAGGAGCTCAAAAATGCCACTACGGCTCAAAGAAGGATGACCAAGCGTCAGATTCTAGGAAAAATTCAGCAGTCTTCCCAGAAAATTGAATTAATGGATGGTATTGACCAACCAAAAGGATTATGTGAGAATAAATGTGCTCACACCCAATAAGTGTATCAAGGAGTAAATGGACCACTGTATAGTTGAAAAAACCAAAAAAAATCTGGAAAAATGTTGCCAGAGTATCCTCTACAAAGTGAGCATATGAATAGTGTCAAGATCTCATAAAAGTGCAAGTACTGACATGTTTACCTGCATAGGGAATCCCTGACTCCATTGCATATAATCAACTACCTGAAAGAAGCCAATGAGGCTTATTAAGCACTCATCTCCTATGGCAAGGTTGGGTAAGTCTTCCACCTGCATACTGAAGAGACCCCGACATTTGGGTGTCTCTTAGTTAAGAAAACCTCACCACGACCCTCTTTATTAAACATAAAAGGGTTTATGCAAAAACGTAACCGTTAGATCAATGACCACATGGACGTACATAAGTGGTATCCACAGAAGCACACATAGTGTGTGTGTGCTCAATATATGCAGTAAAATGACACTAAAAGGCTGAATGCACAGCCCAAAAAATAGCCAACAACACCTGCAAGTGTCTATCAACTCTGTTGTTTAGGTTCAAAAAACCTGCATAAATTGCAGTGGCCACTACCACCATAACTAAAAACCTTTTGAGAAACTTGTATTCTTATGAGTGTGGCTGAAAACACGTCCTCAAAGGTGAATACTTATTTTTAGAGAAGTACAAAGAACACTCTTCTTGATATTCTTGCACTTGTGTGAAGAGATCTATGCATTAAAGTACTGCAAAATGGCTCCAAAAATCACCCCAAAAATGCTTCAAAAATAGGCCTTGAAAGCAAAGAATGGAGCTTTGAGGGACCAACATGTTCTACTCCTGGAGTCTTCATAGAGGACAATCCAAGTTCCTCATCAAGACTCTTTTCTGAACTGCTTGAATCTCCATCAACATCTTCAAAACCTAAACTTGTTTTACTACTAGCAGAAAGCTTTTCTTTACCTTTCTTGGATGTATTTGATGAATTTGCTGGACTAAAATTTCCACGCAATCTTTCGCTCCATGGATTTGAGTTGGAACTATTGCTTGGTGATGCATCTCGTCCACTCAAAACTTGAGATTCTGCACTCGATGTTTCAGCATTTTCTTTGTCATTTGATTCACGATTAAGCCCATCTTTGGCATCTGCATAAAAGCTTGAGATTTCATCAAATACCACATCTCTGCTCACCTTCACCTGTTGTGTGAGTGGGTTATAACATTTATATCCCTTTTGCTCAAGGGAGTATCCAATGAAGACACATTTTTCTGCTTTTGGATCAAGATTCATCCTCAACTCATCTCGAACATTTACATATGCAATACAGCCCAAAACTTTCATATGTGATAAGTTTGGCTTTTTACCTGGGAACTTCTCTTCAGGTGTAACTTGATGTACAGCAACAATTGGAGTTTTGTTCATGATGTATAGAGCCGTATGCATAGCTTCTGCCCAATAACAATGAGGCATATTCTTCTCAGCCATCAAGGCTCTTGCTATTTCTCCAATATGTCTATTTTTGCATTTAGCAATGCCATTCTATTGTGGTGTGTAGCTACATGAAAATTGACAAGTACTAAACCATTCCGCATGACTAGTCATGTGATTTGAAGCACCTAAATTACCATACCAAACATTATCATTTGATTTTGAAACACCAGCAGACATCGTGTTCATCATGTGATATTGAACCATGAACAGCTTCTCAGAATCATCTGCACTTTTGGATGCATAGTTGTATTGCTACCTTCTGTTATTTTGATTCTTCATCCTACAATCATGTTCAAAGTGTCTGGGTTTACCACAATTCTAGCGTCCTTTACTGTCATTACCTTAATCATTTCTTTGGAAATTTTTGCAGCCTCTTTGGCTCCCCCTGCCTCGAAATTGTCCTCTTCCTCTAGCATGATTCTATTGTTGACCTTGGTCTTGGTTATTGTGTCCTCTTCTGCTTCGGAAGCCTCTATCTCTGCCTCTTCGTCTTGCAGAGTAGAATGCATGCTCAAAACTGGGTCTTCCTTGGGAGTTTGTATCCGCACCAAGATTCTTTTCTTCAATAATCAGCATAGATACCATATCAGCAAAATTCAAAATATTTTCCCTATTCTCTATAGAAATTCTGAACTGCTTGTATGCAGCTCCTAAACCATGAAGGCACACTTCCACCTTATCATCATCATCATCTACATTCATGCCAATAGATGCAAGTGACTCACATAGCGGCTTTTGATTTTCAGAGTGTAGTCACTTACCGACATGCCCTTTTTCTCCAGTGTATGCAGCTCGTTCTTGAGTTGCAATTTCCTTGCCTTTCTATTGGTCTCATACAATGTGACAAAACTCTTGCAAGCCTCTTTCGGATTCTTGGCATCCTTTATGTGTCCAATCATGTTATCTTGTATGCTAACAGATAGCCAATACATTACCTTCTTACTCCTTGATTCCATTCTTCATACACTCTTAATTGGTCTGCAGTCCAATTCCTCTCTGGTAACTGTAGAGCATTTTCGTTCTCTCCTTCGATGTACTTTTAGTAGCCTTTTCCCATCAAGAAATTCTTCATCTTAAATCTCCAAGCATGGAAGTTTTTCTTGTCCAGCTTATCGCTCATAAGCTTACTCATTCCATTTGTGTTTTCCATTTTTGCAACTATTCACAACACTACAAAACACTACAAGTAGCACTTCTGCTTGAACATTGTTGCACTTTGACGTGATAGCTCGATCTCAGAAAACACAATTTTCATGTATCAATAGTATACAGAATCACTTGAAATTCTATATCTCGAATATATGAGTGTTGTCAAACACGACGCAAGTCAGAATTTTGCAAACTGACTTGGTTTTTTTGTGGGCCCGACCTTTGGGGCTCAACATGAAGGTCAAGATGGTTTCGAAACTTCGATCTGACAAAAACAAGTGACCCTAAAGGGATAACGCCCAAAAATATCTTGAGGTCTTCTAACTTCACGCCAATCTTTGTAGCAATCTGAGGTAGTTTGTCAATCACACTTTCTCCGTGCCTTCTCGCATACTCTTCATTGTCGGCCTTCTCCCCAAGTTCTCTGTAGCCACACTAGCTTTGATACCATGTCACGAGGAAGGAGATAAGGAAGAGAGCTCACACACAATCTCACAATCAAGGAGAAGCATACACACAACTTGAGGCAAGGAAGAATTCTCTTCTTCTTCTTCTATTACATAAAAGGAATGTACAAGAATGACCTAAAAATAAGAATACAACAAGTGCAATATATAAAGACCAGTATGTAAGGAAAAACCTAATGTCCACAAATGAGTGAGCTGGCAAGAAATGAATGTGTCATCACTCTCGGTAGATTAATCTAATAAAACTCAATGAAGTGTCCTTGACATATACCAGCATGACCATTATACATGTACGAGAAATGAAAAAGTGATACGTGTTATCCTGGATCATCACCCGTTGAGCTTGATATCTCAACAAGTGGCTGTGGAAACAGCCTTTACCCATTGATAATTAGGGATTTTTTTCTCATTCAACTAGGAGAGCCAATACATGCGTGACCCCTCCTTTTTTATCTCCTACGTATTCCCCTTTTCCCAAAAACGAGGTCTCCCTTGCCATCTTTCACCTCAAGTTTAGGTTGGCGTATCTTATTGGATGTGAGGTAGAAATTGGATATTTGGTGTGCTTAGGGTCCTCCACATATGCTCCATGCCTTGTGAATATAACCTGTAAACCCTTCTCACCAATCTATCCACCATTGATTAGATTCTTGTTTATTGTTTGCACATACAATACTCTGCTTAGAAGATTCATGTTACCATCAGATGTTTTAACATTTCCAATCTTCTTTACTGAGTGCCTAGTGTCATCACCTGTCTAAGTGCCTAGTGTCATCACCTGTCTGGATTTCATGCTTTCCTTTGGGTTCGTCAAGGTCATGCAATAATGCTACATTTCCTTCTACATGATTGGAGCAACTAGAATCAATATAGAATAGGTACTCATCATCTTTACCTTTCTTGGCTATCATATTGATGAGTAATAGGGAGTCCTCTTGATCATTTGTATAGTTTTTGTAGTCTCTTCTTCCTCTAAAGCCTCCTTGATAATAGTTGTTGTAGCCTTGGTTGTAATTGTGATGGTAGTTGTTTCCTCCATTATTGAACCTGCCTCTTGATTGTACATAGCCTCCGTTGTGGAAGCCTCTTCCTCTTTGATTCTTTGTGTTCCTGAAGCATTCATCTGTGGTATGATTGGTCAAGCCACAAATGTTGCAAGGTGAAGAATTGTGTGGTCTCCCCCTGGCTTGCTTTCCTCCCTTGCCCCTTCCTCTAGTACCTCTTCCTCTACTTGTGAAATTCACTTGGGAGGTACTTGCATCTTCTTCATTCTTCTTACCTTTGCCTTTATCTTTACTCTTATTTTGATCTATGTAAAGGATAGAAGATTGATTATCTTTAGAAGTATCTCCATTCTTGTTGAGCTTTGTTTCTTGTGTGAAGAGTTGCCCCATCAATGTATTAAGGTCAGGTATCTCAATGTATTGAGCTCAAGTATCTGCATGTCCATACATAGGTCCATTGTTGTGGTAAAAGACTCCCATTTGTCATCAGCCTTGATGCCATTTATGATCTACCTTACTATTTGCTCTTCTTCTATTTCTTCTTCAATACTCCCAAGTTGATCAACTACATCCTTCATCTTGGTCACATAGTCAGCTACACTTTGCTTTGGTTGCTTCTTCAAGGTTGTGAACTCCAACCAAATTTGGTTCTTTTTGGCCCTTGTATTTGATGAGAAGTATGAAGATAGTACTTCCCAAGTCTCTTGGGAAGTTTTACAATTCCTAATATGAGGTAAAAAAAAAATCAAATATTGAATTGAGTATGTAAGACCTGGCTAAGGCATCCTTTGCACACCATGCAGCTAGTTTCTCTTGCTCTTCTCTTGTAGGTTGGTTTTTGTTTCTAAAGGTTGGCATTTCTTCATCTCCATATATGTATTCATATAAGCTTCTTCCTTGGAGGTAAGTTTTCATCCTTAGGTACCAGATTTACATGATATACACTTATTAATGAGAGAACTGATATAGAGAAGGCAAAAACTGTGCCTAAACGTTTGGTGTAGACTTTGTGAGATAGCAAATTAGACGAACCTCTATCATATCGTACTCATTCAGAATCTCATAGTGCTTCTTTTGCATCAGATTGTTGGGCTATGGCTACCTCTAGTCTTTGTGATGAGAATGAGCCTGTTTTGTTTGATGGAGCACAAAATTCAAAAACTTGGATGGACCTCAAAATCCAACCTTCACTTTATCTTGGTGGATCATCAATGATGATTATGGTTGGTTTATTTGGACATTTTTATGGCTCGCTTGGCCGACACTTCAGATAAAGATGGAGAGACATTGAAAGTTGTTCATCTGATGGGTGCACCACTGATGAACTCTATCATAAAAATAATGGTTTAGTCTTCACAAGAGCATATATTTAGTCTTCCAAATGGATGTATCCAAAGGAAACTTGATATATTTCATAATGCTTTTGCCTCTGAGGTCGATTGGCAAACATGTACAAGGTGACTTGACTAGGAAAGTAAGTTTGAATTCCTTGGACTAATGTGCCTTAGAGACTCTTATATAACAATAAATATGTGATAATGCTTTTGATATATGTGATAATGCTTTTGATATATGTGATAATGCTTTTGATATATGTGATAATGCTTTTGATATATGTGATAATGCTTTTGATATATGTGCTTTGGAAACTCTTGATATATGTGATAATGCTTTTTGCCTAGCAAACATGTACGAGGTGACTTGACTATGAAAGTAAGTCCAAATTCCTTGGACTAATGTGTCTTGGAGACTCTTCTATAACAATGAATATGAGCATCCAGACGCAAGCAGCTGATATGTGATTCTCTTGATGATTGATTATGGGTAACTTCTCTATAATTCGACTTGCTATAGCTAAAGAGCCATCATTTTTATGACTTACACATTTTTGTTTGGCTTGAATCTTTCTTTGTTCAAAGATATTTGATTCGAATATTTTATATATGTGCCTTATTTCTATTTTCTTTGACAACAATCAGAGAGACACTTGCCATCGATCTTTGTGACTCAAACTTTATGACACCGGTTCTATCTCCACCGATACTTCATAGTTTTTGTCCATCGTGCATTGGTTGGTTGGCTTACCTTTGGGGTGGGGGGCAAGGGTTCAAACCCCATGTACTACCTAGACACCCCTACTTGTTATAAGTCGATGAAATGGCTTCGGCATGTATAACTTTGGCCTTTGGGCACTTACAGTTGCGGTCTTCGCGCCGAGTGCATTGTGTCTCTGCACTTTGGGCCTATCAAACCAAGTCTCTATGTTAAACCTTAAGGCCATCCCTTCCCAAGTATTGCCCTAGTCGACCTTCAGGCTTTGTAATCCTAGTCGTGATAGGCACCTAACCCTTGGTTTGTGGGGTTTGGGGGATCCCATGGGTACTAAGCATGTCTTCACTTGTACTTTCAATTAATTCAAGCTAATCCAAGAAAATTAATCCTCACTTAACTTCCTTTTTTTTTATACTTCATGGTTCCATCTTGAGTTAATTCTAAAGATTTCTTCACCAAAAGGACCCTATCCAAGGATTCCCCATCTCCTTACCAGCAATATGCCATCGGAGAGGACTTGGGTACCTAACCCGAATCGGAAATTCATTGATTCATCTTTTATGGAATCGAATATGGCTTTCCATGCGCACTGATGGAGTGTTTTGGATAAACCAGTGAGGTTGATAAAAAATTGATGTTGTATGAGCCTTAGCTTTGAAGAAAAGATACATATCTCTTGGGTCTATATTGAATTTTGGGTGGAGAGATCTCGAACTAAGAGGAGGCTCAAGAAATCCGTCTTTGATGGACCTCAACCGGTGGCTTGGATCCTTGATAGAGGCCGAGTAAGGTCTTTTTTCATACCAAGGCAAAAATGACAAGGAAGATTTCTTCTCAGGGACACACCAACCTTTCGATTTTCATGGATGACTCCGGCTTTTCTGTCAAAGAGTCGTCTTTCATAGGAGCATCTTTTCTTGTGGAGCTTCTAGTAGCTATTGGCTCCCCACAATATCTATCTACTGGCTCAATAACTTTCATTTTGCCCTTAAAGCCCTAGGAAAAGTGGTGTGTGTGTGCACAGTGCCACCCAAGTCATTCCAAATGATGTTTGCCCAGGTTTGTTTGGATAGACAAATTTAAACAAATTTAAATTGCTGTTAAACAAATTTAATAAAGTAGAGAAGGGAGAAAGAGACAAACCTTCACCACCTTTCTCCATGCCTATGGCTTTCTTCTTATTCAATTCTCTAGAAGCTTTGCCAGAGACAAGCTTTTTGTTTTTGCTAGCCAACTGAGACGTAAAGCTGGTGTTTCGAGGAAACAAATAGAAGATGGGATCCCTGAGGCAAGGGACGGAGGCCATGCAAGCTCATAGTGGACCCACAACCAAAAATCTTGCTCAAGTTTGTCACATATGTTGTACAGGAGTACAGAAATCTCGATGCGACAGATGCAGGCATCAGTCCAACCCTAGCACTCTTGCCTCCTCCCAGTGTTTTCCCTTCCACCATTATTTTAGCTTCCCTCCCTCACGATTTTTCTTTTGGATTCGGTCAGTAATTGTATAGTCCTTTGATTGGAAAATCACAACTTTCGTGGGTTAATCTTGATCCTATGATATTTTCCAGAGGATCGTTATGATCTGCATGACCATAAGCGCGTCTCTAATAACCAAGGGATTATCTAGTACGAGAAGGCATGCTCATTGAGCATGAATCCGTGTTCAATGAGTTTATTAGAAAAGACAAGTCGTATGAGCTGTTTCCTCGCTTCTACAAATGCATGCACTTACATGTTCCCAGTCAAATTCAAAATTCACTATATATTAAATTAGTTTAATTTGTATGGAGCAATTACTTTTAGTATCGAATGCTATACTATCCAAGGGCATCGCAATATGTAAATCGAACAAATTTTCCTTCACATGTCAACTGCAGCCAATCGAAATGCATTCAAGGTCACGTGTCATATTTCAAGAGGGAAACATGACAAAGAGATGACCATTTCCTTCATTATCCTTCCAAATATATATATTTATATACAGATTTATTTTTTTCCTTTTTTGTTCTTTTTCTCTATAAAAGACAGTGCTGACTGATCAATGTGGAATAGAGGCCCAACGTCTAGATGGATCATTTATCGAGATTAGGAAGTTTAAACCAAGCGAGAATATAGTTAAGAATCATTTCACATAGTGCAACATCCTTCAAGCGAAACACCTACACCCCAATGATATGCCTCCATGTGGAACTACACATTCACACGGAGTGGCACCCTCACATCTTCCAACATGCCAACGCATGGCATAAACAAAGTGAGATAGTACTGGATTCCCTCCCCTTGCCCAAGGTTGTGCCATGCTCCAGGGAAGCAAAAATTTGTTTTCTTTCGACTTTCTGAATAAGTATAATCTTACTACCATCCAATCAAATATTTTTCTTATTGTTAATACCACTGTTTTTCTCTGTTCACAAAAAGCAGTGGAACAATAAAATGATTTATATATTTCAACTCTTTATGTGAACACATGATGTGGAACACTATTTTTCGGCCAATTTCCAACCAGAATCGGCATATTTCAGCAGCTAGTGCTGCCATACCCATCTGAAATCACCCTTAGAAAGTGATGAAGCCTCAAACACAAATGCAATGAGCATGTGTGTGCACGATAGCTTTCAAGTGCATAGGTGCACATTTTGTCAGATCCATGGGGCTCACAATGATAAAAAATAAATATTTTGAAAGCCTCTAGTTTGGAAATTAGTTTGTAATGGGTGCTTCCGGTGGTATTTCCCAATTCCCAACCATTCAAAAAATTTTAGAACTAAAAATTGATATGCATTTAGTACCAAGCATACTAAATAGATTTTTTGTTAGAAAGAGTCTAGCCATAGAGGAAAAATTTATGCATCATTCATATCAAGTGATATCTTTGTATTGTCATGACTTGATTCCGGCGAGTCTATCAGGTTCAGAGCCTGTGTCCTCTATATCTGCATATCATGTTTTTAAAAAAAAATGAAATTCCATACTGCAAATGGCTCTCAACTTTGGAGCCAATAGGTGTCTGTCTGTACTCCTGAATTCACACGAGGATTTTCACTCATGTCTTTCCCATTTCTTAATGGAGCTTGGAAGATTAGATTCCACAAATTTCAGTACATACACATCTATGCGATAATATAAGTATTTATGCAATAATATACATAAATATGTACATACGCCCAAACACAAATATATATGTACGCATGTATCCACTGTCTGCAGGAAGGAGAATCTAGGTGAGGCTTAAATTTACCAACTAAGGAAATTACAATCTTTAGCTGCATATTCATGCTGGTGAACACCAGGCAGTATGCGACCAGGACTTAACAAATCAATTCCTCATAATGAAATGGCTTGGAGAGAGGCTGTGCCCATGTATACAATTAGATCCAGAATACTGAAATCAGGTAGCTTATTGCAATAAGTAATCAGGAAAGCTTTAGGGAATGAAGCTCTGTATTTTCATAAAAGCTCTGCCTGTGAGGCCACATTGCAGTACGTCTTAGAATTTGTAGCCAAAGATGTCAATCTTATGACATCTGGGGGTACTGGCATGGTTAAAGACAAATCTTTGGCTGTCTGCAGCTGTCCAGATCGCCCAAGAAGATCAACAACTGAGCTGCAATAGTCCTGATATGAAATCAAACAATTTCTTTCATATATAGATGTAAAGAGGTCATATCCCTCATGCAACAAGCCTGTGCTACCGTAGGCACTAAGAACACTTGCAAAGATAACATTATCAGGATCACAGCCTATGTGGCTCGCATCCCTTATAAGATGTTTCAGAGCTGTTGAATCCCTCTCAAATTCACTTCCCCCAATAATTGAAGTGAAAGTTACTCCATCGAAAGTCGGTTGCTTAGCACAAAGCTGCTGTGCTTCATGCAGCCTCCCAGTCTTGGCATACATGTCCACAAGGGCATTATTCACCACAGTCGCAGTCTCTAACCCATTCATTACAATCTGCTTATGTAGTAGCTGGCCTTGTCCCACAGACCCTACATTAGTACATGCTTTCAATAAGCTCAGTACTGTTGTCCTGTCTGGCAGTAATCCCTGCTTCTGCATTTCATCAAAAAGACAGAGAGCAAATGAGTTGCATCCCTGGTTGGCATAGCCATTTATCAATGCTCCAAAAGATACTGCATCTGGGTTTGATAAACAATCAAATATGATTTGTGCAGAATTTAGATCTCCAATGTTCGAATAAAAATCAACAAGAGTGTTTGTTATGGCCTGATCTGACTCGTAGCCCATCTCACAACTCAAAGCATGGATTAAAAGACCTTCTTCTATGGCCACATTTTTACTGCAGGCTTTCAGGACACACAAACTTGTAACAACACTTGGCTCTATGCCTTCAAAAAGTGATCCATTGAATAGGTCAAGTGCCTTTGAAGTTTCTCCACACTCAAAGAAGCCAGAAATAAGACCACCCCATGTCATGACATTTCTATCTGGAAGCCTCATGAATATTGCATATGCATCATCTAGAAGCTTGCATCTAGCATAAACGTCAACTAATGCACTCCCTACTGCCATATCCATTTCTAGACCCCTTTCAAGAATATGCAAATGCACTGATCTGAGGCTCTGAATACCACATAAAGTACTGCATGCTTTCAGCATGCCCAAAAAAGTAGCTTTATTTGGCTCTACACCTGTCTCTAGCATTTTCTTAAGCAATTGAAATGCGACAATTGCCTTGTCACTGTGAGCATAGCCATCAATCATTGTGGTCCAAGCCACCACATCATGGGTAATAGATGCACTAAACACTTTTTCTGCTTCTTCCAAGCATCCACACTTGGCATACATGTCAGCCAGGGAACTCATAAGGACCATATCTGTGTCCAGACTATTTTCAAGTATTTCTGCATGAATCAGCTGACCACTATCCAAGGCTCTCTCACATATACATGCCTTAATTATACATAACAGTACAGCCTTACTTGGCGTCAATCCTTCAGTATGCATTCTGCAGCAGAATTCCAATGCTAAAAGACCTTGATCATGTGTGACATAGCCTGAAATAATGACAGTCCATGTGACAATGTCTTTCTCAATCTGTCTGTTGAATAATTTATGAGCTTCAGCAAAACGCCCACAACTTGCATACATCTCAATAACAGCATTCCCAAACACTAAATCTGACTCAAATCCATTTATGATGGCTTGGTGATGAACATGCATGCCTAGCAACAATGTCCTTATACGGCCACATGCATGGGACACACACACAAGTGTTACTCTGTCTGGAACTTGATTTGCATGCTGCATTCGTTCATAGATCTGAAGGGCCTTGAATCCTTCACCTAGCTTTGAATGAGCTGAGATAAGTGAGTTCCATGTGAAAACACTTGGATTTGGGACATCAGCAAACACTTCATTGGCTTCAGAGAGGCTTCCACACAAGGTGAAAAGACGAATGAGGTGATCTCCTAATGCTGAAATTGAATGAAGCCCATGTTTCTGCATGAGAGAACGAATTCTTCTTGCATAAAGTAAGTTCTTGATTCCATGGCATCCTTGCAAGAGGCTGTACACAATGTCCCTTGGTACTGGAAGATGGAACCCCTCCATGCCCTCCACCACCTTAAACGCCTCATCCAAACGCCCATGTCTGCAGAGACTTCTGATATGGTCTGCATGTCTAGACAATCCATCTGGCAAACGAACCTTGGGATAATTTATGAGCATGAATTGTACATCTCAGGCAAGGTTACACAAGGGGCCCTTGAAAGACATGGAGAGATTACACCTCAGGAAAGAGGAATCAGAAGGAAGCCAAACAACAGATTCAACCAAGGATGGATACCTGGAAAGCAGATATGTGTGTGTGCCCACCATTAGAATATGAGATACCAGATTTCCTACTGATTGTCCAGCTTCTGCTCGATCATCAGGATTCAACAATGAGTGATAATTCATTCTGCAAAACGGCGTCTCAAGACAAAATTAGCTTCATAAAAATCTGTATATGGCATCCTTGAGTATGAAACAATATTTTGCCTGCATAGCATCTGATTAGCTTGCTTGAGTGTGAAGCAATTTTTTTTATTGCATAACATATGATGAAACACTGAAACGTTCAATAAAGCTTTACATAAACCTGAATCGTGATTACTCAGAACCATCCCATCTAGGATCTGAAACCGTTCATCATGATCATTGAGCCCCTGCTTCTGTCAGCAATATGCAGCATCAAAACATTTATACCTTTCCTTTTAACTGAGGACATTGTTCACGATAAAGAGTTTATTGTAACAGCGGATTACGGTCATAGCATTATCATAGCAGATTTGCAACCTCCGAAGTTTCACTAAGACCACTTTGAAGCCACTTCATTCTAGTATATGGCACGGTTATCTTCTCTTCGTTAACGAACATTTTTAAAGATGAATACTAATTACTTACTATCACTTGAAGGGTGCACTTAAAAGTGATTTTCAAGTGTGGGATAAAATTCCTTTTTTTTCAAGTGTGGGATAAAATAAGATCAACACATAATTTTCAAGTGTGGGATAAAATAAGATCAACACATAAGTTAACTATAGAAAAAGATAAGGAACCAAAAGAATTATAATATCCTTTTTTTGCATTGACTTTAAACTCTGTTTATGGAGTTAAAAGAAAAAGAGAATCATACAAAAGAAGGTAAATTAATTTTAATTCAGCGTTAACTTCAAACTATATTCATAGAGAACAATGTTACAATCAAAAGAGGAAAAAAAGATACAAAAGAAATAATAATCTTGCATCCTTTGGATTAGGAACTCATTAACTTCCATTCATTCCCATGAAATACAAAGACTTGAGTACATAAAGAAGAGCTTATTTTTGGAATTATTTATTCTCTTGTAGAGTAAAGAAAGGGAGCTCTCTAAAGAGGATTCATTGAGGTTGTTACCAAAGTTTATTGTGTTCTTTTTCCTTTAGATCTTACAAAGGGTTTCTCCTATAATTATGGTCTATAAGTATATTTAGGAACCCATCACTTCTCCTAGAATACCTTGTTGCCATGGAATCTCCTTATCTAGTTGTAGAAGCCTCCTTAGATCCTTCCATGTTTTGAAACTCTTGGGGCAAGAGTAGAGGTATCCTTACTCTTCTAGACATTTACAATGCTCATACTAATAGGCTCCAATGTTCAATCTTCAGCTTTAGCAATGCTCCATATTCAGGGTTGTATAATTTTCCAAGGAAGTTATTCAATGTAGACCCTCTCACATGAAACATGTACCAACTGGCATCAAGTAATGGATCATTGCCCACAAAATGTCAATCCAAAACACAAGTGAGAAGTATGAAGACCTTTACCACACTAGAAGTCATGCACACACACAAGAAGTCTCATGCACATGCACATGCATACACACACACGCGCGTGCAAGCAAGCCTCACTCATGAATAAGACACAAGATCACCCAAGAAACTCGCGCTTGATTAAAAAAGAGAATGAACAAGAAAAAGAATAAGTACAAATGAGATTTTAATTCACTTTTATGGGTGATTTTTAAAAAGTGAGTATAATGCTCCTGTCATCATAGTCCAAGAGCGCACACGGTTGTATCCATGAAGCGACCATTTGGTAGGCATGAAGACATGCACACGATGAAGATGGAAGCACATGCGCCTACAACAAGAACAAGGCAAGCATGCACATGAGCGCACACATACACGCATGCACACACACTCACGGGTAGGCAAGAGATAGAATGCTTCAAGAAGCTCACTGCATTACAAAAGTCTAGTACATAAGCTCACAAGAGTTGTTATATCTCTAAGCTCACTCCAAACAAGTAGCCCTAACAAATGAGAGTCGTCTCATATATAGACTTCTTTAGGGCTCCATCCACATTGTAGTGTCTGACCTAGCTTTAAAAATAGCATCCATAGGCTCTTTGGAGGTCGAAATGATTCTCCTCATGCCCTTGAAGCTTGATTACTACTTGGATTTTACATTCTAGGCCCAATTACTCTTAAAAATAGGAATTTATGCCAAAAATAAGCATGTTCACATATGTAAGAAAAATAACAGCACAGCGGAATAGATCAATAGACAAAGTTGAGAGAAAAGCGCAAACAAAGATAGATGCATAGTGAGAGATAGAGAAATCAAATTCTCAGATTGCCAAGTGTAATGCAGTTACAACAATGGTGATGTCCATCCGTGCACTCCCAATGTGGAGCTTAGATTGCGATCTAGAAGAACTCTAGATGAAGAGCTTATTAGTGCCCAATGCTATGTAAAGTTCAACCTAGCCATGCTTATATAGCTTTTACAAGAGGATTCGGTATAGATAAACGTAGTCGGGAGATACAAAATAGTCGGCAAAATACACAATCTAACAATATCTCCACAACCAGAAGTCATACCGTCTTGGCCCTACGAGCCAAGGGGATAGGCTTCCCAGACCCGGTAGAAGGGGACAAGCCCCCTTTTGCACTCCCCCCATTATGGGGACACAGCCTTTAGTTTCAGCTTCAATGGCAACCCAATGGCCATAACTTTATGCCCTACCTAGCGTAATGGCTAGGCTCATAGAGATCATCTATAACCATCAACAATCACACATAGACCTCATCTAACTTAGAATTTAGGGTTCAACAAATGTCCTGGCTCTCACAATGATTTCTCCTCATAATGGGGGCATTATAATTTAGAGCATCATGGATCATTTGTGGTCACTTGAGGGTGGAGTATTGAGGATATCTAACAACATATATTTTGGGTAAAAAATGGGAAGAATGTAATTTGAGGAGGTATTTAAGGTTGAGAAAATTAGTAGACTCCTTAGTCCCTTACTTCCATTCCTTTTTACCACTTTCTTGTCCTTTGATTGAGCTTTGATTGCTATGTGTGGTGGTTTTAGTCTAACCTTTGAGCTTCTTCTAACACTTCCCCCTCCTTGCTTTCTGTCATCCGTGATAGAACATGGACATTGATGCACATATGTAAGGTGTTGAATATAAGCATCGTAGTACAATAGTTGGCACATATAGGGTCCTCACCAAAATGCTTGTAACTCCCTCAATATAGATATGCTTGATGTGTGCATTATCTCATTTCAAAGCTCTCAATCCATGCTGGCATTTAGAAGAGGTGAAAATACAAGAAAAATAGGTATGCTTCCTTACACAGCGCTCACAAAACTGTAGAATTCCTTCTTCTTTACAAGTTCTTAAACTTGTTTAATCACTTCAAAACGCACATAGTGGGTGATTTTGCCAACATGGTGGTTTGCCAATCAATGATTGCATTGCAATGGTGACTCATCGCCTAGGTTGCATTATTCATTACCTAGGTTGCATTATTCATTATTCGGTAATTCAATTATTCATGAATAATTATGGAATATTACGATAAACCCTTATTATTTGACCAAATTATTTGGTGCCACATTAGGTTATTTGGATAAGAGCAAATTGTTTTCGAATGGTAATTCAATAGTTTTTTGATCGAAAAGCTTTTGGTAAAATAGTGCCCCAATAGTGTAATTTATCAGAGTTACTTTGTTTTTTGTGAACTTATAGTGCCGCACAAAAAACAAGGTATAAAATCTTTTTTAAAAAATATTTACTATTTTAAGATTATAAAAGCAAAGAAAAATACAATTTTTTTTTTTTTGAGTTAAAAACTATTGTGATTGTTTGACTCAAAAATGATTCCTACTTCAAAATAGTATGTGCATGCCTGTGTGTGTATGATTGTGAGTGAAAAATCTACTATGATTGTTTGAATCAACATTGATTCTTACTTGGCAATAGTATTTGTACTTGTATGATAATTATGAACTAAAATCTATTCTGATTTTTTACCCAACATTGATTCACACTTCACAATAGTATGTGTATGTCTATGTGTGTGTTTGATTATGAATTAAAATTTATTGAAACATGTTGGAAAAGGTTTTAGCTTCTTTTTGATAAGTCAAGGGATCTAAGAAGGTGTTGATAAGTCAAGTGGAGCTTTCTAGGTTGCTAGATGGTTTTCTCCTATAGAGCTATAGATACCTTCTCAGATCCCTTGAATTGTAAATTAATGCAAGAAAGTTTTCACGCAATTAAGTGAAGCATTTTAGTAAGATCCTCTTCATCATAATGTGTATGTGTATTTGCATGTATGATTGTGATTGTCTGTGATTGTATAAGATCTATTGTGATTGTTGGTCTCAACATTGACTCTTACTTCTGTGTATGTGCACATATGAGTTAAAATTTATTGTGATTTTCTAACTAAGCATTGATTCTTACTTCACAATAGTATGTGTATGTATATGTGAGTGTATGATTGTGAGTCAAAATCTATTGTGATTGTCTGACTCAACATTGATTCTTACTTCACAATATTATGTGGATGTATGATTGTGGATTAAAATCTATTGTGATGGAAAAGATTTTTGCTTCTTTTTTATTATTCAAGGGATCAGAAGGTATTGATAAGTCAACTAGAGCTTTCTAGGTCTCTATATGGCTTTCTCTTATAGACTTATTAACACCTTCTCAGATCCCTTGAATTGTGCAAGGATCCAAGAAGTTTTTCATCCGATTCAGTGAAATGTTTTACAAGACGTCCTCTTTACAATAGTGTGTGTATGTGTATGTATGATTGTGAATTAAAATCCATTGTGAGTGTTTGACTCAACAGTGATTCTTACTTCACAATGGTATGTATATGTGTATGTGCATGTATGATTGTGAATTAAAATCTATTACGATTTCCTGACTCAACATTGATTCTTACTTCACAACAGTATGTGTATGTGTATGTGCACATATGATTGTGAATTAAAATCTATTGTGATTGTCTGACTCAACATTGATTCTTACTTCACAATAGTATGTGTATGTGTTTGTGCACTATGATTGTGAGTTAAAATGTATTGTGATTGTCTAACTCAACATTGATTTGTACTTCGCAATAGTTTGTGTAAGTGTATGTGGATTATGACTCTGAGTTAAAATCTATTGTGGTTGTTTAACTCAATATGAATTCTTACTTCATAATAATATGTGCATGTGTATGTGTGTGTATGATTGTGAGTTAAAATCTATTATCATTGTCTCACTCAACATTAATTCTTACTTTAAAATAATATGTTCATGTGTATGTGTGTGTATGATTGTGAGTTAAAATCTATTGTGGTTGTGTGATTTACAACGTTGATAAAAAATAGATTTTGTGAAGACGTAGAAATATAAATAGATAAGAAGATGAATACATAGATTAATATATTTAAAAACTTTAAGAGAGAGATTCATAATAGTTTGTATATTATTGATGTTGATTTATGTTTTCTTTTTTGTAGATATTCATTAAAGCAAGCATTATGGGAAAGGGAAAAGAATGTTCATATGTGACTGTTCATCAAGAGGGTAAAATGGTCTCCACAATACAATGCAAATGTTATGGACATCATTGTGTAGGAAATGAAACTCGGATAAAAGAGCTACTTTTTAGTACAAGCAACAATGTTGCAAGATTCTCTAATCTAGATAGTGATATATGGGTACATTTTTCAAGTTATACAAACAAATATAAATCCCAAGGTATCACATCAAAAAGATTTAAAAGCATGAATCATTCACATCACTTTCGAAGTAGTCAAAGTGTAGAGCAAGAATGAGTACATGTATGAACAACAATAGAGGAAGCTCGTGATACATCTACTCAAGTATCAAAAATTGTTTTTGAGAATAATCACGATATGTCTACTCGATTTTCTCTAGATATATCAAGAAAGAGTGGACCAGATGAATCTAGTAGAATAGTTGGATCTAATAATTTGTCACCTAATATTGCTCATAATAAATCACAAAACACAATATAGGTGGCTCTTGAAAAGAAAGATTGTCTTGAACTTCATCTTAAATGGATTCAAGCATTATTAGCATCAGGAATTCCTTTCAATGTTATTCATAACCCGATTTTCAAAGATGTTTTGATGTCAACTACACGAAAAGGATTCACCATGCTAGATTACAACAAAATGCAAACAAAATATGTAGATATATTTAAGCTATTTTAAACATAAAGATTCTCGATTATGTACCATGTATGAATGCACAATAGTGCTAAATGGATGGAAAAGCTGTTAGACGAATCCATCGATTAATGTCATGGTTATATGTCCAAAGGGGAGCACGTTTTTGGAAGCAGTCAATACTATTGGAAACAATGTCATATAGTAAATTGTGTATGGTCAAATAATATTGCTCAGAATATAGGTTGTGTAATCTTTGTTATTACTCTACAACCAAAAGCATGGGGCGACTTGGATAGAGCAGAAGCCTCTCATAGAAAGCGCTCGAGTTCGAAACCTATCGAGAGCACAGCGAATGTGATAATATTTTTTGCTTTATCAAAAAGCTTATGACAAATGCAACGATCGTGTTGGCTACGATTGGAGTGTTTTTTCGCTACGAAGCTTTTAGTTGTGCTTGTGAAGTGAGAACAATACTATATAAGAACATGTTTGGCTCATCGTTCAATTATCCTACACCAAATACAACACCAACTTTGGTCCCTCGGTAGAGGTGGTGCTCTCGCACACATGGGACAGCCATGGTGCACTCTAGAAGCATGTTGAAGAGCAGCTATGGAGTAATTCTTGGAGAAGAGTGTGCTCACACTCTTGCTTATGGAGAGGACATACCCATCAGCAGCTTGGTGGTGTGGATCAGCCATCTACATGATGTATTTGAAGATTGTTTTCTACATGAAGATTTCGGTTTACTTCAAAGACATTGGATTGTGGTTAAGATAAGATTTGCATCTTATGTTAAGAATTCAGGTACATACTCTCTTTATGCACACAGGTACTACTTGGAGTTTATGGAGGCAGTGGCATCCATATCAGGAGGAGTCCTATTCGGCATAGGTACAAGAGAATAAGTACATGTATACTTTATGCATATTTGAATGAGGTGTTCGAGAAGGTATATTCATATGAGTTTGAGGATTTCCGACAACAAACTTGTTAGCATTCTTTGCTAATTTTGTAAGTATGTGATCTTTCTCACACGTATCTGACTTAAGGTCTTCCATAGCATAAGTTAAGATGAGGGTTTGCTGATTATCAGTTTTAGACTGATCCTTCCTCTTTCTATCACTCATATTCACTCTTCTACAACCTATTAGGTCACACATCTCATATATATTCAGATTTCTATCCATACATCTAAATATGTTTGTTACATTTGTACATACACTCTTCCATCTATTTCTATTCACATAGAGTGGTTGAGAGTCTTGCTCCCACGTTGTAATTTGATATTTGTATATATGATAGTGTGAGTAAGCAGTGGCTTACGTAACACTTTACACATGTTGTCTAATGTCTCTCTATCTTTATCTCATCATTTGTATGATTAAGTGTGGTATGTTCATGTTTTGTCAATATTGGAAGATTGCTAGAATCTATGTTGTAGATCCTCGGATCTATGGAACTTGGACATGTGGTATTAGTTATGGGCCTACTAAATTTCCAACATTTGGTATCAAAGCTTTAGGGTTTTGGTATCAGAGCTCATTCAGGCTCTCAAATTCCCATGTTCCCAGACTTCCAGGTTTACAACATATGATTTAAGAGCATCTTCTAAAATTTGACATTTGACATACACACTTAATCTAGATGAGCAGAGATTTGAGAATTAGACGATTTTGCTACATGTTTATTCATCAATGTGGAGTATGAAGTTGATGTCCTGTTAGCAACCGAATATTTTTGGAAGAGTATGAAAATACTTTACAGAAAGTATTGTTTGAAGACCAAGACTTGATGAAGAGAAGGCTACTTCAAATTCAAGGAAAAACAATGGTTTGGAGAAGATGAAGGAACCATATCAACATCAAATCACAGGTATTAGTTTCTACTATAAGATTATCATTTGTAGGTCATATCTTTAGAAGAGCAATTTTGAAGAGATTTGAAGAATTCAAGAAGTGCTCTTATACACTTTCATTTTTTGAAAGTAAAAGCATTAGCTACATCAAAACAGTTTTGATATATCTCTTTCATGGCAAGAACGCTCATCTAAGAAAACAAATTTGGAGATGAGATGAGTTTTGTTTTCAGCCAATCTTGTGTTGTAAGTTGGTTGGATATCCAGGAACAAAATTTGATCTAGGTACTCTAGAAAGGTATTCATCATTCAGCCAAAAGGTTGGTGAATTCAGTCATATCAGTCATATTTGAAGTAGAGTTTTGATTCAGAGATATGAGAAGATGGTAAAACATGATTCTATATTCACTTCCATTTATATACCATGTTTGCTTGTCTCTTACTCTTAGCACTAGAGGAAGAGAAAAATTCATTTGGAGAAGTTAAGAGTACTTGCTACTTCAAGATGAAGAGAACCACTACAACATATGAGTGGCATACCGACGCTGCCTATACCGACAATCACTCTCAGCGTCGATATAAACGTTGGAAAAGTCCACTTAAAGATACCGACAGTCAAGTGACCATCGGTATGACCGTTTAAAACGGATCATCAGGGTATCTCGCGACTGCCGGTACGTGCGTCGGTATGAGCGTCGGTATGGGCATCGGTATAGGCGTCGGTAATTTACTAGGAGTTACCGACGACCATACCGACGCTTATACCGAGGCCGTGTTTTAAACATACCAGGAACCCGAGAGCAAAATTGAACATTTTTGTGCATGTTTGAGTACTAGTTGTCTTGTGTCGAACTTGTGCCCGCGAACCGAATTGCGACCTGCATTGTCTTGTGCACACACACACAGAGATCTCTCTCTACACACACACTCTCGCTCTGTTTAGATCTCACATCTTGGTAAGTGGTGCGCGTACTCTTAGCCTTTGTCTTTCTCTATGCTTTAGGTCTTATTGTTGGAGTTAGATGTCTGCGAAAGCACGCAAACAGCACAAGGAAGAAGAAGAAGCTTGGAGCACAACACACAATACTGAATGTATTACTAGAGAATGTACAAAGATAAGTAGCCCATTAGGGCAATAGGCGTATATACAAGCTAGGGAAAAAAACCTCCTAATTATGACTAGAGTTTCCCGAGTCTTAATTATATGATAAATCATCACATTTTGAACCGATTTCTTTTCATGAGTCAAGAATAATAAGAAATAGTGAAGTCTTCAACCAAACATGATGAATGGATTGATAGGCTTGAATTCGTATGTTCCTTGAAGATTTCTGAAGTTTTTAGAGAATGGCTTGAAATGATGGTGAGTTTCAACAATTCTTGACACTCGGATATGTTTTCCAACTTTGAGTTCCCACTTCACCCGAGCTTGCTCCAAGCACCCCATGTGCGCCGTGAGCGAGACGGCTGACTTGATCCACCGGCCGTCGCGAATCGCTCCCACTAATTCGCGACAACCGGTGGATCAAGTCAACCGTCTCGCTAACGGCGCACGCGCGGTGTCTAGAGCAAACTCGGGTATAGTGATAGAGTCTCAATGAGACAGTGATTAATTCAATTTTCTTGTGCGTCCTCAAGTCGTCAAGAATTATAGGTCAACTTTCATTAGTATGCAAACTCAAGGTGAAGAGATGTTAACTCTAATAAAAAATTCAACAATGTAGAGATCAATTCCAAGGTTAGCAATTGGCTTTTATTGTATCATCAGGTTCCTATAAAAAAATATCAATTCACGTTCACAATCGTCTTTCTTTTCTTTCCTTGTGTGATATAAATCATTTCTATGTTTTGAGTATAGTTTTTGATTCACATAAAAAAAATGTACGGTATATTATTAAAAATACACACCACTATCCTTGTGCATCAGCAAAGAGTGTATCATAACACGAAGCTTTATGTTTACCTGAATTCATTTCCATTAACGATAATTTACTGAGTAACAACTCAAGTCTAATGAATTGCCAATAGCAACATCGTCACAGCATACGTCATAGCCAGGCAATACACATTCAACCATGAAGCATATGAATACTCTGTTTCCATTTAAATCTTTACATCTACAACAATCGGCTTCTTCTTAAGGTTCTATATGTCTAAACACTCCTCTATTTTGATGAATTGTGTGAAACGATTTCTGTTTGTTTATTAGAAAAGAAATAACGATAGTACTTGATTGTTTTCAACTCCAGGTGCATGTGGTTAATATTTTCCCTTGGCATAGACTTGACGTTGCAAAAGATAACTTGCAAAAGTATATGGAGCGTTAAATTAAACTATGATTGTAACAATAGGAATCGGTTCAGATTATAATCTCAGCTCGCAAACAACTTTTGACAGCTATCGTACAAAAAAAAGTCAGAGGAGGTGTGCACGAACAGTATTTTTAGCGCAGCCAATGTTTATGAACTGACCCAAACAATTCTGATTTACTCATGTGAAATACGTTTATGAAACTCTGTGAGTATCGTGTCTGTCCAAAACTTCAGTATGTACGTAGACATTTAACAGAATGTTTAAGAATTAATAATTATCATAATACCCATAGCCTTAAGCGCGACAGTATCCTTGCTTCACTGATGAAGACTTGTTCTATAAATTGCGTACAGTTTGCGTACAGATCAGTCAGCACATATAGAAGAAGCGGAAGTGCGCAGACCATACAGAACTTGAATACCAAGATTTCAAGTATTTCGATTCAAAACTAATGTAATGATACACTACATTAGACGATAATCAATATAAACCATTGACCGACAGATAGAGCAGAGCAGTAAACAAAAGAATTTTCATCGATTCAACGCTCAACAGAGAAATTAGAAATGGAAGAAACATACTTAACAGTCAGAGTCTTCTTCTTCATGCGCATCGGATAATAGAACATCATCGATAGAGTTGCACAATTGTTGTGCCAGTTTTGTCAAAAGCATCTCCGTGAAATTGGCGTCTTCTTCCTCAGATCATATGCGATCACTCTTCCCCAGTAGATCAGCTGGATTGGCCCATCGTCAGAAGATTCAGATTTCTCATACTTGTCTGATGAATGTCGTACATTGGCCTCCGCTCTACAGATTCAGCAGAGAAGGACCTCCGCGCAACACATCAAGTGCATCATCCGTCCCTTCAACAAGCCTTCTTCGAGTGTCGACCTACCATCCTCCCCTCTCTACTTCACCTTCGCGATTTTTGTGCAGCCCCTCCTCAGTTCTTCAACGTTGTCTGCCCTTACATCTGATAATTGCTTCCTCTCCTTATCTTCCACAGCGACCATAGATGATTGCTCTATATGCATTCGCGTCCTCCGATGATTGAGCACAAATGGCCTCTATTCAGCATGCGCATCTACACACACTCTTCCGCGTCAGATCCTTCCCTCCCCCTCTTCCTCGTACTCTCCCGTAGTGTATGAAGCTCTTGTCTTCTCCTGAATAATGCAAAAAATCATCTCTGATCTCCGCTCTGTAGCACCTCTCCTTGTGAACTGTCAGACCAACTAGATATGTGCGCTACTACCTTTTGATCGGTCCCCTTTCTTTTTTCTATCTTCAATCCCCATTAAAACTGAACGTTGGCCTCCTTTTTGATTCTTTTTGTTCACTTTGAACATGTATTTTATGAATTTTCATCTAGTCTTCTTAGCTCAAAGGCAAGCTTCATGTTATAATGAAAAGATCGATGCCAGTTCTGGAAATAAAACTCATTTGCTTAAAACTCATCATTGCCACAAGTTTGGAGTTGAATGTGTGCTTCCTTGGCCTCTTAGAAAGATAACACCACAAGTTATTTCACCTATCCACTCATGTCCAAAATATTCACATAAAACCATGTTTAAGTTGCAAATTAAATGGGAAAACTATAGCTGACACAAGAACAAGTCTGAAAAGGATTGGTGTTCAAATGACGTAACGATAGCTCTGCTATAATAGATCTGAAAGACAGACTATGGATAACACCATTGATGACTTCTGGACGGGCTAACCCATGCAACTTCTTCTTGGCCTTGTCGATTGCATATTTGTACTCCTCATTGACTTCTAGATAGGCCTTCACCATGGCTAAAAGGAGCTATCAACTGTCGAGCGATACCACAAGGAAAATCATTTGGTCAAGACATGAAAGTAGAGATGAATATCTCTACGACAGCGTTCACATATACGATAGCTTTGCTCCATACAGTTTGGACACTCTATCATGTTGAAATGGAGTGAACAAGATAAAGATCGAAAGAATTATATCACACAGGCGATTTATCAAGAGTTTCGACTAGCCGATGGACAGCCACTTGTCAGTTCAGAGTGGATTCTGCACACCGCACGTGAAGTTATGTCCCATCGACGATCCGAGGCTCGTGATGCTTTCAGAGCAGGCTTACCAAAGCCTATATGGTTAGATGTTGAGGAGTGAGATATGATTCGCAACGAGTAGCAGCAGACTCCTGAACCAATATCGCCAACAACGTTTAGATACAGTTGGACCATCACATTTGGGCAGCGACGGATATGACACGATGCGTCACGAGTTTGTAAGTACCATTTGATTTATTGAATTTGTTTGTGTTAAGTTTCTCATGTATGTTCCTCTAATGTTTTGTATATTTGTTGCAAGAGCTGGCAATGGATCATCGTCCAACACGAACGGAGGAGGCTTATGGATATCGTCATGGATTGACTGCACTATTGGAGTACTTGGAGGGACGCCGTGCGATCGTTTCATGGGAGCATTTGCAATGAGGTGATTAATTTATAAACTTGGTTTTTACTTTTTATTTGTAAATTTCATGTGAATTTATCTCATTTCATTAATGTTCTTTGTTGCAGGACTGTTGATATGGAATGTTCTTTGCATGTGTATGGTAGTGGCACACCAAAATTCTGTATTTGATTTTTATATGGCAATGCATTGCTTTGCCACATTTTATAAAAGCGTCATATATGATAGTGGTTTGCCACACTCTTGTACATGCTTCATTTATGAAATATATAACTCTGTTTGTACATGGTTCGTGGTTCATGGTTCATGGTTCATTTTGATTATCTCTTTTGTCTCCAATAATATTCTGTTTTATGAAATCATATTTCGGTTGACATTAGAGTACACATCACATGTACTCGGCTTTTTTTTGCAGAATGTATTGTCTTTTGCTAAGCAACATCATGATAATGTTGTTGTAGCAAAAGACAACACACTCTGCCCAAAAAAAAATTTGCAGATATGGTCGTCAGTATAAGCGACGGTACTCCCAGTAATGTGATCGAAATAAGCGTCGGTACACCCAGCGGGCACCGGTATACGCGATGGTACACCCAGCAGAGGCATTGGTATGGGCATCGATATGGGCATCGGTAATACCGACGTTTATACTAACGCTTATATCGACACCCATACCGATGCTTATACCGATGCCCATACCGACGCTTTAATACCCACGTGCATACCGATACCTACACCGACATCGGGGCAAAAATACACGCGTTCATTTCCCTCGATAAAAACCTCGGTATATGGCCAATCTGTTGTAGTGAACAAGAGGTATGGAAGAGAATTTTGAAGATGTTGACATCATCAGGGGGAAGAAGGATGCAGAAGAAGAAAGTCCAACATTTCCAAAGGGAAAGTAAGACTTCCTTTTCTCTTATATTTCCATATAACTTTTTTATTTTATCCTCTACATCCAAAGACAAGTCTACGAGAACATCTTGTGTGAAGATAGTTTAAAGAAGAAGCAATTTCTTGTTTTGCATTATACTTAGTCATGATTTAGTAGATTTGAGAAAGAATTGCATTGAGAGAAAGAAAAGAAGCAGATTTTGAAGACAACTTGTATATTTTGACTCATATGTATGAGTTATATATAAGTTGAAGTTTCTGAGCAGGCAACTTATATGTTCCCTCAAAGGATTCATGGAGTGTCAATTCAAAGCTACTTGGTATATGACAAGTTGTAGAGAAGTATATTTCTTCTTTATCTAACTCTTAAGGTAAAAGAGTATTTGTAGCAAATGTTGAAGACTTGGGTTGAGGTTTTGTGTTTGGAAAAGTTACCTCATATTCAGTATTTTCAAAAAACTTCAGAAAATTCAGATTTTTGATATACCAGTAAGTTGCAGAATCTACTTTCTATGATTGTCTTGTTTTTTGGATACATGCTTGTATTCAAAAAGGTGTTCCAACGAATCCTATCACTTGATTGAGAAGTGGAGTTGGCCAAAAGAAAGTCAAGCAGATATTATCACATTTCACCCAGGAAGAATATGAAGATGAAGTATCAACTTGCAACTTTTGGAGTTCTCAAGGTGAGAAGTTTGTCCATTTATGTTTCAAGTAGGAGTTGTAGATTCTCGGGAAGGATTTGGTTAAAGAAAATTTTTACAACTTTATGTGAGAAGCATGGATACTTAGAGTCATTCAGGTAGCAAATCAAACATTCAGTCATGAAGGTTTGATGAGAGCAGATTCTACACAAGTATTTTGTTATAGAGATCATAAATCTCGTATGATCTTGTATGATCTTGGATGACCTTGAATGATCATGAAGATCTTGAGTATTTATGAGTCAGATATCTATCCTTTGTTTGTGAAAAGTTCTTTACCATTGGAAGAAGTAAGTCAAAGATTCAGGTTCTATCAGATTTGTGTTGCAGAGAAATATAAGAAGATACTTGTTATGTTGCAGAAGGGTATGAATCCTAAAATGCTTTCAGCAAGGTTTTTATGATAGATCAGCTAGACTTATTCTAGATTTTGGGAAGATGAAGAATGACAGGGAAAGCTATTGGTATGTGCACAATGCTAATAAAAAGGGTTCAGATTATTTGTTTCAGACAAAGGTATTAATGTTATGAAAGATCATATTTATGAAGGAAGACGTTCCAGATTTCATAAAGTTTGATATATTTGAAGAATTCTGGATACTAGTGTTAAATCATCCAAGGGGCTGATGAAACATGAAGACTTATTTTCAGCCATATGTGAAAGAATGTAGAGGCATACATATAGTATTCCAGGTATTCCTATAGTTCCTTTGTCAGTTTCTCTTTACGTTCCAGTTGTGAAAGAAGAAGGAAGAAGGATAATGTCTGGAGAAAGTTCTTGTTAGGGTGTTCCTGTTCAGGAGAAGGTTCCAGAATTCTATTAAAGAGAAGCTAGATATTTCAAAGAGGTATGTTTTAGAGGTGCACACATATATGTTTATACCAGGTTCTGAAGGAAAGAGGTATGAAAGACTTTTAGATAGAACAAAGATGAAGACAAGATGACATCATAGATATGAAATTTTGATGAGACTCATGGGTTGAGTTGAGTTGAGTTGAGTACAGTGAGAGGTGAACCAACTAGTGTTCATAATACACTAAGTTGTGAGTTGGCAGTCACAAGTCCCAGGATTCAGTTCTTGATTATGTTTAGTGTATTTACATGACACAAAAGAAGTATGTTGAGAAAGCTTTCATAAGGTAAATGCAAATATGTGGATCCTAGTGTATGTTTTCAGGTTTGAGAAGACAGGAGATAGCAGGTTCAGAGTCAGTACTTGCTACATTTGTTGTCAAGCAAATGATTGTTTGATGAGTACACTATTGGATATCTAGTTTGCATATTTTCTCAAGTGTTATGGTTCATATTCAGCAAGTTCAGGTTTTTGAAGTTTGAAGGAAAGTCAAAATCAGTTTTGAAGAAGACTTTTCAAGAAAAGATTTGAAGGTCAATTTGGGGAGTACAATTTTGAAGCTTATGAAAGTTTGTAATGAATGAAATTACATATCCAGTTAGTTTGTACCAATATGACATTGCAGGGGAGATTGTTGGAAACAATGTCATATATTACATTGTGTGGTACCGTTAGTGTCCATGTGAAAGGCCAAATGGCCACTGGATACTTCTTTGTATATGTTCTTTAATAAAACATAGAGTGGTCTCGTAAGTCACAGACTGTAAGTTTGACTGCATTTGTAACCCCCCTAGGCTTTCTCCAAGGCTTACGACTAAGGCGGCAGCCAAGGCATAGACCTTGGCATACCTTGTCATCCGAGTCACCGAAGTCACCGTTGGCGCCGTTGGCTGCGCGCGAGGGAGGACCTCAACGATCAAGGAATATAGAGGTTCCCGGTACTTCACGGGAGGTCACCCATCCCAGTACTGTTCCCCCCAGAGCTCGCTTAACCGTGGCAATCTCTTGCCACTAAGCTACACTCTTGTGGTGTCTAAAGAAGGGGAAAGACTAAGCTTGACATTACCTTGAACAAGTTTTGCTCCCTCAAAGCTTCATTTTTTGCTTTCAAAGCCTATTTCTGAAGAAATTTTGGGGTGTTTTTGGAGCCATTTTGGAGTACTTTTGCACATAGTTCCCTTCACACAGGTCCAAGAACATCAAGAAGAATGTTCTTTGTACTTATCAGACAATAAATATCAACCTTTGGGGCTGTATTTTCAGCCACACTCGTAAAACTACAGGTTTCTGGAGAGGTTTCCGGTTTTGGTGGGAGAAGCCGCTGCAAATTTATGCAGGTTTTTAAGCCTAAAACATGAGAGTTGACATATACTTGCAGGTGTTGTTGGCTAGTTTTTGGGCTGTGTATTCAGCCTTTTAGTGTCATTTTACTGCATATATTGAGCACATACACACCATGTACGCTTTTGTGGATATCGCTTATGTATGTCCATGTGGTCATTGATATAGCGGTTACGTTCTTTGCATAAAGCCTTTTACGTTTGATAAAGAGGGTCGTGGTGAGGTTTTCTTAACTAGGAGACACCCAGATGTCGGGGTCTCTTCGGTGATGCAAGTGGAAGACTTACCCAGCCTCGCCATAGGAGATGTATGATAGTTGTTCATAGGTGCTCGATAAGCCTAGTTGGCTTCTATTGGGTAACTGATTATATGCAGTGGAGTCAGTGATTCACTATGCAGGTAGACATGTCAGTACTTGCAGTTTTATGATACTTTGACACTGGTCATATGCTAATTTTGTAGAGGATACTCTGGCAAAATTTTTTCCAGATTTTTGGCTTAGTCAACAATACAGTGGTCGATTCACTCCTTGATACACTTATTTGTTGGTGTTTGGACTCTTCTAGCTCCATTATCATTCTATTCAATTCTCTACCATCATGGCATCAGAGGTCTCAGGCACATCTGGTGAATCAGGGTTGTTAGTCGTTTTGAGTATTGTTAGTGTTGAGTTCTGCATCGTCTGTTTATACTGAAGTTCACCATAACGGGTAGTTGAATGACAGATTGTGTGTCTGAGTATTGTTATCGTATCGTATTTTCGTGTGTTCTTCAGTTGTTAAAGTATCCTGAGTCGGTCTGAGTAGTTATATTACTGCGTGAGTTGATTTGACAACTTGATGCACTGTTGAGTATGTTCTGTTTGTTTTACTGAACTTATTGCATTCGGTGATGAGGACGAACTATTGCTTTCGGTAAACGTAAACTTTTAGTTGAGACCACTGGAAAGTGTTTTGACGAGTGAATCTGTCTGCTATCGTATTCACTATGGTTGATCTATTACATACTAGTGAATCTGTAAAATGGACTACTACTCTGTTCCAATAGCAGGTTAGTCTGGAGAAGTTCGGTACGCAGGAGTATAAAAACCAAATATTGTCTAGTTACTGCTAGTAACTAAGCTAAGACGCACATTCGTGTTTTTGATGTTGTGACTAAGAATTGGGAAAAGAGTACAGGGCCTCTGTCTAACAGACCCCTACCACTCCCAAGAACCCACGTTGGTCTGGTAACGCCTTTCGGTAATGATACTGAAAGTTTAACACAGTTTACGGTGAATCACTGTTTTACGTTTAATATTTGTTCGGTAACGATTTTGGCTAGTCAGTAACACAGCGTCACTATTTTACACTTAATAGGGTCTAGTGCTAGTGTTCCGAGGAGGAGCTATAACTTGCATGGCAAAGACCATTTTGAGATCCGAAAATTTGATGGCACAAACTTTGCTCTATGGAAGAATCAAATTAAAGATGTGCTGATTCAAAGGAGGCAATGGAAGCCAATAAATGGGATTTCAAAGAAGCCTGCTGACATAGATGAAGATGATTGGGATGAGTTAGATGAAATGGCCAGGTCTACCATTCGCTTGCACGTGGCAGATAATGTTTACTTTACAGTATTAGACTGTGAAAGTGCAGAGGAACTTTGGAAGAAGTTATGCAATACATATGAAAAAGAGACGGCATCAAATAAAGTGTATCTGATGAGAAAATTATATGACCTTCGTATGAAGGACACAGATAGTGTTGCTACTCATCTAAATGGGTTTGATGCTATATTCTCTCAGTTACAGGCTCAGAAAATGGATATGGATAATGAAATGAAAGTAGTATTGCTGTTATGCACCCTGCCATCATCATGGGATACGTTTTGCACAGCTATTAGCAACAATACATGGTGGTAAACTCCTCTATGATGACATATGTGGAGCACTCTTAAGTGAAGAGATTCGTAGAAAATCTATGGTTGGCACTCAGAGTGGAGATGCATATAATGTTCGTGATTCTTACCAAGGAAAGAATCAACAACGTGGCAGGAGCAAGAACAAGGAAAAGAATGGTCAACGGAATAAGAGTAGAAGTAAATCAAGGAAGAGGGATATCGAATGCCATTATTGTCATAAGAAAGGACACATGAAGAAAGATTGTTATGCATTAAAGAATGCTAAAGGTAAAGGACAGAATGTTGATGGGCATGTTAAATAGTTACCTGCACCATCTACTTCGACTATGAAGATTGAAGAAATTATGCTATTTCTGATGATGCTGATGTGTTGACACTTGATAGTACTGTGCCATCTGAGGAACTTATGGCTGATTCTCTTTCCCACACCTGGCTGCTAGATTCTGGTGCTTCTTTCCATGTGACACCACATAGAGAATGGTTCTCTAATTATGCAACAAAGTCTCTTGGTACCGTGAGACTTGGTGACTCTTACCAGTGTGATGTTGTGGGGATTGGAGATGTGGTTGTGCAGTTCATTGATGGTTCAAAATTTACTATGCATAATGTACGCCATGTACCTCAGTTATCATGCAGTTTGATGTCAGTTGGTCAACTTGATGACCTTGGTTACAAGGTGGTCTTCTATGCTCAATCCTTTCATATATCAAAGGGCAATATGGTTATTACAAAAGGAAGCAAAGTTGGCTCACTTTATCCTTTATTTGTATCACAGAAAGAACACTTGTTAGCTGTTACTGAACAACCTATGGCTTGTATTTGGCATGGTCGTTTGGCCATATATCTCGTAGTGGAATGGAAAATCTTTCTCGTTCTGGCTACTTACCTGTGTTATCTTTCTTTGATTTTTCATTTTTTGAGCATTGTCAATATGGAAAGCAAACCAGAAATGTGCATAGAATGCACATTGACTCTTGAATTCAGCCTTTAGATCTCGTTCATACAGATGTGTGTGGTCCTATGCCCACTAGGTCCTTAGGTGGTTCTCTTTACTTTGTCACTTTCATAGATGATGCTACAAGAAAAGTCTGGGTATATCCTATCAAATCAAAGGATGATGTATTCCCTACTTTCAGAAAATGGTTTGCTTCAGTTGAGACTGAAAAAGGAACTAAGCTTAAGGCTTTATGTTCAGATAATGGGGGTGAGTATACCTCACATGAATTTAGAATTTTCTGTCAGTCTGGAGGGATTCGTAGAGAGTTTACAGCTCCTTATACCCTAGTACAGAATGGTGTAGCTAAGAGGATGAATAGAACTATTCAAGATAGAGTAGTCTCTATGTTGCATCATGCAAACCTCTCACAAGGTTTTTGGGCAAAAGCAGTATTGACTGTAGTTCATGTGATTAACCTTTCACCTAGTACTGCCAAAGGTCTGAAAGTATCACAAGAGTTATGGACAGGGAAACCACCATATTATGATCATCTTCGAGTTTTTGGGTGTGAAGCATATGTTCATATACCCAAGAATCTTAGACAAAAGTTGGACCATAAGTCAAAGAAATGCATTTTTCTTGGATATGGTCGAGAAGGACAATTTGAATATCGCTTATGGGATCCTGAAACACGATTAGTGATCAGAAGTAGTGATGTCATTTTTAATGAGTCTAAGATGCATAAACATCCAATTAAGGAGGTTAAGTGAGAAGAGTGGTGTTTGAGGATACTAGTCCTCCGGCTAGCATGCATAAAAATGTTGCACATAGGGATGTTCAAGAGAATGTCCATTCAGATCAGTCTACACATGTTCTTATTCAGCAACCATTGAGACGTTCTGCACGTGTCTCACATCCACTTGATAGATATGTTCCAGGTTTAGATTTTGTTATGCTAACAGATGCTGGTGAGCCTTCTTGCTACAAAGAGGCTATGCAGACAGAGGATCATGTCAAGTGGGAGCATGCCATGAAGAGTGAGTTGGATTCTATTCACAAGAATGGTACTTGGGACTTAGTACCTTTTCCAAAGGGCAGGAAAGCTTTACCATGTAAATGGGTATATAAGCCGAAATTCACATCCGATAGTGCTTCTCCAATTTATAAAGCACGACTTGTTGCAAAGGGTTTTAAGCAACAACATGGTGTTGATTTTGAGGAAATCTTCTCTCCAGTGGTCAAGATGACTACTTTGCACATGTTGCTTGGATTCGTTGCAATGGAGGACTTAGAGCTAGTCCAAATGGATGTGAAAACAACTTTCTTGCATGGAGATCTTATAGATGAGATCTATATGGAACAACCAGAGGGTTATGTAGTTCATGACAAGGAAAGTCTAGTTTGTAAGCTCAAGAAGAGCTTGTATGGACTTAAACAATCTTCTAGACAATGGAACCAAAAGTTTGATGCTTTTATGAAGTCCCAATGCTATTCTCGGAGCAATGAGGATCATTGTCTCTTCACAAAGAGATGCTCTGATGGCAGCTTGATATGCTTGATACTTTATGTCGATGATATGTTGATTGTTGGGAAGTCCACTTATGATTTGTCAATTCTCAAAAAGAAGTTGAGTCAGACATTTGATATGAAGGATTTAGGGGATGCCAAACATATTCTTGGCATGCACATTACTCGTGATAGGAGTAAAAGATGCATATACTTGTCTCAAAGTGAGTACATATCCAAAGTACTTCACCGGTTCAATATGCAGGGTGGAAAGGCATTGAGTACACTTTTACCCACATATGTGAAATTGAGCAAGGATGACTGCCCCAAATCAGATGAGGAAAAGGAATTCATGACCAAAATTCCTTATTAGTCTGCTGGTTGTAGTCTCATGTACGCTATGGTAGCTACAAGACCAGACATTGCATTTGCAGTGGGAGTTGTGAGCAGATATATGTCTAATCCTGGCAAGAAACATTGGGAAGCGGTCAATATGATTTTGAGATATCTGAGTGGCACTAAGGACAAGTGTTTATGCTTAGGTAGAGGGAAAGCATCCATTATTGGTTACACAGATTTTGACTATGCTGGTTGTGTAGAAAATCGTAAGTCTACATCAGGGTACATTTTTCATTTTGCTGGAGGTGTTATCTCTTGGAGATCTCGTCTTCAAGAATGTACAGCTGTTTCCACCACAGAAGCAGAGTATGTTGCAGCAAGTGAGGCATGTAAGCAAGCATTGTGGCTTTCTTGTCTTGCTTGTGATATGGGTTTACCTCAGCATGTACCTCGCTTGCTCAGTGATAGTCAGAGTGCCATTGCTTTGGCTAAGAATCCGGTCTATCATGCAAAGACCAAGCACATTGAGGTGAGGTATCACTTCATTAGAGATTGCTTAGCCACTGAGAGCATTATTCTTGAGAAGGTTCACACTCGAGATAATGCTGCAGATGCTTTGACTAAAGCTCTACCACAGGATAGCTTTCGACATTGTTGTCACTTGATGGGGGTTACTTGATTCTTGATCTTACGCAGTCACTTGTATACTGTGTAACATGCCCATCAGGTGGGAGGTATAGTTTGCATACTTACACTCAGGTAATCTTTATCATTCTTTATTTTTCTCCCATAGTTACTCTCGCCATATTGGCCTTTAGTGGGAGATTGTTATCGTTAGTGTCCATGTGAAAGGCCAAATGGCCACCGGATACTTCTTTGTATATGTTCTTTAATAAAACATATAGTGGTCTGGTCAATCACAGACTGTAAGTTCGACCGCATTTGTAAGACCTAAGAAGTCTGTCTTCGTGCTCCCTGTGTACTGTGTTTTCTGTGTATTCTGCAGCCTCTGTGCGGAGTACTATGTGCGGCCTCAAGAGCTCGGTTTTCTACTCCGAGCATATCGTCGTGGGGCTCTCGAGAAGGAGAGCACACTGTGGTGCATCGCCATCGAAATACTTCATTGTGTATGGTCAAATAATATTGCTCACAATACAGGTTGTGTAATCTTTGTTATTACTCCCTCTACAACCAAAAGCGTGGGGCGACTTGGATAGCGCAGTAGCCTCTCATAGAAAGCACTCGAGTTCGAAACCCTTCGGCAACAATGCAATATTATTTTTTGCTTTATCAAAAAGCTTATGACAAACACAGCGATCATGTTGGCTACGATTGGAGTGTTTTTTTGCTACGAAGCTTTTAGTTGTGCTTTTGAAGTGAGAACAATACTATATAAGAACATGTTTGGCTCATTGTTCAATTATCCTACACCAATTGCAACACCAACTTTGGTCCCTCAGTAGAGGTGGTGCTCTCGCACACATGGGACAGCCATGGTGCACTCTAGGAGCATGTTGAGGAGCAGCTATGGAGTACTTCTTGGAGAAGAGTGTGCTCACACTCTTGCTTATGGAGAGGACATACCCACCAGTAGCTTGGTGGTGTGGATCAGCCATCTACATAATGTATTTGAAGATTGTCTTCTACATAAAGATTTCGGTTTACTTCAAAGACATTGGATGGTGGTTAACATAAGATTTGCATCTTATGTTAAGAATTCAGGTACATATTCTCTTTATGCACACAGGTACTACTTGCAGTTTATGGAGGCAGTGGCATCCACATAAGTGATGGAGAGTGTTAATCTCCAAAAGAACAAGTTACTCTTGTATTTAGAGCACCTCTATAACAAGAATAACTCAGATCTTCACCAATTTTAGAAGATCAATACTCAATTGTCAAATTTTCTGAACAAACTCTGAAGAAGGAGAATACACAGAAAGTCTGCTGCACATAAATCACTCATTGCCTTATCAATTGTGTAAAGTTTTTGATAAAACTTTGTATGAGGTGTCGCCTATAGATTGCACACCTTCTCCAAGTTGAATCACTCCAAAATATTCAGTTGAACTTGAGAAATGATCTCAACAACTCACCTATGTCTAAAATTGTTCTTCTGAGAAGTCGATTTAGACACCTATGACTTTAAACCTTTGATTCTCTCAATCTAGAACCCGTTTCTACAAATGCTTTTAGCCACAAGTAGCTTACCTTCCAACTTAAAGATTAAGTACTTGCTTGCTCAAAACTTTAAACTGTGGAAGGAGAATTGATCAAAACATTCGTATCGAATTTTGCGCCTCCTGTAACTTCACTTCTTCTCATTCACATATGCAAATGTTCCTACACTTAATTCTCTCAGCCTTATCACAATTGGAAGCTAAAAATTTGTACAGAGGTTGATCATCTATTGACTTAGAATTGTACAAAAGCATTTCACAAAAGATCTAACATAGAAGGAGAAAACTCAGAAATATCGGGCGCAACACTTTCTTCATTTCTGAGAGAAAATACAACTGAGTGATGAGAGAGTCTTAACTCACTTCTAAGATGTCTAATGACACATACAACTTTTGAATACTCTATTCTCATGCACTCTCATACTTGCCCCGACATTTTCATAGTATATATATATAGAAAAATTTACAAGCTTTTGACTACTCAAATATATAAGTGAACTATCTCTGAAATAATGTACATATGTGTACACATCTTTCAACTTCTGAATATGTCCTTCCTTCATGCTTCACAAATTGTTCTCTTCTCAAATCCTTGACTTCATTTCCATATTAAAACATCAATTGTTGATTGTCCTGCACCAACAGCTCCCCCTCAATCATCAATTGAGGTTTTCTCTATCTTCTTTATGCTTGCCATGTCTTTGAATCTCTGTAGCTTTGGTCCATCCAAGCTTTTGGTAAGCATATCAGCTATCTGATCTTTTGTTGAAGTATGTATGACTTCAATCTCTTTATCCATCACCTTCTCTCTCAGAAAGTGATACTGAATCTCAATGTGTTTAGTCCTTGCATGAAACACAGGATTAGCAGCTAAATATAATGAACTCATGTTATCTCCATAAATGATAGGTGTACTCTGTATAGTGTCAAAACTCTTCATCAGAGTCTTAAGCCATATCACTTCCTTTGTAGCTTCAACCATACCTTTATACTCAACTTCTGTAGATGATAAAGCAACTGTGTGTTGCTTCTTTGAACACCAAGAGATTAACTTATCTCCCACATAACACAAGTATCCATATGTTGATCTTCTATCATCAGGATTACCTGCCCAATCTCCATCACTATATATTTTGATGTTTGTATCTGATGTAAAACCATAATACAAACCCTCTTTGAGTGTACCCTTAATGTACCTCAACACTCTTTGACCTGCAATCCAATGTTCTTTCCTAGGACAATGCATAAATTGAGACAAAACTCCAACTGCATATGACACGTCAGGCCTAGTTAATGTAGCATAGATAAGACTACCAACCAAACTCTAATATAGCTTCATATCCTTGAATTCTTCTCCACCATATCTGCTCAATTTGTGATTCACCTCCATTGGAGTAGGTGCTACCCTGCAATCATTCATTTTAAACTTGATTAACAAGTTTTTCAAATACCTTTCTTGAGTTACATAGACTCCATGTTGAGTGTATGAAATCTCCATGCCCAAGAAATATGACAAGTCTCCCAAGTCACTTATTTTGAACTCTTCCTCCATTTGCTTCTTTAGGCTTTGAATGCCTTTCTCATCTGTACCTGTAAGAATTATATCATCAACATATATGCACATGTAAATGAACCCATCATCACTTGCTTTAACAAGCAAGCTACTATCTGCCTTAGATACTTGAAATCCAAGTTCTTTCAAGAACTTCACAAGTCTATAATTCCATGCCCTTGGGGCTTGCTTCAAACCATACAAAGCTCTCTTGAGCTTACATACATGATCTGGATACCTTCCATCTCTGAATCCTTGAGGTTGCTCCATGAAAACATCATCTGAAATATAACCATTCAAAAAAGCATTCTTCACATCTAATTGACATAATTTCCAACCTTTACATGCAGAAATGGCTATGAGTGTCCTGATGGTTGTCATCTTTGCCACAAGACTATAAGTCTCATCATAATCAGTACCATATGTTTGAGCAAACCCTTTCACAACAAGTCTAGCTTTATACCTAGACACACTTCCATCTGCAAACCTCTTAGTCTTGTAGACCCATTTGCATCCAATGATCTTTTGACTATTTGGTTTAGGAACCAAATCCCATGTCTGATTCTCCATTAATGCATAATATTCTTCCTGCATAGCTTTCTCCCAATTTTCCTTACCTCTTGCCTCTTCATATGTGGAAGGGTCTTCATCTGCCTTTACCATGTAAGCATAGTCTTTGGTAGCCAAAAAAGAAGTGTCATAGCTATACCTTGTAGGTTGCCACTTGTGTCTTGATGACCTTCTGAGTTCTCCACTCCTTGAGGTTTCTGGTTCTTCACACTCAGGATCAAATCTTGGCATTTGTTCAACTTCAACCTGCACTTCATTATTCTCCTCTTCATCAAATATCTGAACCTTTGATTTACCTTTCTTTTGACTCACAACTTCTTCATTACCTGTATTAATATTGATTGTACTTGCATACCAAGTACCTTGCTCATCAAATGTAACATCTTTTGATACAAGAAATTGTTTTGTGGATGGACTCCACAACCTATATCTCATCTGCTTATCATCATAACCAATGAATACATATTTTTCAGCTTTAGGTTCTAACTTGTGTCTTAATTGTGATGGCACATATGCATATGCCAAACACCCAAATACTTTGCAATGATCCAAGGTAGGTCTCTTACCCCACCATGCCTCATATGGTGTCATACCCTGCAAAGCTTTACATGGTAGCCTATTGACCAAATAAGTAGATGTATTTACAGCCTCAGCCCACAAATAATTTGGGCAATTTTTCTCCTTCATCATTGACCTTGCAAACTCAACAAGAGTTCTATTTCTTCTCTCTGCTACACCATTTTGTTGAGGAGAGTACCTGCAAGTGATTTCCCTTTTTATACCTTCATTCCACAAGTAATCACTGAACTCATTAGAGAAATACTGTCCCCCTCCATCTGACCTTAGTCTCTTCAATTTATGGCCTGAAATTCTTTCTGCATACACATGATAATGTTTGAATGTATTGAATACCTCTGACTTATCTTTGATCACATAGATAGTGATCCATCTGGTAGCATCATCAACATAAATCACATAGTACCTTGAACCATTGATACTGAAATCCTTTGATGGTCCCCACACATCTGTGTGTACCAACTCAAGCTTCTCTGAATACATAAAACCATGCTTGGAATAAGATTGCTTATGAGCTTTACCTAATTGACATGCCTCACATCTATATGTCATATGTTGACCTGCAACATTAGGCAATCCAAGCACTGAACCATTGTTAATCATATCTTTGATACCTCTTTCATTGAAGTGTCCAAGCCTCTTGTGCCAAAGATCTAACTCAGATATCTTATGTCCTCCATAAGTGAACAAGGCATGACCAACATTACCTTGAATCTTCAATGTGAACAACCTTCATTCTTTCTTCCCTGAAACAATTTGTTTATACCCATTGCTAGGGTCTTCCACAAACACTCCTTCATTAGTGAATCTAACTTCATAACCTTTTTCAACAATTTGTCCTACACTTATCAGATTCTTAGGAATTGTAGGAACATACAAGACCTTACTCAAGAGAGTACTTCCATCCTTGGCCTTCACTGATCCAATTGACTTCACATTGTGTTTTGTATTGTCACCTGTTTGAACAACATGATTAGATACCTTATTTTCCAAATCATTCATCAATGCTATGTTACCACTCAGGTGATTGCTACACCCTGAGTCAATGTAGAAGACTCTTTGGTCTTCACTTTGCCTTTCACAAGTTGCATTCATTATCAATGTTGAATCCTCCTTCTGATCTGAAGCATAATTGTAGTAGGTGTTATTGTATTGTTGACTTTGGAATCCTCTACCTGCATTTCTTCCAAAGTAAACCCTACTACCTCTTCCTCTGAAGTTACCTCTTTGATTTCTGCCACCTCTTCCTCTTGAATTAAAATTCTGATTATATCCACCATTACTCTGATTATTATGCCAACAATCATTAGCTAAATGATTTGTCTTACCACAAATCCAGCAAGCTTTGACTCCATCTTTATTATTCCTGCCTCTTCCTCTACCTTTGCCACCTCCTCTTCCTCTTAGGAAGTTAGCTTGACTAGTTGTGCCTTCATCTTCATTTGCTTGTTGCTTCCCTTTGCTATTTTTCTTCTTATCCTTTGAGTACATTGCATGACCTGTACTCTTGTCACCTTCACCTTTGACATCCTGCTCAAAGGTTAACATATGTCCTAGCAACTGATTTAAGTCAGGAGTAAAATGATCAAGTGATAATTCAATAGACAAAATGAATGGCTTCCATTTGTCATCTCCTCTCAAACCTGTGAGGATTTGCCTTACCAATTTATCCTCCTCAATGTCTTCATCAACAGCTCCTAATGCATCTGCAATGTCCTTCATTCTAGTTACATAATCTGAAATGGACTGAGAGGCTTTCTTCTTGAATGTAGTAAATTCTGCCCACAAGGATGCCTTCCTTGACTTTTTGGTGTTTTGGAAATGCTCCTCCAAAGCATTTCATATATCACTTGCACTTTCAAGACCTCTAATGTGAGGTAGCAAGTAGTCATTGACTGCCATATAGATAATGCTCCTAGCTTGAGCATCTCTCTTCATCCAATTCTTCAAATCTGATAATTCCTCCCTAGTTGGAACACTAGGATCTCTGAATTGAGGCTTTTCTTCTTCACCTGTAATGTAGGCTATCAAGTCTTTGCTCATTAGATGAGCTTCCATCCTCATTGACCATGTTGGATAGTTCTCTCTATCCAATTTCTCTATCTGAAGAGAATCTCCCATCCTTTCTTCTCCTGTGTATTGAATTCTTTAAACTTTATGAGTAGCAGATGTACCTTTACTTCGAATACTACTCCTTCTAACTTCCTTGATGTCGTATGACCTTCTTCTCAAGCTTTATCCTCAAGCTTTATCCTCAAGCTTTCACCTTTTGAACCTTCAGATGTTGAATTCTTTGCACCTGCAGCAGTCGAGGTCCTCCTACCTCCAATTCTTATGCTTCCTGCTCTGATACCACTGATGGAGAGTGTTAATCTCCAAAAGAACAAGTTACTCTTGTATTTAGAGCACCTCTATAACAAGAATAACTCAGATCTTCACCAATTTTAGAAGATCAATACTCAATTGTCAAATTTTTTGAACAAACTCTGAAGAAGGAGAATACACAGAAAGTCTGCTACACATAAATCACTCATTGCCTTATCAATTGTGTAAAGTTTTTTATAAAACTTTGTACGAGGTGTCGCCTATAGATTGCACACCTTCTCCAAGTTGAATCACTCCAAAAGATTTAGTAGAACTTGAGAAATGATCTCAACAACTCACCTATGGCTAAAACTGTTCTTCTGAGAAGTCGATTTAGACACCTATGACTTTAAACCTTTGGTTCTCTCAATCTAGAACCCGTTTCTACAAATGCTTTTAGCCACAAGTAGCTTACCTTCCAACTTAAAGATTAAGTACTTGCTTGCTCAAAACTTTAAACTGTGGAAGGAGAATTGATCAAAACATTCATATCGAATTTTGTGCCTCCTGTAACTTCACTTCTTCTCATTCACATATGCAAATGTTCCTACACTTAATTCTCTCAGCCTGATCACAATTGGAAGCTAAAAATTTGTACAGAGGTCGATCATAGAAGGAGAAAACTCAGAAATATCGGGCACAACACTTTCTTCATTTCTGAGAGAAAATACAACTGAGTGATGAGAGAGTCTTAACTCACTTCTAAGATGTCTAATGACACATACAACTTTTGATTACTCTATTCTCATGCTCTCTCATACTTGCCCCGACATTTTCATAGTATATATATACAAAAATTTACAAGCTTTTGACTACTCAAAGATATAAGTGAACTATCTGTGAAATAATGTACATATGTGTACACATCTTTCAACTTCTGAATATGTCCTTCCTTCATGCTTCACAAATTGTTCTCTTCTCAAATCCTTGACTTCATTTCCATATTAAAACATCAATTGTTGATTGTCCTGCACCAACAATAAGGAGGAGTCCTATTCGGCATAGGTACAAGAGAATCAGTACATGCATGCTTTATGCATATTTGGATGAGGTGTTTGAGAAGGTATATTCATATGAGTTTGAGGATCTCTGACAACAAACTTGTTAGCATTCTTTGCTAATTTTGTAAGTATGTGATCTTTCACACATATATCTGACTTAGAGTCTTCCATAGCCTAAGTTCAGATGAGGGTTTGCTGATTATCAGTTTTAGACTGATCCTTCCTCTTTCTGTCACTCATATTCACTCTACAACCTATTAGGTCACACATCTCATATATATTCAGATTTGTGTCCATACATCTGAATATGTTTGTTACATTTGTACATACGCTCTTCCATCTATTTCTATTCACATAGAGTGGTTGAGAGTCTTGCTCCCACATTGTAATTTGAAATTTATATATATGATAGTGTCAGTAAGCAGTGGCTTACGTAACACTTTACACATGTTGTCTAATGTCTCTCTATCTTTGTGTCATCATTTGTATGATTAAGTGTGGTATGTTCATGTTTTGTCAATATTGGAAGGTTGCTAGAATCTGTGTTGTAGATGTTGGATCTATGGAACTTGGACCTGTGGTATTAGTTATGGGCCTACTAAATTTCCAACTCTCTTGAAGTGAAAAGTGTTGCTTTCCTTGTAAAGATATATGAACATGCTATATCTTGCATGGGTTGTCTGACGAATATCACTGCGATAGTGACTGATAATGCATCAATTTTTTTTTAGGTGTTGGAATTGCAATACAAAACAAATATGAAGGCATTACTTGGGTTTCATGTGTAGCTCACTCATCAAAGCTATTATTGGAAGATATAGGTAGATTATCTTTCAATAAGCAAAGTTTATTAGATGCAAGACATGTGGTCAAAATTATCTGAGAGCATCAATTTTCATATTTGTTCTTTCATAAAAAATCTCCCAATAAAGCACCATATCTTTTGTGAAACATGATTTGTGACAGCTTATATTGTGCACAGTGGATTATTGGAAGTCAAACCAGCACTTATAGAAATGACTGCCGATCAAAGATGGGAGGCATGGCTAGAGAACTATCCTTTTTATGGAGTTGTGACTTTGAAGTGTATGTCTCTAATACAGTCACAAAATTGTTTGTGTAATCTTGAAAAAAATGATGGTATCACTAAAAATTTTGTGGAACTTTTATGAATGGTTGATACTGATAAGTTTGTGATACGAAAATTTTATTGGATTATGTTAGAACATATTGAAAAAGTAAAAGACTTTAATCATTTATCATCATGGTAAAAACACAGTTTGTATCGTTAGTAGAGAAACGATGGATGCAAATGCATAATCATTTACATGGAACAATGTTCATCTAGGATCCAACATTTCAACTCATTGGCCAAGAATCAAACAAAGAATTCACAGAAAAATTCAAAACCACATGTCAATTATTACTTATAGGCACAGATGGTCGAGATGGATTCCATCAGAGGGTAGCTTATATATATATATATATATCAAGAAGGAAGTTTTGGAGATCTATGGCACATTGAAGGGATTCAAAAGCATCCACCTCTTGTGTGGTGGAAAGAGTACGGAGGCAAAACAGTTGAGTTGCAACATATAACTATGAGAGTGCTTTCAGCGACAACCTCAAGTTGTAGTTGTGAATGCAATTGGAGTGCATATGATTTTCTTCACTCACAATGAAGAAATCACGTAAGTGTATCGCATGCCAATGATTTGGCATATTTTTTTTGTAATATGCATTTGTTACATGCTCCAACCAAGATAGTTTCTATATCATCACAACAAACTTTTGGAGATTCATGGAGTGATCATGAATTAGATGTATACCAAAATGATGGTTCAGACATGGAAGAAATAGATGACATGGTACCTATAATAGATGTCAATATTCAAAATGATACAAATGATGTACTCTAAATACTTTGATTTGTTCGAGTTTGATGTATGCGGAAGCACACAAAAAGCACAAGGAAGAAGAAGAAGCTTGAAGCACAACACACAATATTGAATGTATTACTAAGTGAATGTACAAAGATAAAATGATCCATTAGGGTTATAGGCCTATATACAAGCTGGCAAAAAAAACCTCCTAAAGAGAGAAAAAAGTGCCTTGATAGTCCTATTGTGTTCACACACATCACTACCAAAATATATCAACAAATCCCCCCTCGGAGTGATGCAGTGAACAAGGAGCTAGCACTCATGTGAAAGGAAGTGCCAAGCTATGTGGAATCAATCCACAAAAGGAAGCCCAAAGCTTTGTGACAAGCATATGCCAAACTGATCTCTCCAGCAAAGAACCTCTCCCTGATATAATGATGATGCACCTCAATGTGCTTAGTGCGAGCATGGAACACATGGTTCCTCGTAACTGCCAATGCACTCTGACTATTAGTGAAGATGGTGGTGGTAGAAGTCTAACCAACACCCAAATCAACCATAAGGCATTTGAGCCACACATACTCAACAATCACTGTGAAAGCCGCCCTATACTCAGCCTCACAACTAAAAGTTGCCACAGTAGGCTACTTCTTGCTCAAACAAGATATGCATGAGCTACCAAGCATGAAGCAAAAACCATTGGTGACACATGAGTGTCATAACAACTAGCCTAGTCAGAGTCAGAAAAAGCATGTCAATTTGATGGTAGTAATCCCTGTTATGTTTTTAAACTTGTAAACATCACAATGAAACATGATGAGACCTCCCAAGATCTTCAAAAGATCAAACAAATATTTCCAAACTTCAGAAATCAAACTTTCCTCCAAACTTTCAAGAAAACAGGGGTGACTGTAGAAAAATAACCACCAAAAACTCTCTAAGTAGAATTTGTCAAAACTAATCATATATTCTAGAAGTAAACTCTGAGTACCATGATTTAGAAACAAAAAACATAAAAAAGGTGGAATATAGCTCCCAAACGAATGGTTTGAAGTCAAGGTATGCGGAGGCCTGCAATACCAAGGTATGACTAACTGTCTGAGTTGAAAACTGATGTACAAAAGCAAGCAAACTCAAAGATCTATGCAAATATATAGAAAGTATGAGAGCTAAGGAAACTCTTACAAGTAAGATCACTCAAAAAGACCTCATAATGAATGAGATATGAAAGTTTGAAGAGAGGTATGTCTCTGATGAGACACCAGATAGACACAAGAAAGAAGATCTGCAAAAATGCCTACTTGTGCGGGGTTTTCTCATTACTTTTTGTACAAAAACTGATCTACTTATATAGTACAAGTTGTAAGCTTTGCAAGCATCAAGAATCATTCAATTTGGCCACCTACACTAAGCGAACCACTCTTTTTATTGAGAGGTTGTCAACATAAGCACCTTCCTTGTCTAAAAATAGACACCTCTCCTTTCCTTCTTACTTTTATAGTTCCAACATGTTGAATATCAATATCTTCATTCACCACCTTCTCTCGGATATAGTGATAGTGTACTTCAATGTGGTTTGTTCTTGCATGGTAGACTGGATTAGGCGCGACCTGTAACGAACTTACATTATCTCCGAAGAGTAGTGGACGTGTTGTAGATAGATTCATATCTTCATAAAGCTTCAAATACCACATAATCTCACATGTTGCATTTTTAAGGCTTCTATATTCAGCTTCTGTGCTCCGAAGAGTAGTGGACGTGTTGTAGATAGATTCATATATTCATAAAGCTTCAAATACCACATAATCTCACATGTTGCATTTTTAAGGCTTCTATATTCAGCTTCTGTCATCCTTATTTCTAGCCCAATCTGCATCATTGTATGCTTTCAAATCCATACCTTTGTGATATTTATAGCCCAAACCTTCATTTAATGTACCCTTCAAATATCTCAAGACCATGCTTCTTTAAAAGTTTTTGGTTCTTGCTCCTCAAGAAGTTTTGCCATATAAGCTTCATGAGAAAATCTTTGCGGTTGCCTTCTTTCTCTTACTGGATACCTTGATTGACTTCTTCTCCTACCATGCTTTTCTTGCCTTTGAGTTTGAGTTCTTCTTGATGTAGAACCTTCACTTTCTTCTTCTTATGACTCAATTTCCTTTGAAATCAAATCAAGAATTTTCCTCAACTTTTGATTGGGGGGAGTTATCTCTTCATGTGTAATTTGACTTTCTAGTGAGCTTGGAGAACTTGTTTTGCTTCTACTCTTCGGTTGACGATGAAAGGCAATCCGAATGCCTTATCATTTGAGGAGTTAGTCTTTGTTTTGTTGCAGGAAGATCAGTCCAGGCAGAACAGGTCCATTATGCGTGTTGCAGATCAAGCTTTCCTGGCTAGTCAGAAGGGCAAAGGAAAATGGAGCTCTTCTACTAGTAAGCAGAAATCTGCAAATGCTGCACATTCAAAGAACCAAGATAAAGATGAGAAGAAATAAAAAAAGCAGAAATTGTTTTGCAAGTACTGTAAAGGGAACGATCATATCATAAAGAACTGTCCAAAACAAGCTGCAAAAGAGGCAAAGAAAAAGGAGGCTGGAATGGTTATTGGAGAAGCCTCTACACCAAAAAGAGAGTCTGCTAATCTTGTGCAGGAAGAAGAATGGGTGTTTACTACTGTTTGCAGTTTTGACCCATCTTCTCATGAGCAGTGCATGTCTGCAGTGGACTCAGATGTTTGGTACTTTGACAGTGGGGCGACCAAACATATTACCTCGCACTGCAGTTTCTTCTCTTCACTCGAGCCTGCCCCTACAGGGAATACTATCACATGCGCCAACAACTCCTCTTATCCTGTTATGGGAATTGGTAAGATCATTCTGACTACTGCTGATGGTAGTTCTTTCACCTTGTCAGATGCTTTATTTGTGCTAGGGATCAAGAAGAATCTGTTATCAGTTTCTGCATTAGCCAAGATTGGCTTGGTTGTGAAATTTGTTGATGACAGATGTACAGTTCATGATCTGTCAAATGGTGATGTTATTATTGCTTCTGGCATTTTATGTCGTGGGTTGTATAAGCTCATAGACTATGAAAGATCTGTGAATGATTTGGCATGTGCAGTTCATGATTCTCAAGCTATGTCAGATGCAAAGCTTTGGCATGCACACTTTGGTCATCTAAATTTTGCTAGTTTGCTATGCCTGCAGAAATCTGATATGGTGTCTTCTTTGCCCAAGCTTGAGGCACCTGGAAAACATGTATGTGAAGGCTGTATTTTGGGCAAAATGCAGCATTCCTCCTTTCCAAAAGATGGTTCAGTTCGGGCTATGCAGAAATTGCAGCTTGTACATAGTGATGTCTGTGGTCCTATGCAGACACCCTCTTTTGGGAATTACCTTTACTTCGTGACTTTCATTGATGATTTTTCCAGGCATGCATGGGTATATCCACTCAAAGCAAAGTCCGAAGTGTTCATGTGCTTTAAACAGTTTTTGGTTTTGGCTGAAAATCTGTCAGCATGTAAAATGGGCACCCTCCGTTCTGATCGAGGGGGGGAATATATGTCTTCTGATTTTAATGCATTTCTGGTTGAACGTGGGATAAAACACCAGTGTACAGTGCCGTATACACCTCAACAGAATGGAGTTGCTGAACGAAAGAACAGGTCACTCATGGAGATGGCGAGGTGCATGGTCAAGAGTCAAGCTTTACCACATAGTTTTTGGCTTGAGGCTGTCATGTGTGCAGCATATGTACCGAACAAGTGTCCCACTAAAGCGCTGCAGTCTATCACTCCATATGAGGCTTGGCATGAGCACAAGCCATCTGTTGCTCATCTGCGTGTTTTTGGTTGTTTTGCATATGCATTAGTGCCTGAACAACATCACATAAAATTGGATGATAAGGCAGTAAAATGTATTTTTGTTGGGTACAGTTCTGAAAGTAAAGGCTATCGTCTTTATCATCCACAGACTAAACGCATTCTGGTTAGCCGTGATGTTGTCTTTGTGGAAGATGCTATTCACCCATTGCTTTCATGTACTAAGGAGACATCTGTTAGCTCCAAAGACATGTATGATACGTTGATGCCTCTTTTTACAGGTGGACAGTCTAGTGCTGGTCCTAATGAGGCAAATTCTCAGCCTTTGCAGGTTTGATATGATGATGTAGATCATTCCATTTTTGATGCAGATTTACATGATGCACTTGTTGATGAGAGAGCTGATATTGAACAGGCAAAAACTATGCCAAAATGGTTGGTGCAGACTGTAACATAATCCTAGTAGGATATGGTTGAACTACACCCTAAGAGAGAGGATTAGGAAGTAATCCTCAACCATGGCTTTTGGGGCAAGTGGTTAGCCCATCACATTCCTAACCAAGAGGTTGTGAGTTCAATTCCTTGCATTGGTATCAGAGCCTAGGAAGTAGGCTTGGGCAAGGTGGAATGATGCAATGGCCTCTAAATAAGGCACTTGGGCATCCTCTATGTGAAAGGGTAGGAATTGTGGAAGGCGCGCGCGTCGACTTCAAGGATGGACCTAACATAGATTGGGGTGTATCTCTCAATCCGTAGGTCGGATTGAGGCGTGTAATATACCGTTGGAAAGCTCTCGGAACGAACTTTCCAATGAGCTAGGTTGCAAGTGTGAATTCCTTGGGAATCCTTGGGTGGCACTTGATTGAGTGTTCAAGATACCAAGCATGGGTGAGAACAAGGTTCAAGACTGAGGTTGAGAACAAGGGCTCGAGACACCAAGGTTGCGAACAAGAAGGTTCAAGACACCAAGGTTGAGAGCAAGGGTTCAAGAGACCAAGGTTGCGAACAAGGTTCAAGAAACTGTGCGAGGTTGAGGAACATCAATTCAAGGGCACCTAGGGAGTTCAAGGGACTGATCACCGAGGCTAGAGGGATACAAGAGTAGATCCTTGAGGACAATGATCGACCAAGGGGGGAAGAATGTAACATAATCCTAGTAGGATATGGTTGAACTACACCCTAAGAGAGAGGATTAGGAAGTAATCCTCAACCATGGCTTTTGGGGCAAGTGGTTAGCCCATCACATTCCTAACCAAGAGGTTGTGAGTTCAATTCCTTACACAGACTTTGCGTGACAGCAAATTAGATGCACCGTTGTCATATCGTACTCATTCAGGCTCTCATAGTGCCTCGTTTGCATCAGATTGCTATGCTATGGCTGCGTCTAGTCTCTGTGATGAGAATGAGCCTGTTTCTTTTGATGAAGCACAGAATTCTGAAAATTGGATGGCTGCTATGCAATCTGAATATGATGCTATAATGAAGAATGGTACTTGGTCTTTATGTGACTTGCCTCCTGGCAAGAAGGCCACTGGCACTAAGTGGGTATACAAGCTGAAGCGTAAACCTGATGGTATAGTGGACAGGTATAAGGCTAGGCTTGTTGCAAAGGGTTATGCACAGGAAAGAGGCATTGATTTTGATGAGACCTTTGCACCTACATGCCATATGACTACTGTTCGGAGCATTTGTGCACTTGCAGCCCATCATGGTTGGAATGTACATCAGTTGGACATTAAAATAGCATTTCTGAATAGTGACTTACATGAAGAAGTGTATGTTTTTCAGCCCCGTGGCTTTGTGCAGAAAGGGCATGAAAACCAGGTGTGCAGGTTAAAGAAGGCATTATATGGTTTAAAGCAAGCACCACGTGCTTGGTATGAGAAAATACATGCCTATCTGGTTGCACATGGTTTTGAGAACAGTCCAATCGAAAGCACCTTATATGTTAAGCGTGTTAATGATGTGCTTCTGATCATTGTTGTCTATGTTGATGACATGCTGCTCACTGGTCCTATTGAGAAGCATATTGCTGATTTCAAGGCTGATTTGCATGCCTCATATGAGATGTCTGATTTGGGGCATTTGCATCACTATTTGGGCATTCAGTTTATGCAAGTTGATGGTGGAATGGCTTTGTGTCAAACGAAATATATTGACACATTATTGCAGCGTTTTGGCCTTGAAGACTGTAAGCCTATTGCCACTCCTATGGAGACAGGTTTACGATTGAGTCTTCATGATGCTCGAGATGCATTTGATGCTGTTCTCTATCAGCAGGCTATTGGATGCTTGATATTTATGCATTACTCGACCAGATATTCAGTTTGCTGTCTCACAGATGAGCAGGTTTATGCATTGCTCAGGAGTCACGCATTGGAAGGTGGTTAAGTGCATCTTTCACTACTTGAGTGGTACTCGGCTACTTGGGTTGTTTTATCCCAAGGGGGGATCACTACCACCAAATTTGCATGCTTTTTCTGACTCAGATTGGGCTGGTTGCTATGACACTCGTGTGTCCACCAGTGGTTTTTTCTTCATGCTTGGTAGCTCATGTATATCTTGGTTGAGCAAGAAGCAGCCTACTGTGGCCACTTCCAGTTGTGAGGCTGAGTATAGGGCAGCTTTCACAGCGACTGTTGAGTGTGTGTGGCTCAGACGCCTTATGGCTGATTTGGGTGTTGGCCAATCTTCTGCCACCACCATCTTCATTGACAGTCAGAGTGCATTGGCAGTTGAGAGGAACCCTGTGTTCCATGCTCGCACTAAGCACATTGAGGTGCATTATCACTATGTTAGGGAGAGGTTCTCTGTTGGGGAGATCAGCTTGGCATATGTGCCCACGTAGGAGAACATTGCAGACCTTTTCACGAAGGCTCTGCCTAGGGAGAAGTTTGAAGCTTTCCGCAAAGCTTTGGGCTTACTTCCTTTTGTGGAGTGATTTCCACATAGCTTGGCACTTCCTTATACATGAGTGCCAGCTCCTTGTTCACCGCATGACTCCCAGGGGGGATTTGTTGATATATTTAGGTAGTGATGTGTGTGAACACACTAGGACCGCCAGGGCACTTTTTTCCCTCTTTAGGAGGTTTTTTTTCCCTGGCTTGTATATATGCCTATTGCCCTAATGGGCTACTTATCTTTGTACATTCTCTAGTAATACATTCAGTATTGTGTTTTTGTGATCCAAGCTTCTTTTTCTTCCTTGTGCTGTTTGCATGCTTCTGCAGACGTCTAACTCCAACAATGCTTCCAAAAATTTTGAGTACATGATTTTGAGTAGGTGGTAACCTTTTCATCACATAAACTGCCATATTGCATGCTTTAGCCCAAAAAGTGAGTGGTAAGTCCTTTTCATTTAACATGCACCTACCCATCTCTAAGATAGACATGTTTCTTCTTTTGGGCCACACCATTTTGTTGAGGTGTGTATCTATTTGTAGTCTCCTTTTTAATTCCTTCTTCCTCCAAAAATTCAAGAAACTGATTAGAAAAATATTCATCTCCTCCATCTGATCTCAACCTTCTTATGCTTTGACCTGTTTGCTTTTCAACCAATGATTTAAACTTCTTGAACATATCAAACACTTCGGACTTGTATTTCATAAAATAAATGAATGTAAATTTTGAGAAGTCATCAACAAATGTTATAAAGTACTTGCTACCTGCCATGGACTCTTCTTGAGATGGACCCCATACATCAGTATGAATCAAGTCCAAAATACCTCTGCTTTGCAATCCTACTTTTGAAAAAGGACTTCGTACCTGTTTTCCAAACTGACATGCCTCAGAAACAAAATCCAAATCATGCTTAGGTAGTTGTGGTAAACCTTCAACCAATGATTTCTTTGCAATATCCTTTAACCTTCCAGCACTGATGTGTCCTAATCTTTTATGCCATAAATCCAATTGACTTACTTGAGTCCCATTAACCATTGTCTAACATGCATAATCTGGCACTTCAACTTCATAAGTATATAATTTGTTTAACTTTTGTCCTTTTATAACAAAACTCTCATCCTTCTTCTGATAAGCCTGCCACTGATTATTGTCAAAATCGACCTTCACTCCATTGTCATCCATCTATCCAAGTGAAATCAAATTTCTTGTAATAGTAGGCACAAACAAAACATCTCTAAGAGTTACATGTTCATTAACTGGACAATCACCAATGTAGACTACTTCATGCTCAGTACTATCTCCTGTAGCAACTGTGACTCTTGAATCTGGCTTGTATAAGTTCACAAACATGTTCATGTTATGACTCATGTGGTTTGAGCAACCACTATCTACATACCAAGTTTTGTTGTTTACCTTCCTCTTATGTATCTCTGTATGCATAGCCATAAGGATGTTTTCATTATGTGTCTGAGCCTCCTCTTGCACTATGTTGTTGTTTTGATGCATGTGATCTTGGCCTCTTCCTCTTTGTCGTCCTCTAAAACCACCTCTTCTATTTGGGTTGGAGAAGCAATCCCTTGCATAATGACCAACTTTACCAAAATAATGGCAAGTAAAGTTACCTTGTTGATTTGGTTGAGTCTGTTGACTTTGTTGTGTTGTTCTTCCTCCTCTAGTAGCATTAAAGCTTCCTCTTCCTCTTGCATTATTGTTGAATCTTCCTCCTCCTCTCCAATTTCCTCTACCTCTTGCTCTATTTGATGAAGTATAAAGAGCTTGTCCTTGACTACCTCTTTGCGAATGATAAGAGTTCCTACCTTCTATGTTGATTTCTTCATGAGCGTTTGTAAATCTTCAAAGGATGGTAGATTCTCTCGAGTCATCATAGATGTAATGAAAGACTTCCAACTTTCATCTTCTCTCAAGCCATTTAACATGCTATTAAACTTTATATCCTCACTAGGAGATGCATCAATAGAGGCTAATGCTTCAATAAGAGATTTTACCTCAAGAACATAATCATTAACTGATTGTCGTGGCTTCTTTTTTACTCTTGTCAGCTCAGCAATAAGTTGTGTTTGCCTTGCTCTGTTGGTAGTTGCAAATAACCTTTCTAGAGACTCCCAAGCCTCTCTACTAGTATTCAAACCTCTTATATGCCCAAGCATAGTATTTGAAACTGTTTGTGATATAATAAACAGAACTCTTTTGTCTCTTTCAATCCATTCTTGCTCTCTTGCTCGATCTGCTTGTGTAGGAGCTTCTGGTAATATCGGCTTCACTTCTTACCTCTTATCAATCCCCAAAGACCTTTAGACATGAGATAAGACTCCATTCTAAATTGCCACATGGGATAGTTTCTCCCATCTATTAACGTATCAATTGATGCACTCAAATCTGCCATGTTGAATTGTTATAAACAAAGAAGAAAATTCAATAAGCTTTATGAAAGATCTGATAAAAAAACAAAATTAAAACAAAAGCTATCATACCACAATGTTATGTTTACAAACTTGTAAACATCAAAGTACACAACGAAACATGATGAGACCTCCCAAGATCTTCAAAAGATTAAACAAATATTTCCAAACTTTAGAAATCAAACTTCCCTCCAAACTTTCAAGAAAACAGAAATGGGTGACTATAAAAAAATAACCACCAGAAACATTTTGAGCATAATTTCTCAAAACTAATCACATATTCTGAAAGTACACTTTGAGTAACATGCTAGAAACAAAAAACCTAAAAAAAGGTGGAGTATAACTCCCAAAAAAATAGTTTAAAGTCAAGGTATGCAGAGGCCTACAATAGCAAGGTATGACTAACTGTTCGAATTGAAAACTGATGTACAACAGTAAGACAACTAAACAATCTATGCAAAATTTTGATATAAATAGAAAGTATTAGAGATAAGGAAACTCCTCCAAGTGAAATCACTCAAAAAGGCCCCATAACGACGACTGAGATATGAAAGTTTGAAGAGAGGTATGTCTCTAATGAGATATCGAATAGACATAAGAAAGAAGATATGCAAAAATGCCTACTTGCACGGGGTTTTCTCATTACATTTTGTACAAAACCTGATCTAATTATATAGTACAAGTTGTAAGCTTCACAACACAACAAGAAGCATTCAATTTGGCCACCTACAATAAGAGAACCACTCTTTTTATTGAGAGGCTATCAATAGAAGCACCTTGTCTAAAAATAGACACCTCTCCTTTCCTTCTTACTTTTATCTACTTTTATCTACTTTTACTCTGAATTTGGAGATGTGAGTGCCTCCACATGTTATTTATAACAAATAATAAACTCCATAAGCCTAAAAAATAATACTTTAGAGCTTGTTCTTATGTAACAATCCCCCCTTGGGATAAAACATCCAAGTAGTCGGGTACCACTCAAGTAGCAAAAAAATGTGCTTAACCGCCTACCAATGCTTGAAACCTAGGCAATGCATAAACCTACTCATCTATGAGACAACAAATTGAATATCATGCCAAGTTATGCATAAGTAAATTAAGCATCTAACAACCTGTTGATAGACAACATCATCAAATGCATCTCCAACATCATGAAGACTCATTCGTAAACCTATCTCCATAAAAGTGGCAATAGGTTTGCATTCTTCAAGGCCAAAATGCTGCAATAATGTGTCAATATATTTTTTTTGACACAAAGATATTCCTCCATCAACTTGCATAAATCTGACATCTCAAAAGAGGCATGCAAATAAGCCTTAAAATCAGCAATATGCTTCTCATTAGGACTAATGAGCAACATGTCATCAACATAAATAACAATGATTAGAAGTACATGATCAACATGCTTAACATATAAGGTGCTCTTAGTTGGACTATTCTCAACACCATGTGCAATCACGTAGGCATTTATCTTTTCATACCAATCATGTGGTGCTTGCTTCAAACCATATAATGCCTTTTTCAACATGCACACTTTGTTTTCATGCCCTTTCTGCACAAAACCATGGGGCTTAAAAACATACACTTCTTCATGTAAGTCACCATCCAAAAATGCAATTTTAATGTCCATCTAATGTACATTCCAATCATGATGAGATGCAAGTGCAAAAATGCTATGAGTAGTAGTCATTCACCATGTGAGAGCAAAGGTCGGTCTCATCAAAATCAATGCCTCTTTCTTGAGCATAACCTTTTGCTACAAGCCTAGCCTTGTACCTGTCAACTGTCCCATCAGACTTACACTTCAGCTTGTATACCCACTTAGTGCCAATGGCCTTCTTGCCAGGAGGCAAATCACATAAAGACCAAGTACCATTCTTCATAATAGCATCATATTCTGATTGTTGGAGATAGACGTCTGCGGAAGCACGCGAACAACACAAGGAAGAAGAAGAAGCTTGGAGCACAAACACACAATACTGAATGTATTACTAGAGAATGTACAAAGATAAGTAGCCCATTAGGGCAATAGGCGTATGTACAAGCCGAGGGAAAAAAACCTCCTAAAGAGGGAAAAAAGTGCCCCGGCGATCCTAGAGTGTTCACACACATCACTACCTAAATATATCAACAAATCCCCCCTGGGAGTGATGCGGTGAACAAGGAGTTGGCACTCATGTATAAGGAAGTGCCAAGCTATGTGGAAATCACTCCACAAAAGGAAGTAAGCCCAAAGCTTTGCGGAAAGCTTCAAACTTCTCCTTAGGCAGAGCCTTCGTGAAAAGGTCTGCAATGTTCTCCTGCGTGGGCACATATGCCAAGTTGATCTCCCCAGCAGAGAACCTCTCCCTGACATAGTGATAATGCACCTAAATGTGCTTAGTGCGAGCATGGAACACAGGTTCCTCGCAACTGCCAATGCGCTTTGACTGTCAGTGAAGATGGTGGTGGCAGAAGACTGGCCAACACCCAAATCATCCATAAGGCGTCTGAGCCACACACACCCAACAGTCGCTATGAAAGCTACCCTATACTCAGCCTCACAACTGGAAGTGGCCACAGTAGGCTGCTTCTTGCTCAACCAAGATATACATGAGCTACCAAGCATGAAGCAAAAACCATTGGTGGACACACGAGTGTCATAGCAACCAGCCCAATCTGAGTCAGAAAAAGCATGCAAATCTGGTGGTAGTGATCCCCCCTTGGGATAAAACAACCCAAGTAGCCGAGTACCACTCAAGTAGCGAAAGATGCGCTTAACCGCTTTCCAATGCGTGACTCCTGGGCAATGCATAAACCTGCTCATCTGTGAGACAGAAAACTGAATATCTGGCCGAGTAATGCATAAGTAAATCAAGCATCCAACAGCTTGCTGATAGAGAACAGCATCAAATGCATCTCCAGCATCATGAAGACTCAATCGTAAACCTGTCTCCATAGGAGTGGAAATAGGCTTACAGTCTTCAAGGCCAAAATGCTACAATAATGTGTCAATATATTTCGTTTGACACAAAGCCATTCCACCATCAACGTGCATAAACTGAATGCCCAAATAGTGATGCAAATGCCCCAAATCAGACATCTTAAATGAGGCATGCAAATCAGCCTTAAAATCAGCAATATGTGTCTCAATAGGACCAGTGAGCAGCATGTCATCAACATAGACAACAATGATCAGAAGCACATCATTAGCACGTTTAACATATAAGGTGCTTTCAATTGGACTGTTCTCAAAACCATGTGCAATCAGATAGGCATGTATCTTCTCATACCAAGCACGTGGTGCTTGCTTTAAACCATATAATGCCTTCTTTAACCTGCAAACCTGGTTTTCATGCCCTTTCTGCACAAAGCCACGGGGCTGAAAAACATACACTTCTTCATGCAAGTCACCATTCAGAAATGCTGTTTTAATGTCCAACTGATGTACATTCCAACCATGATGGTCTGCAAGTGCACAAATGCTCCGAACAGTAGTCATACGACATGTAGGTGCAAAGGTCTCATCAAAATCAATGCCTCTTTCCTGTGCATAACCCTTTGCAACAAGCCTAGCCTTATACCTGTCAACTGTACCATCAGGTTTATGCTTCAGCTTGTATACCCACTTAGTGCCAATGGCCTTCTTGCCAGGAGGCAAGTCACATAAAGACCATGTACCATTCTTCATTATAGCATCATATTCAGATTGCATAGCAGCCATCCAATTTTTTGAATTTTGTGCTTCATCAAAAGAAACAGGCTCATTCTCATCACAGAGACTAGATGCAGCCATAGCATAGCAATCTCATGCAAAGGAGGCACTATGAGAGCCTGAACGAGTACGATATGACAAAGGTGCATCTAATTTGCTGTCACGCAAAGTCTGCACCAGCCATTTTGGCATAGTTTTTGCCTGCTCAATATCAGCTCTCTCATCAACAAGTGCATCATGTAAATCTGCATCAGAAATGGAATGATCTGCATCATCATATGAAAACCTGCAAAGGCTGAGAAGTTGCCTCATTAGGACCAGCACTAGCCTGTCCACCTGTAAAAAGAGGCATCAAAGTATCATACATGTCTTTGGAGCTAACAGATGTCTCCTTAGTACATGAAAGCAATGGCTGAATAGCATCTTCCACAAAGACAACATCACGGCTAACCAGAATGCGTTTAGTCTGTGGATGATATAGACGATAGCCTTTACTTTCAGAACTGTACCCAACAAAAATACATTTTACTGCCTTATCATCCAATTTTCTGCGATGTTGTTCAGGCACTAATGCATATGCCAAACAACCAAAAACACGTAGATGAGCAACAGATGGTTTGCAGTCATGCCAAGCCTCATATGGAGTGATAGACTGCAACGCTTTAGTGGGACACCTGTTCAGTACATATGCTGCACACATGACAGCCTCAAGCCAGAAACTATGTGGTAAAGCCTGACTTTTGACCATGCACCTCGCCATCTCCATGAGTGACCTGTTCTTTCGTTCAGCAACTCCATTCTGTTGAGGTGTATACGGCACTGTACACTGGTGTTTTATCCCACGTTCAGCCAGAAATGCATTAAAATCTGAAGACATATATTCCCCCCCTCGATCAGAACGGAGGGTGCCCATTTTACATGCTGACAGATTTTCAGCCAAAACCAAAAATTGTTTGAAGCACATGAACACTTCGGACTTTGCTTTGAGTGGATATACCCATGCATGCCTGGAAAAATCATCAATGAAAGTCACGAAGTAAAGGTAATTTCCAAAAGAGTGTGTCTGCATAGGACCACAAACATCACTATGTATAAGCTGCAATTTCTGCGTAGCCCGAACTGAACCATCTTTTGGAAAGGAAGAACGCTGCATTTTGCCCAAAATACAGCCTTCACAAACATGTTTTTCAGGTGCCTCAAGTTTGGGCAAAGAGGACACCATTTCAGATTTCTGCAGGCGTAACAAACTAGCAAAATTCAGATGACCAAAGCGTGCATGCCAAAGCTTTGCATCTGACATAGCCTGAGAATCATGAACTGCACATGCCGAATCATTCACAGATCTTTCATAGTCTATGAGCTTATACAGCCCACGACATAAAATGCCAGAAGCAATAATCACATCACCATTTGAGAGATCATGGACTGTACACCTGTCATCAATGAATTTCACAACCAAGCCAATCTTGGCTAATGCAGAAACTGATAACAGGTTCTTTTTGATCCCTGGCACAAATAAAGCATCTGACAAAGTGAAAGAACTACCATCAGCAGTAGTCAGAATGATCTTACCAACTCCCATAACAGGATAAGAGGAGTTATTGGCGCAGGTGACAGTATTCCCTGTAGGGGCAGGCTCGAGTGAAGAGAAGAAACTGCGCTGCGAGGTAATATGTTTGGTCGCCCCACTGTCAAAGTACCAAACATCTGAGTCTACTGCAGACATGCACTGATCATGAGAAGATGGGTCAAAACTACAGACAGTAGTAAACGCCCATTGTTCTTCCTGCACAAGATTTGCAGACTCTGTTTTTGGTGTAGAGGCCTCTGTAACAACCATTCTAGCCTCTTTCTTCTTTGCCTCTTTAGCAGCCAGTTTTGGACAGTTCTTTGTAATATGACCATTTCCTTTACAGTACTTGCAGAACAATTTCTGCTTTTCTGATTTCTTCTCATCTTTATCTTGGTTCTTTGATTGTGTAGCATTTGCAGATTTCTGCTTACTAGTAGAAGAGCTCCATTTTCCTTTGCCCTTCTGACTAGCCAGGAAAGCTTGATCTGCAACACGCATAATGGACCTGTTCTGCCTGGACTGATCTTCCTGCAACAGAACAGAGACTGATTCCTCAAATGACAAGGCATTCGGATTGCCTTTCATCATCAACCGAAGAGTAGAGGCAAAACTCTGATATGAATCAGGAAGACCATTGAGAACGGTCTGCACAAGTGAGCTATCTGGTATAACCTCATCAGCAGAAATCAATTGTTCCTTCAGGTCTTTGATCTTTGTAAGAAAACTGTCCATAGAATCACCTTCATTCATGTGCTCACTCTCCAACTGTTTTCGGAGGTAAGCAACACGAGCCTCATTCCTAGCCTGGTACAAAGTGGTAAGTGTATCCCAAGCATCCTTTGCTGTTCTGCAAGAGCGAATGTGAGGAATAATGGCACGTTTGACAGACAAAGCTATCAATGCATGTGCCTGGGCATCTCTGCCATCCCAACAAATCTGCTTTGTAGTAGGCGCAACAGAAACAGCAGCACGAATAGGAATCTGCGGAATATCATCTTCGACACCATCTTCATCAGCCCCAGCACCTGTATTTGTAGTACCTGTCGTTACAGGTGTAACAGGACGTCTTTCAACACCCTGCACAATGTTCCACAATCCTTTTGCAACCAGTACATGTCGCATCACATAAGCCCATAATGGGTAGTTGGTACCATCCAACTTATCCTCAACAGCCAACATACGGAATACATCACTGCTTTCAGCCATGGCTGGTGACTAAAATACCTTGATGCAGAAAATTGACTGTATCTCAAAAAGTTGAATAGAACTACCCAGACGAGTTCTGCTAGACCTGTAGCAGACTTCGAGACGCTTAAACTGGCGAACAGAAACTGGTATATACCTTTGGCACAAAAGGACGAAATAGCCTGCACAAGCGCTGCGATAGTGCGTTCGGAGGCCGAAACGAGCTCAGATTGCAATTTCGGCACCACACAACAAAGCTGTTTTGATCTTGGAAACACCCTGAGTATGCTCACCAAATTTCGTGCGAATCTGAGACTGCCAACGGAGGAGTGTCGACGGCGCCCTAGAAGAAGCGACGACCTGCTCTGATACCAATTGTTAGAGATAGACGTCTGCGGAAGCACGCGAACAGCACAAGGAAGAAGAAGAAGCTTGGAGCACAAACACACAATACTGAATGTATTACTAGAGAATGTACAAAGATAAGTAGCCCATTAGGGCAATAGGCGTATGTACAAGCCGGGGGAAAAAAACCTCCTAAAGAGGGAAAAAAGTGCCCCGACGGTCCTAGAGTGTTCACACACATCACTACCTAAATATATCAACACTGATTGCATGGCATCCATCCAATTTTTTGAATTTTGTGCTTCATCAAACAAAATAGGTTCATTCTCATCACAAAGACTAGAGGTAGCCATACCATAGCAATGTGATGCAAAAGAAGAACTATAAGAGCTTGAATGAGTACGATATGATAGAGGTGCACCTAATGCTATCTTGCAAAGTCTACACCAGCCATTTAGGCATAGTCTTTGCCTCCTCTATATCAATTCTCTCATCAACAAGTGCATCATGTAAATCTGCATCAGAGATGGAATGATATGCATCATCATGTGAAACCTATAAAGGCTGAGAAATTTCCGCATTTGGACCATCACTAGACTCTCCACCTATAAAGAGAGGCATCTAAGTGCCATACACATCTTTGGTCGATTCTCAAAATGTTCATCATGTAGCTGGAGAAAAGAGTATTGATCTTTGGACTCATGGTTCAATATATCCTCGTGATCCAATATCTTCTTATCATCCAACATTCCATAACCTCTCAACTTTACTTCAATTCATTGGTGTGGGTGAAGCTGGACTATTAGGTTACTGCAAGCGATTATCTACACATTCACATGCTATTACTAAATATTGGTTCCAACAATATCAACTCCATCATGTGAGGGTGCTCACTTTAGAAAGCATAATCATATCTTTACAAAAACAACTTGCAAATTTTGAACAGGATATGGAAGCAAAGGAAAGCACAATTGCATAGTTAAATGCCAATCTCCAGCAACTGAAAGAGAGTCTACTTGGTATGAGATATAGGAAAAGAGCATTATCATTCTTTGAAGCTCTTTGCGTAGGTGGTGGAGCACATAAACAATATATTTATGCAACAAGGTGAGTGTTTGTTTTACTTTTATATGTTCTAATGAAGGTTTGAAATCGAATCTTTCATTATGTAGGTCATTTATTCAAGACATAAGTGCTTCATAAACAACACAAGATCATTTTAAGCTGATGAATAGTTGTATAAACAATAATAGACACACCCATAGGAAAGTGCATTAGAGTTTTTGTTCAAGCTAAGTTCTCAGAGAAGTTAAAGAACCTTATCAAAGTGCAAGATGTGTAGACAATATGTGACAAAGCGGGCATCAGTAGAAATGGGTATACTGCAATGTACAACCTTATGAGGCAAGCCTTACAAGTACAAGGTGTTTCTCAAAGTATATTTCCATGCCTATATAAAGTGTCTATCAAGAAAAAGAATTCTAGTGTGGATGTGGTTCGTACTATTGGACAATATTTACTCATAGAAGACATTATGCCTACCTCGGTTTATCATTCAAATATTCCCAAGAACCATCTCCTTGTCATCTCCACAAATTTCCATGTTCAAATGACCTCTATATATAGAGGTATGGGCATGGGAATTTTCACCTACCCTTGCATCTTCTCTCACCTCTTGACCTTTCACTTCATCTCCTTTGTCTTTCCATTGCCAAATCACTCCATATGGATAAGGTCACACACTTTTTAAGTGTTCAATCTCTCTAATAATATTTTGGATTTTATTCAAGCCATAAATACATTTGTCATTTTAATTCAACACTCTACTCTAAGGTTATGAGTGTTCCCTTTATATTTTTAGGCTATAGCTTCATTTTGGGCTTACAACATATGCATAAAACATGAAGAGGTACATAATGAGAGGTGAGTATGTGTCAAGACTCATAATTGGAGCTTGTACATGTTCCATAATTTTCAACACACTCTCCAATAGCTAACCCCAAAAATGAGCTCTCTAGATCTTTTTATAGTTTTTCACTAGTTTTTTGCCCTGTCCAGACATAGTGTCCGATGTTGTTAAAAATTAGGTTCCAAGGCTTATTTGAGGGCTCAAACGAAGTCTAAAAATTATGAAAATTGGTAGGTAGATACTTCTAATACTCCTCAACCTCGAGAACTCCTCGGCTTGAACAAAATGGAGTTGCAAAAATATGAAATGATATTTACAATGGTTTTTAGTGATCAAAATCACAGTTTTTGTAGGGATTTCTTCTTGGAGCTCCATGTATGCTCCCTCTTCTTGTGTGTCCACTCTTTGATGCATTCTTTCACCTTGTGCTTGCCTTTGAGTGTCAACACCAAACAACCAAACATGAACATATGACCAACCATAGATTTATGTCCATTTTAAGCCTCATAAGGAATGATGGCTCTCAATGCTTTCGTAAAGCAATAATGGTACATCACATAGTTTGCACACATGATTGCTTTCATCCAAAACTTTTTAGGAAGATGCTTTCCTTGAACCATATGTAAGCCGCCGAAAAGGAACTCATATTTCTTGTAATTATATCCTAAAAAGACGCATGCAAGATGAAAAGGCGTAGCGTAACATTGTATCCTTTGACCAGATTAATGAAAGAATCACGTTAAGCAGAAGGTAGATTCGCCGGACTGTTTGTCTGGGCGAGGAGCCGGAAGCAATCGCTATTGTGGAACTCTGTGTAACTGAGTCTGTCTCGTTGATTAAGTTTAAGCATTAAGTGAAGTTAATTGAAGTATTAAGTAATTTGATTAATGTGGTAAGTGAAAGAGTTATACAGTAAACTTTCTGACATGAAAGTGCGTTATCGACGTATTCGAGTAGTATTGGAAGAGAATACGTTAGCGCTCAATTTAGTGAAGTCATATAATCTTAATCTGTAGTTTGGGAAAATACAAATAGGGCCTCTGTTTACAGACCCTTGACCATCCCAAGAACCCAGAGCGAATTAAACCTTAAACTGTAAAAAGGTTATAACATTTAACACTGGCGCTGTTTGTGGGAAATGGAGTAGTTGTTTGCACAGAAGGTTTTTTACCAAAATATGCTTCTTGAGGAGTCATCCCCTTCAGTGCTTTTGTGTAGCTTCGATTAGGATGTAGGCTATTGTATTGACTGATTCTGCCCAGAATGCAGGCATGTCTTGAGCCTTTAACATAAAGTGAGCCATTTCAACTACTTTCCTATTCCTATGCTCAACAATGCCATTTTGTTGAGGTGTATGAGCTATGTTAAGTTGCCTTTTCACACCATGTTCCTTACAATAATTATTGAATTCTGTTGACAAGAATTCACCTCCTCTATCTGTTCTAAATTTCTTCAATTTCTTTCCTAATTCATTTTCCAAATACTTATGCCACGTTTTAAATTTTTCAAAAGCATCATCCTTCTCTCGAATGAAATAAACCCACATCTTTCTATTATAATCATCTACTAATAGCAAAAAAGTAGAAAGATCCTCCTAAAGTAGGTGTAGACATTTTACCGTAGAGATCAACACCTACCAACTTTAGAGGAGCTTGAGATTGATTGATGGTATCTCGTGGAAATGCTTTTCGTTGTTGCTTGCCCATCATGCAAGCTTCACAAGGTTCCTGCAACTCTGGAAATGTAGGCAAATGAGCAACCATCCTTGTTCTTTGCATCTCCTTCAAAACTACAAATCCGAGATGCCCAAATCGTTGGTGCCATAACATGCTTACATCTTTATCTTCTGTAGTAATTAAGGCACTTAACTCATACAAGTTATCATGTCTTATGCCTTTTCCTACTACATTACCTAATGAATCCATGATTTTTACATCACTCTTATTGAAGTGAACTTCGAGTCCACAATCTGTTATTGTATAAACTGACAACAAATTTCTTTTAAGTGTAGGTACATAGAGAACATCAAATAAATTTTTCTCAACACATAGAGAAGTGATAAAAGAGATGGTTCCAGTTCCTTTAGCTGAACACTTGGAGTCATTTCCCACTGCTACATTGATGGATTCCCGCAGAGGCACTAGGGAACTATATCAATCCTTTTTATTGGTGGCGAGAAACTCCACTATCTAAAATCCATGGTGCATCAACACGAGCTTGATCGGATGTGCATACCTCTTCAATAGCTACTCATAGTTCCAACTATGTGTTGTTTGTAGACTCTATTCTTCCAAGATGAGTCTACGTCCCAATTTGCTCATTACCTTGCTTCTTTTTGCAATCCTTGATGGCATGGCCTTTCTTTTCACAATAGAAGCAACTTCTTGTGAACTTTTTCTTCTTTTGCTTCTTCTTTGATCCATCATAAGAGCCTTTTCCTTTTGCATTGGCTGAGAATGCAACATCACTTGTACTTTGTCAATTCTTCAACCACATCTCCTCTTCTAAAAGCATAGCACAAAACTTCCTCAAATGTAACGGGAGTTGGTCTCACCTGTGTTAAGGGTTGTTACTAATCCATCATAATTTGTTGGGAGAACATGCACGCATCTTTGAGCCAGCTCTTCTAGTGTTATAACAACACCAACTACAGCCAATTGATCTTGAAGATGTTTTATCCATTTGATAAACTCTTCAACCTTTTTAGAATCAGAATGCTTTTCATTTGCCAACTGATTTTCTAAAATCTATATCCTAGTCTGATTCTTGGTCTCATATTGATGAGCCAATATGCCCCAAACCTCATGTGCTTTAGTAGTATGTTGAACTAAAGTAAGCACAGAATCACTTACACTAGTGACAATTGCACATAATGCATCATCATTCCACCTCTTCCAAGCTTGTAGAAGATCTGGATATGGCTGAATCATCAATCTTGAATTTGCTTGGACAACTCTAGGTAGGGAGATACAAGGTAGAGGTATGCTGGCTCGATTCGATGTCTCAGGTAGTGCAGAAGTCATGTATATATAGGATAATGGGTAGCCTTCCACAGACGGCTATACATGGGCGGTAGAGCATGGGAGGCCACTGCCCTCGTAGTTGCCATACATGGCTTAGGTCAGTTAAACAGACCTAACAAATATAAATGATTTCTGACTTTGAGAGGGAATATTCCATGGAATATTCCCTTTATCGTCACGTCTTGGGTGCTGTCGCAAACCCCGACCAAGGGGCCCACTGGCCCCTTGGGACCCCCCAGCCAGGCGCTGCTCACTGTTGCCCCGGACCCCATAATTGGGGACCCTGGTAACTCTCTTTCCTTACAATACCTTACATGGTCCAGTATGACCTTCAGCCAACATACAAGTTGGGATTCCCATCAATTGGGTAATGCATGCTTGGCTTCTCCTCATAATGGGGGCCTTACAAAATGTGCATACAATCATGAGGGGTAGACATTGATCATATACTAACACATCATTCTTTGCATTTGAATTATTCTTAGCAATAGACATGTCAGATTCCTTCTTCTTTTCTTTGTGCTTGACAAGCTTTCTACGTGCACCAATAGTATCTCCTACCTTCCCGCAATATTTTCATCTCTTCTTCTTTTGCAAATCAGCATCGTTAGAGGAAAGAGTGGAAGAGGAAGGTTGAGGCTTTCGTTTTGATGAACCCAAAGCTGAACCATACTTGGTTTTTCCCTTTTTGTGAGATAGCAAGTGCTTGTGTTCCCTCAGACAAAACACTTCTATTCACTCTAGATTGCTCTTCTTGCAAAAGAAGAGACACAACCTCATCAAATGCATACATATTTGAATTCCCTTTTGAAACCAAATAGAGTATAGTGGAAAAGCTTTGAAAGTATTTTGGTAATCCTTTCAACAATTTAGAGAAAAGTGATGCATCCACAATAATCTCATCTAAGCTCTCTTGTCCCCCTAGCAAGGAGTTTCTAGAGAAATGCACATAGGTCTAAAAATTATTTCATTTTATTTGTTAGAATTTCCAATTAAAATAGATTCTTTTGGGCATTATTTTGAGCTATGTAATCTTGTTGCTCGCCAAATTTGAGGTGATGTGGAATTTTGTTGATTATTGTATTGATGCAATAAATTCTTTGGTCGAACTTTTGAGTCATGAAAAATGTACATGTGTTGTAGATATGATTTTCTATGTTTCTCTCATATGGATTATCCAACTGAAGTGAAAATTGGTAGAGTACTAAGTGCTGAATGGGGCTTTCAAATGAGCCAAATTTCATTGAATTTGAACTTCATGTAATTAGCCTATTGAAAGGTTTTTGGAAGGTATATGTCACTATTAGGACCTCCTTTACATAGAAAGGGTATCATTTTCTTGACATCGAGTTGGTTTTCATGACTGGGAGCTTAGTGGCCATCTTGTTAAAATAATGTTTGACACAGGATCTATGCACAATGTTTTTACTTATGTTATTAATTCTTTTTTGGTGAAGAAACTAAATTTGAATACTAGTCCATCTGAGTACACCTACAGAGTAAAGTTAGGAGATGAGACATGATTTGAGACCTGGGATTGATGAGTTGTCAGGTTTCCAGTCTAGATTTAGACTTATAAAGATGAGCTTGATTTCGAGATTGCCAAGTTGGGTAGATTTGATCTCGTTCTTAGCAAACATTGGCATGCAAGCAAGAAGACAATTATTCATTTTCAGACTCATGTGTATTGGTTTTATTATAATGATCACCACATCACCATCCTTGGAGAGCCTGATGTTCAAAATATAGATGGATGTCTACCTCGACAATGGTAAAAGGAGAGTGTAAGTATCTTTATTTCTTGTATTTTGAACATAAAGAATTACATCTTCAAACTATTTTGGAAGCTCAACTAGCTTCTAGGATGAAAACTAAATTTTAACACTTGTTTCTTTCAAAATTACCTACATGTCTTCTATTTGGAACAAAAAATTGAGCAAATGATCAAGCTAGTACCAGGAGCTCATCCATTGGCCAGATAGTCATATCCAATGAGTCTGCAAGAGGAGGCAGAAGTATGTCATACTATTCAGGAGTATCTTGATAAAGGAATTATCAAATCAAACTATTCACCTTTTGCGGTTACAATAAAGCACGTATATATGATGCCTTGCATCAATGATATTTTGGTTGCACTAGGAGATGTTATTTTATATACTAAGATAGACTTAAAAAGTAGTTATCATTAGATCAGAGTTAAGGATGATGATGTACATAAAATAGCTTTTTGTACTATATTTGGTGAATATGAGTATTTTGCAATGCTTTTTGGTTTAACTGATGCTCCAACTACTTTTATGATTCTCATGAATGATATTTTTCATCCTTTTATTGGTCAATTTGTAGTTGATTTAGTGGATGATATGTTGATTCATAGTTAAATTTTAAAAGAACATGAATGTCACTTACATACAATTTTTAAGATGTTGGATGACAATACTTGTACATCAACCCATAGAAGACACATCTATGTTTATCTAAGGTTGAGTACTTAGGACATATAATTTCCATATTTGAATTAGAATGGACCCACAAAAACTTTTTGTGATGCTTAGTTGGTCGATTCCTCAGAATGAGCATCAACTACAATCATTCTTAGGATTACTGGCCTTCTATAAAAAATTCATAACCACTATTCACCCATAGTTGCAGCTATGACATATTTGTTGTGGAATAACCAAAAGTTTGTGTGGGAGAATGCACAAAAACAAGCTTTTGATGCATTGAAACAAGTAGTTTCAAGTGCCCTATTTTTGTTAGTGGTAGATCCACAAAAACCTTTTAAGTTGGAAATTGATGCCAGTAGTATCACAATTGGTTCATTTTTTATTTAGGATGGAAAAATAGTTGCTTTTTAAATAAGAAACTTTCTACATATCAAAGAAACTATCCTATCCATGAACAAGAACTATATGCAATAGCTCATGCTTTGAAGATTTGAAGACACTATTTGTATCAGGCAAGTTTTAAAGTTTACATAGACTATCACACATTGAAGTATTTTTGTTCCTAGCCTAGTCTTCGGGAGACACACTAAAAGGCCCGAGTTGATGCAATAATTTCACATGGAAATTCTATATACAAAAGGCAAGAGCAATACAGTTGCAAATGCATTATCCAGATTAGTTTCATAGTTCTAGATAGTGATCTAATTCAAGAGATCAAAGATTCACAATTGATGATGACTACTATCATTCTATAATTAACAAGCTATCATAAAATAATGAGGATAAGGAATTCTCTAATTTTCAAATTGAGTAAGGTTTGCTCAAAAGAAAAGGAAATATTTTTGTGCTTAATTCCCAAGAAGGGAAGTTAAGAAAAGAAGTTATTTTCAAGAACCATGATGTACCTTGTGTGGGACATCCTCTTATTGAGAAAACTTTACAGTTAATTAGACACACTTTTTGGTGGCCAAAATTTTCAAGCCATATGTGAAAGAATGCAAAGTCATACCTACAAGTATTCCTATTTCAGGTATTCCTATATTTCCTTTATCAGGTTCTCTTTATGTTCCAGCTTTGTAAGAAGAAGGAAGAAGAAGAATGTTTGGAGAAAGTTCTTGTTAGGATGTTCTTGTTCAGGAGAAGGTTCCATAGTTCTATTGAAGAGAAGCTTGATATTTGTGAGAGGTATTTTCAGAAGTGCACACATATATGTTTATACCAAGTTCTGAAGGAAAGAGGTATGAAGGATTTAAAGGATGAAGACATGATGACATCATAGATTTTTTGACTCATATTTTAGTTGATTTCAATTGAGTTGAGTTGACTTGACTTGAGTACAGTCAGAGATGAACCAGTGTTCATAATACACTAAGTTGTGAGTTGTCAGTCACAGGTTCTAGGATTCAATTCTTGATTTTGTTTAGTGTATTTACATGACGCAACAGAAGTACATTGAGAAACCGTTTCGGAAGGTAAATGCAAATATATGGATCCTAGTGTATGTTTTCAGGTTTTTGAAGACAAGAGATAGCAGGTTCAGAGGCAGTTCATGATATATTTGTTGTCAAGTAGTGATTGCTTGATGAGAACACTATTGGATATCTAGTTTGCATATTTTCTCAAGTATTATGGTTCATATTCAACAAGTTCAGATTTTTTGAAGGAAAGTCAAATTCAGTTTTGAAGAAAACTTTTGAAGAAAAGGTTTCAAGGTCAATTTGGGAGTACAAGCTAGAAGCTTGTAATAGTTTGCAGCTTATGAAGTTTGCAGATCCAGACCAGGTTGTACCATTGTGACATTGAAGGGGGGATCGTTGGAAAACATGATTTCAATGTCCCAAAGGTCAAGATCCCATGGTCATTAGTCCATTTTATTCACAGTCTCTGATTCAAGAATCGACGGGCGTGCACAACTATTATAGCTATTTGTTATTAGTCTCTACATCCAAAAGCATGGGACAACATGGCTAGACTAATTTACTCTCATCCCTGCGATCAAGGTTCGACTCCCACAAACGGTGCAACGCGATAAGTTTTTTCTTAGATGCTTTTGAACAAAGTGATAAAACGGACAACGTGTTCGATGACGGAGTGCTTTTCATAAGCGATGACGTTCGCGATCTTGCTTTATTCGTATGAGCTTTTGGAGGGATAAACTAATTGTTGAGCCCATAAAAGTCATGTTGGTCAAAGTCAACTGCAGTCAAAGTCAACGGTCAAAGTCAACTGGTCAAAGTCTACAAGGTCAAAGGTCAAAGTCAATAGGTGCAAAGTCAAAGTGCAGGTGTCAAAGTGCACAGGTGGTGCATAAGTAATTGTCCACAAAGGATAAATCGGAGAAAGTGGGTTGCAGGTTGCAGAGGTATTTTCTCTAATTGCCCCAAGTTCAAAGTGTGTTTTAAAGTGTTTTGGAAGGTTCAGGTGAACCCCCCTTATGTGCAAAAGTGAAGAATTAAAAGGAAATGTGAAGGCATGTGAAGCGGCAAAAGTGTACGCACAGGTGAAAGAATGGCCCCCCATTAAAATTTTTGGTTTTAGACTAAAGTCACTACAGGACAAAACAGTGAGTAGTTGGCTGCCACTTGTGAGAGCAATCTTGGAACATCAAAGTGAGCACCAAGATTCACTTGCAGTTAGGAGCGTACGTGATCGACACACTCAAATCAAGGAAGAACCATTCTTGGACCAAGGTTAGAGTAAGCAAGAGAGCATAGGCTAAAGGGGAGCAAGAGAGAGAAGTGCAAGGGTCACCTGAGTACGTCGCACAGAAGTAGAAGTGCAAGGTGCATAGAGAGTGACCAGGGATTTTGGTGCAGAGAAGTGCTAAGCTATAGTTCCCCCAAGTATCTCAAGGTCCTTTGGCAGTGCACGCTTGCCGACAGCAGGTATTCACTCCTCCCCCTTTGTGGAAGCTTGGTGCAAGGTGTGCACAAGGAGAAGCTTGAAGCAGGTGGAGGTCTGTTGCAGAGGAGGTCGGCAGCAAGAGGACATTGGGATATTGGATATTTTGTAATTGGGCACTCTGTGGGTTTGTGCACAGAGGTATTGGTGTATCTTGTATTTCAAACATTGTACTTTTCTTACTGTAATCAAACGGCAGAAACTTCCAAGGTGTATTTTCTCTTTTGGTCTTTTCATTTTCTCCTACAAACCCTCAAACTCCTTCTTGTCAAAGAATCCCCCAACACTAATATATAAGAGTATGCTTGGCTCACTTGTAATTCATCCTTCACCTAGCTTTCAACACAAGCCTTGAGCTTGGACCTCAATAGAGGTAGTGTTTCATCTAGCACATGGGACAGCCATGGTGCTAACTTGAAGCATGTTGAGGAGCAGCTATGGAGTTCTTCTTAATGATTTTTCTTGGAGAAGATGAAGGGTGTGCTCACACTCTAGCTCATGGAGAGGAGGTTATCTCTTGTTCATGGCAAGAAGACTTGGTCATTGGCAGCTTGATGGTGAGGATCGTCCATCTACATGTTGTAGTTGAAGATTATCTTCTACAAGAGGATGTCGGGCTACTTCAAAGACATTGGATGGTGGTTAACATAAGATTTACATCTTATGTTAAGTATTCAGGTACATATTCTCTTTATGCACATAGGTACTACTTGAATTTTATGGAGGCGGTGGCATTCATATTAGGAGGAGTCCCATTCGGCATAGGTACAAGAGAATCAGTACTTATATGCTTTATGCATATTTGGATGAGGTGTTTGAGAAGGTGTGTTCACATGAGTTTGAGGATTTCCGACAACAAACGTGTTAGCATTCCTTGCTACTTTTTAAGTATGTGATCTTTTCACACACGTATCTAACTTAGGGTCTTCCATAGCCTAAGGTTAGATGAGGGTTTGTTGATTATCAGTTTCACACTGATCTTCCTCTTTCAGTCACTCATATTCACTCTTCTATAACCTATTAGGTCACACATCTCATGTATATTCAATCTTCCTCTTTCAGTCACTCATATTCACTCTTCTATAACCTATTAGGTCACACATCTCATGTATATTCAGATTACTGCCCATACATCTGAATATGTTTGTTACATTTGTACATTCACTCATTCATCTATTTCTCATCACATAGAGTGGTTGAGAGTTTTGCTCCCACATTGTACATTGAACATTGGTATATATGATAGTATGAGTAAGTGATGGCTTACGTAACACCTTACACATGTCGTCTATTCTTTCTCTATCTTTGTCTCATCTTGAGTTGTGGTATGTTCATATGTTGTCAATATTGAAGAATGCTGGAATTAATGTTGTATATGCTGGACCTATGGAACCGTGGATCTATGATATGAGCTAAGGGCCTACCTCACTTCCAACATTATTCCTACTAAGGAATCAGTGGAAGATCTGCAAGTTGCATAACTATTTATTCATAATATTTTTAGACTACATGGTAGACCCAAAATCCATACTTTTGGATAGGGATCCCATATTTATAGGAAAATTTTGGAAAGACATGCTCAATAAATGTCAAGTTCAACTCAAGATGAGTAGTGGACTAGAGCACCCATAGATAGATGGTCAGATTTGTTGATATATTTAGGTAGTGATGTGTGTGAACACTTAGCTTTATCTGTCAAACGTGCTATTATTCCTCACATTCGCTCTTACAGAACAGCAAAGGATGCTTGGGATACACTTACCACATTGTACCAGGCTAGGAATGAGGCTCGTGTTGCTTACCTCCGAAAACAGTTGGAGAGTGAGCACATGAATGAAGGTGATTCTATGGACAATTTTCTAACAAAGATCAAAGAATTGAAGGAACAGTGATTTCTGCTGATGAGGTTATACCAGATAGCTCACTTGTGCAGATTGTTCTGAATGGTCTTCCTGATTCATATCAGAGTTTTGCTTCTACTCTTCGATTGATGATGAAAGGCAATCCAAATGCCTTGTCATTTGAGGAGCTAGTCTCTGTTCTGTTATAGGAAGATCAGTCCTTGCAGAATAGGTCCATTATGCGTGTTGTAGATCAAGCTTTCTTGGCTAGTCAGAAGGGCAAAGGAAAATGGAGCTCTTCTACTAGTAAGTAGAAATATGCAAATGCTGCACATTCGAAGAACCAAGATAAAGATGAGAAGAAATCAGAAAAGCAGAAATTGTTTTGCAAGTACTGTAAAGGGAATGATCATATCATCAAGAACTGTTCAAAACTGGCTGCAAAAGAGGCAAAGAAAAAGGAGGCTGGAATGGTTGTTGGAGAAGCCTCTACACCAAAAACAGAGTTTGCTAATCTTATGAAGGAAGAAGAATGGGCGTTTACTACTGTTTGCAGTTTTGACCCATCTTCTCATGAGCAGCGCATTTCTGTAGTGGACTCAGATGTTTGGTACTTTGATAGTGGGGCGACCAAACATATTACCTCGCAGTGCAATTTCTTCTCTTCACTCGAGCCTGCCCCTACAAGGAATACTGTCACATGCGCCAAAAACTCCTCTTATCCTGTTATGGGAGTTGGTAAGATCATTCTGACTACTACTGATGGTAGTTCTTTCACCTTGTCACATGCTTTATTTGTGCCAAGGATCAAGAAGAATCTGTTATCAGTTTCTGCATTAGCCAAGATTGGCTTGGTTGTGAAATTTGTTGATGACAGATGTACAATTCATGATCTGTCAAATGGCGATGTTATTATTGCTTCTGGCATTTTATGTCGTGGGCTGTATAAGCTCATAGACTATGAAAGATCTGTGAATGATTCGGCATGTGCAGTTCATGATTCTCAGGCTATGTCAGATGCAAAGCTTTGGCATGCACGCGTTGGTCATCTGAATTTTGCTAGTTTGCTGCGCCTGCAAAAATCTGATATGCTATCTTCTTTGCCCAACCTTGAGGCACCTAGAAAACATGTATATGAAGGCTGTATTTTGGGCAAAATGCAGTGTTCCTCCTTTCAAAAAGATGGTTCAGTTCGGGCTATGCAGAAATTGCAGCTTGTACATAGTGATGTCTGTGGTCCTATGCAGACACCTTCTTTTGGAAACTATCTTTACTTCGTGACTTTCATTGATGATTTTTCCAGGCATGCATGGGTATATCCATTGAAGGCAAAGTCCGAAGTGTTTTTGTGCTTCAAATAGTTTTTGGTTTTGGCTTGAAAATCTATCAGCATGTAAAATGGGCACCCTCCATTCTGATCGAGGGGGGGAATATATGTCTTTTGACTTTAATGCATTTCTGGCTGAACATGGGATAAAACACCAGTGTACAGTGTCGTATACACCTCAGCAGAATGGAGTTGCTGAATGGAAGAACAGGTCACTCATGGAGATGGCGAGGTGTATGGTCAAGAGTCAGGCTTTACCACATAGTTTCTGGCTTGAGGCTGTCATGTGTGCAACATATGTACTTAATAGGTGTCCCACTAAAGCGCTGCAGTCTATCACTCCATATGAGGCTTGGCATGATTGCAAGCCATCTGTTGCTCATTTGCGGGTTTTTGGTTGTTTGGCATATGCACTAGTGCCTGAACAACATCGCAGAAAATTGGATGATAAGGCAGTAAAATGTATTTTTTGTTGGGTACAGTTTTGAAAGTAAAGGCTATCATCTGTATCATCCATAGACTAAATGCATTCTGGTTAGCCGTGATCTTGTTTTTGTGGAAGATGCTATTCAGCCATTGCTTTCATGTAATAAGGAGACATCTGTTAGCTCCAAAGACATGTATGATACTTTGATGCCTCTTTTTACATGTGGAGAGTCTACTGCTGGTCCTAATGAGGCAACTTCTCAGCCTTTGTAGGTTTCATGTGATGATGCAGATCATCCCATTTCTGATGCAGATTTACATGATGCACTTGTTGATGAAAGAGCACATATTGAGGAGGCAAAAACTATGCCAAAATGGCTGGTGCAGACTTTGCATGATAACAAATTAGATCCACCTTTGTCATATCATAAGAGGGGGTGGAAATTACATAATCGCTCCATACTAAAATATTTAGTAGCATGGACCAACCATCCACTCATAGATGCTACTTGGGAATCAGAAGCGCTCATTCACAAACATTTTCCTTCCTTGATCATTGATGACAATGATCTCTAGAAGGGGGAGAGAGTGTTTGATTTATTTAGACCTCCATGGTATACCATTGGTCTACCTTCATTTGGTGAAGGGCCCTAACCAAGTCAAGGAATAGAGCTTAGGAGAGCCAAGGCTCTAGCACGAGTCTTCTAGGCTATTCCATCTCCTCAAAGTGGCCATACGAGGGGTGTTTAGACCTTAGAGAAGACTCTCGATGTGCCAAGGGCAAGGGATATTTAAGGTTTGGAGGAGAATGCTAGGTTGCTAATTGGGATCTTTCACTTGGGGGTGTTGTTGTTACATGGAGCAATAATAAGCAACCTGCTATTTCTTTCTCAACTAGAGGTTGAGTATAGAGGTGCTACAATGGTAGTATGTGAGGCATCATGGTTGGATATGCTACTTGCAATTTTAAGTGTTGAAGTGGAGAATCCTATCATCATTATTGTGATAATCTTAGCAACATACAATTAGAATGGAATCATACTTTTTGTACGAGAACATAGCATACCAAGGTATATTATCACTTCATCATGCAGAGGGTATTAGTAGGTGATATTGATCTTATTTATGTGAGAAAAAATGAGCATGTGTCTAATATTTTCGATAAATCATTCAAGCAGAGAAGTTGAAGAAGTTTCAAAAGATGCTCAAGGATTACATGACATGACATTGAGCTTGAGGGAGAGTGTTGAGATATCAAAATCAACATATGATGATCAAGGATGGCACATAGAAATTTCGTTTATCTAACATGTATAGTTCTTACATCCATATTTGTCAGAGATACTTTTAGTGAGCTTTACCATATTTATCTACCAAGAGTGATGTCACATTTGTTTCT